>JAEQBH010001133.1:0-474471 GCA_016808115.1 Tetrastigma voinierianum
GCCAAGCATTGGCTAACAAGTCAACCACCAAAATCCATTACTCGTAATCCATCTAGTTCAAAATTCACCAAGTTCCCACTTCATGAAAAATTGCAACAACTTGGTGCAAGAGAGACCGGTCATTGGGTAACTGAGGGAGAACCCGCGCAGGCATGACATATTTCACGTAATTACTGGCGCCCTGATCACAGACCAACCAAGATGCATGCAACCATTTGATAATAACACCGAGGAACACACAGAATATGATTGATGCCCCGCCGAGGATGCACTAATGAAGAAAACCACGACCACAAGCCTATACTGGAAGATACGACCAATACAAATCGCTGGCCTGGTGAGAAGACATTGTCAAAGAAAAGCCATGGTAAAACAAAGAATGAAGTCCTTAACAACTGGTCGAATCATGTTGCACACCAACCAAGGCTTGTCCAAAGGCTGCATCGCATGGGGACGCCATACAGAACAACCCATGGGAATTGTGTGAATTATGTGGAGACAAAGACAACAAAGACGTGCACGTCACAGAAACCAAATCAGGAGCAGGTCTAGTATGTGTCGGGGTTCAACTGTGAGTCATTCACAAAGAATAAGGCAGATGGGGAACAATTATTTAATCAACATCATCAAGGCCATGGGTGGCGTAATAATCGAACTAACAATGTGAACAATCATGGTATAGATGGATAATAACCGAGTGAACAACATGCCATCGAACCGAAAGTACAAGGAACCACCTCGAGAAGAAGGTGGACTCAGAACAAGCCCTTCTGCACCAAACAGATGACTTCACACATCGCTGCAATGAGACAAAGGCGATTATGCGAAGAATGTGTCCCAATTGAACAACTGTCGCGCACAAGAGAAATCGGAGGTACAGACACAAACGGCCAATCATCGGGCAGAAAAGGCAACAAGGTTCGCTACCAAGCAATTCAGAGATAAACCCTAGAGGAGAAGGGAAAGAGTACTGCAAGGCTATCACTCTAAGGAGTGGAAAAGAGTTGGAAAGCCCGGAGCCGAAACTAGTGGTAAGAAAACTGAAAATTGGCTATAAGATTCAAGCATTCTCATGACCGATGCAAAACGAGAGAGTGCAACCTCATGGAAGCTATGAGAAAGCAGCCAAGGATACAAAGCTGTGGTTGTTCGAGCAACAAGAAAATCACTGTGATGAACCACACATACCAATTCATATCCTCAGAGGTTGTTAGTGTAAGTTGATAGCGAATAAAGTTCTTGACATCTTCAAGAAGCTACATATTAATATACCTTCTTTTGAGTAACTGGAAACATGTCACTTTAGCCACGTGAAATTCACATGAAAAGACCAAGAAGAAGAAGTTGGCAATATGGGACATCGCTTTAACTTGAGGAATAAGTACATCCTACAAAAGAAGCTCCAAAACTCAAGATCCCTATTTTTGCTATACCGTTATAGGAATCGCATCTGGAAAGTTCCGAAAGTGATTCGGGAGCATCAACTTGATGCCGCCGATGCTTAAAAGGCAAAGTCAGGGGAACCAAAAATTCCACTACAATCATTTGCAACTTGCGTATTGTGCCACACAACATCCCTGGGTATAATCGAAAATGTTTTAGAATAAAAGTTGGTAATTGTCCTCCAAAGAGACTTCACTATTCGACATGGAGGAAGACGACAGCTCCCACCATACTTGGTGAATTTTCCATGGCCACTGAAAAGCCTTCAACCAATGTGTGCAAGAAGGTGAATAAATTCGAGAGTCCATGACTAGATCACTTTCCATGTATTCCAAAATTCCTATGGAGCATCCAGATAATGACCCAGATGAAGATTTTCTAGAGTCCATACTACGTAGATGTTGCTGCAAGGAGATGCGAAAAACTTCAAAGATAGTTTCATTTATTGTAGTAGATATTGAGAAAGGCAGGCAATGACTCAAGAATATTTCATCCACTTTGTGAGCATAAAGAATATTTAGAGGTGGGATGTATAAGATTTCGCTTCTCCTTCTAAGCATGTAGCAAATTGTGATTCAAAATAATAAAGCAATCCATTAAACATAGCGCTTCGGGAGGTAACCCAGTTTTATGAGTGACATTTTATTGCTTGTTTTCTCGCAGAATATTATTTACCCGGTTTTGTCCGTAATTGGCGTTTTTCTCAGTTGTTACTGTGGACCAGCGAACGAGAACTGGGATCCGCGAGGCCAGCACATAAGTCCGCAGAGTCACCTGCGCGTTATGATAGCTTTCGGACATGGGATTTTCGCAGCGCATATATTTTTAAAAAGAAGCCTTTCCAGAACGCCGACGCGGCATCCAACATCGCGACGTTTAACCGCTGACGCTTAAACGCCGCAACGCAATTTAATTTTCCGAACGTCATGACGATAACGCAACGCCGACGCCACTCACCCTTTCGAACGTCGCCGGCGGATATCCAATGTCGCACGCCGATTTTGGCGTAACCTAAACGTCGCGACGCGGATAACAACGTCGCTGACGTCGATTTGACAGCGCAACTTCACACGTCATGACGTTGATACTCCAACCGCGACGCTGTTTAGCAACACTCTCCGTGAACGCCGCCATCGTTGTTCACCCGTCGACGCTGGCATAATCTCTTCAGAGAACGTCGCTGCTGGGCTCCGAACGCGCCATGACGCCGTCTTCTATTTTAAGACTAAAAATAGGCCATTCTCGCTTTCAATTCCGCCCACATCCCCGCTCTAACCCTAGCACCCATCCACTTTCCGCCCCGCCGACTCTTCTCACGCGTTTCTGGGCCGAGGTCTTACATTGCCCTACGACTTTCTCTGCACTCTATACCACCTCACACTCGGTTCACGACCGTTCTTGTCACCATATCTCCGTATCACACATCAGACAAGAACAGAAAAATTCAAAGAGAAATATCTAGGGCTACCATTGTATCAACATTCAAAGGTCCTTATAGGTTCAAATTTAGGAAGTATTAGCTAGGGTTTATTTTAGGGTTCTTTGAGCTTCCACTCTAGGTCGTAGTACACTATTAGTGTTTTGGGGTTTTTCTTGTGCACTAGGTGTTCGTTTTTTGTTGTTCAGGCCAGCTGAAAGACCATCTGTGGTGCCACCACTACTGAATCTCTAAGCCTTAATGTCTGGTGCTATGTAAATTACAAGAGAGTCGGTCCACGAGGAGTCCACCCCACTCATACGATATGTCTTGTTCGTGAACGAGGGTGCCGCCAAACATGTTCTAAGACCATCCGCAAGAACCGACGCTCATGGCTATGAAAGGGCACCACCCCATGAATTTTTTCCAGTAAGACCAGTTTTGCTAAGGGATGGCGGGTTTAGCAACCACCATCCAAAAGATGGCGAGGAAGAGAGTTTACTTCCAATCTCGCATCCGCGCCCTTCCAAGAAAGTCCGTGCGAGGCGATGGTCGATTTCAAAGGCGAGTCGATCAGTTATTACGCCTAGAGCATATCCTTCGAGCCGCTCGACGGGCCCACGAAAGCACCTTCCGACTCACCCCGGTGGTTATACGAGTATTGACCAATGGCCGTGATGGAAAGTCAATAGTGCGGCTATGCGTCGCCTTCCTGGGCGCTGCACGGTCACATCAAGGTCTCGCATCACTTCATCACGTCGCGCCTTATTCGACGATGAACGGTGTGGCGACAATGCCGCAGGTTCTCGCTTCAACTACGCCATCAGCACAGATATACCTTAGATGTTGGACAAATATAGAGGATGCCACATCCTCCATAACAGTGGACGCAAAGGATGAATTTAAAACCCTTCATTATCTTTTGGCTATAAATCCAGTCAAGCCTCCTGATCAATGAGGCCCGGCTCCACCATAAAGGCCATATCTGGTCAGCAGGGACACACCGGTGTCCCGCTGACCTGAGGGCTCCATGATCTAGCCTATGAGCCCCTGACGACGAGTCGCAGACGATCGACATCAGCTCGATATGGATCCTCGGGTGATCCCAGTAGGCACTGGGCCGCCCTCACCCCACCCACCTCCACCACACCATCCCCAAGAAATCTTCTCGAGGCAAACCCTCCCTCCAATACCACCCGATCCTTCGAGGACCCGTGCCTCCTCACTAAGCGCTTCTGATGCTCCTGATGGACTAGACCGTATAGACCTAGAGTCCTCTCAGCCACACAGATATGGAGGCCTCCACAGTCAGGCGCATCGTGGTCAGCCTCAATCAAAGCCACTATTCTTCACATGAAGAAATGTCTTGTGCCAGATCGGGACATAACTGCTTATGCCTTACCAAATTACCAACACCACCACACCGCCAGATCACCTATGGGAGTTCCCTTCACCCTCCGTTGTTTGTTTACTGCTAGTAAATGTGGCTTTGTCTCTCAAAAGTGTGTGGGTGGTGGTGACACGAGTTTCTGCTTGCAGTGTTTTGGTTTAGTATCATGTAGAGTGTTTTGTCATCCAGCATGTTAGTTGTGTTTCATTTATTCAGCCCTATATTTCATAGTATTTATGTTTTTTTGTTTCATTCCCAGCATGAGGTATGTCATGGAGGTAGCTGCAGTGTGTGCCATGTTGAAAGTCGAGGATCACCTTGGACTCGAATTCTATTGACATGGAAGATTAGATACATACAATGTTTGATACTGCAATTAGGTTGAGACAGGTGAGGCTTAGTGAACCAATTCCCGGGTATTCAAGAAAAACCATTTCAAGAACCCTATCACACCGACACACTAATGACCTTCAGATGAAGAGCTGAGATCTCACTAATAAAGTTCGACAAACTCGGGTGAGATTCTGTAACCATCTATGATGGGACACACCCAACACAAAAGAGGTCGCTAATGAGCCTCAAACAAAGAAAAAACACAAAACAATAGAAAAAGAAAGATAAAAAGAAAAAGAAAAGAAAATTTCAAAATAGGTAGGATGGCATAATATCACAGTTTAGATCATCCAATCGAATCCCGCACACCCTGAGTGGGTTGCAAAGTATAATGCCCTCGAGCCAACCGGCCTTGGGGAGTCATTGACTTCACGCCTCACAGCATGGGGATGGGGAGATGGATCATTCACGCAACCTAGGCCTTGAGTTTGGTTGAGTGTTCGTGAGTTTGAAGGAATTTAATGCTCAGCCCTTAACTAATCATGGAGTCACCAATGGATCCATCGCTTACAGAATACCATTCAAAACTTCTTGAACTAGGTATTCTTCAATTTTGGTTAGGTATCAGAAATTTCAGTGCGTTAGTGCGACAAAAGGGAAGTGCCTCTGTCCTTTCTTCAATAGCTTCTTCCAAATAGCGAGTCGAGCTCAAGTCAGTGTTACAAACCAGGTATACACTAGAGGTCATTCATTCGACGCATTGGTAGGGTCCTTTGGGAAAGGTTATATTTGAACACTATTTTAATCTGAAAAACTAGTCACTTTACCCCGCTTTCCTCTTAACCGAAGTTTTCGAAGTCGTTTCATCTGTGATGCATTTTGTGAACTTCGGAAAGAAAACAGCAAGAGCGTGAGCTCTGCCTCAAATTGATCCTCTCTATTTTCACAAAGACGCAAAATAATCGTCTTATAGTGTTAGCTCACATGTTCGTGTGTGTCCTGTCTAGAATGTCTTGTTTTCAAGTAAGAAACTAAGTTTAGGTGTGGAGTGCTTAAAACACTCATATTTGTTTTCACAGCTACTTTTTCTCATTTTCAATGCTATTTTATAGCAATTTCATAGTTTTGGGCAAGACTTGAATTGTGTTTGGTGATGCAAGCATTGGAGCAAAAAAGCGCGCCTGAAGGAAGTACCTTTGGAGCACAAAGAGGCTATGCATGAAAGAGGTCCGGAACGCCATGATGTTTCCAACGCCAATGACGCCTCGACGTTGCGGACGCCCAACGCCGCGCGATTGGGTCAACTACCAGCAAGTCAAGCGGGCAACGTCGCGATGCCTCAATGCTCTGACGCGAAACGTCGCGACGCCAAGGCGAAGATTTCAAAGATTAAAGCAAATGGAAAGTAGACATTTTGGGGCATCGGAGAGTAATGGAACGAAGAATTTAATTCGCAGAGAGCAGCTGACACGATCAAAGAAGTGCCCGTGATTTGTAACGCTTTCTCATTTTTTGATATTAGAATGATGTTTTGCAGATTAACATTTTCGCCATTTTCGCTCGCATGTTCGAATCGCATTCGTGGTTAAATAACCCTCATTATGCAGATGGATTAAAAAGCTAGTACTTTATATTATTCATTTGTTTATCAATTTGTTTGCATCTCGTCTATATCTATGATTTCATTATATGGTGATGTCTGGCCACATTACATAATTCATTAATCGGGAGATCCGAGATTCGAGAGATGAGGTTATCCAGTAGATTCAGTAGAGCAAACACTGATTCGGTAAATATGATATCTGAATCTAAGGTGGCATTCAAAGTTAGAAACATTTAAGCATTTAATACCAGTTGATAGATACCTAACTCTATTCATGAGATAGGCGGATATACTCGAGAGAGGATGATTCCTGTAAGATCACTCTACCTAGCAACTTAGTAGTAAACAGGCTGAATAATAATATTTTGCAGAAATAATCCATCAACGTGACAAGGGAGATATAACCCTGAGGTCTTCAATACCAATAATTCATTAGAATCAATAGCTTAGTCAATTCACATACTACCTTCCTAAAATACGCCTATTCGTATATTAGTCAAGAAGCAAAACTTTGTAGTCAACACACCTGGCCTCGTGGATCTACATCCGCACATTACATTATAATACTTAAAGCTTACACGCGTACCATGCAAATATAAATACATTTTATAATACAGACTGACTTTACCTAGTAAATGCTCGCCTGGGATATGTCATTGAAAGGCTTTATCTTTTCTATGCATAATTTCGGGGTGTGGTTCCTCCACTGATAGTATGGTGTGTGTGAATTTTTTGCTACCACTCTATAATCACCCATCGTATTATCTTACAGGTTGAGGCGTAAAGGGTTCCCAACTGGCACTAATCTTCGTGGAGCAATGCAAAACCTACATTCCGCAGGCATTAGTGGATGAACTTTGTACTACTTTGAGCTTATCGCTTGTTTTTCTCCCATTCATAGTCAACACGTAACACACTAAGCAAAGTAGCCTTATACATAACAGCAGTCCTCTCAAAGAATCCAACAGTCTTCTTGAAGTGACACCACTTCTCATACAATCACATATAGAGAGATTGGTAGCTTGCGCCTCCCACAGCTCATATGTTTCATTTGCATTTTCTTCATCAAAGCCCGTCCAACCTAGATGTGATTGATCATGGTCCAGTAAAGTTATCTGGGTAAGCCCTTGTAGAAGCCCTTTATCTAAGCATCCATTCAGGTATTTTATGGTAAAATGCCTTTATAAGTCCCAAGCTTCATGCGCATCTGGTCCTCATACTCAAGATGAATCTACTGGTAGTCAGGTAGTTCGCCAAATGGAAGAATCCTACTGGTAATCTTCTGAATAGATTCCCTAGTAAGCTGAATTTAGTGGTTGTTGGTTCAGCCAGTCCTTAGCTTTATCCCCTTAGTGAGACTAGAATAGGCGGTTGTCAATCCATCGAAAACTCCATGGTATTTCATATATTACACGTCACAATAGTTAAAGAGAGGTGTGTGTTCTGATCCTCGGTAGCCTTGTGAACTGCATACCTATACTGTCGCTTCCAAAACTATATGCTTGAAGGGCTCAATCAATATACCCGCTAAGGCCAAGTTTGATATGTTTAGGTATTTTTGTAAGATAACAGACTGTTTCGTGAGCAAATGCTAAACACTGAATCGAGAGAGATCCTAAATTACAACATCACAGAACATTAAACAAAAAGCCCAAACCTGCAAGAGCTAAGATTCAGTCTGTTGGCAAGATTTGAGCTGCAAAACTAAGTTTTAAGCTGTAACAAAGATAAAGCCTGTGGGGTCAAAAGAATACAACTTTAACAAAAAGGGTTTTTAGGGCCAACAAAGCGCCCAGCAAACAGTTGGGATGGCCACCAAATTGGTCCATGTTTTGGGAGGAGACAAACTCGGGGAAGAGAGAAAATAAAGAGAGGAGGAAGATAGCTAAAGAGAAGAGCAAGAAGAAGAGAAGCCAAGATCAGTTTAACAAGGTATGGAATTATGGATTTTAGCATGTTTTTTGCAGTAAGAATTATTTGTGAGTGGGATTGTTAGTTCATTGAAGCATTATTTGATTCTATAATTTTAGGGTTTGCTTTCTAGACAAAAGACTTAACTCAAGATTTAAGGGAAGTTTAAGGAAAGCCTCAAGGATAATGAGTGGATATGGAATCCTTCAAATCTAAGATTCATAGAATTGGGGTGAATTTGCAGTATGAATCCTAGATTCTTTTTACAACTAAAAAAGTGTTTGTGGAGTTTTGGGAGGATTCCAGTTAGTTTTTGATGAATTGCATTAGAGTGATCTAAGATGAAAGTGAAAATGAGAAAAATACCCATTATGGGCACTTTGAGACTTGTACCAGACACTTGAACTTGTACCCAGACAATTCTCGGTTCGTCATTTTTAGCCGTTGTACCTAAGAGCAACTTGAGGCTTGTACCCCAGATAACTATTTGTACCGGTAATAACTTGTTCTGGTTTTCCCGTTTCAACTGGGCCAGATTTTTGGCCATAACTTGCCTATTTCTTATCCGATTGAGTGATCCATGGCTACGCAAATAGACACTTCAAGAGAACAAACTTAAAGAATATATAGAATCACTACTATAAATTCCTGATCCTAAGTGGTAAGGTAATTCACCTCAAAGTGAGACCATAGCTCAAATTTCTGTCCCAAACTTTGAACATAGAGAAGTCCGGGATGTTTCTATCGAACTTGAGTTCGTTCGACTGGGGTGATTCCTGAAGAACCCTTAGCACCTAAATTTAAAGAGTACAAAGATCCAGCAACAACATCGAGACAAGGCACTGGAAAATTAATATTGAAACTGTTCTCTAGAAACTCCAGAACTGCCATAAGGAAATGATATATCTTGAAAGTTTGGATGATCCATTGGAAGATTCCAATTTATGAATAAAACATATTCAGAGAGAACAAGAATATATGAAATATTTATGATCATATGACTACTGGACCACAGAATGAATGAGGATCGCTCGATTAGTTCCAAGAATCTCGATTAGTGTTCCTAAGATCCTAATAGCTATGGCACTCCCGTCCCGATTAGCAAGCACATGACCCCTGCTCATACTAAGATTCACAGGTGCTATATGCCACCCTCAAGACTAAGATCGCACTCTGGGTGCTTATTGCATCATTCACTACTTCCCTTATAATCGCCCAAGTAGCCTACGCACATGCATGCACATCCAACAAAGAATAAGAGTAAAGTATCCAATGGAGCTCCATCCATTCCAGAAGATCTACTTACTCAGATTCGAAAAGTCCCAGAAATACCACTGTGGTAGTCCTCCTCTGCCTTTGAAAAAGTTCCAGAGTGCTCACTGGCACCCCAGAATCATTAAGCTCAGAAGATCTACCGCACCCCCGAATCAAAACACCTCCGTGAGTGCCTACAAATTCCTCCAGATTATAATTGTTCGCCTCATCTCCGATCAGTTCCAGAGCACCCATGGGGTACTCGCCTCTAATTAACCCCCAGATTCAAATGTTCTCAGAGTGCCTCACTATACCCTATTTAATTGGGTTATGTTCGTCGATGAAGTTCAGAAAATTCGCTGGCCCTGCTCGATTGACCCCAGATTCCGAAAAATGTTCAGTGAGTGCCTACTGCAATTCCTTCGTGATTTAATTGGGTTATGTTCTGTCGATGAAGATAGTACCTATGGTACTCCTCGTCTCTCGATTAACTCACTCGATTGGGTTCTAATAGGAAGAAACTCAGACCTGTACGAGATTCAAATAAGTATAAGTCCCGTAAAATAAGTATAAGTCCACACTCACTGTACTCCGTGATAATGAATCTAAGGATTCAAGACTTACTTAAAGACTAATGTAACCCCATCCGATAAGTCCGATCCCACCTTGTATGTGATATGATCCCCGACTGCTCCACTGGCCAGACTTGGTTTTAGTAATTCTAGTGAACAAGATCCAAATATGAACAACCCAGCTTCAGAAACACAAGCATAAGATCTCAGAAGACAAGAATAAGTCCCGTGACACAAATATGTTCCAGAAGACAAGTAAGTCTGCATTATTATACAGAATGTAAGATCCAAACATGTATAAGCCTAGAATAGCACGATAAGATCCAAAATAATACAAGATAAGTCTAAGACAAGTGTTCTATTAATATACATGTAAGATCCGAAATACATGTATAAGTTTTGTAATACATGTATAAAAACTGAACACATGTAATATGCTTCATAATAAAAGTGATAAGATCCCAACACTGTGATCAAACTCACAGCACAAGTTAAAGATCCGTAAGATAATGATATAGCCCCCTGAGTACAAGTATAAGATACACGGTATAATTAATATAATTTAATACTCACGTATCTCCGTATAAGCCTCGATAATGATAAAACTCCGTGAGTACCCACGGGTACTCAAGATAAGTATAGGTATACAAGAACTAGTTCTGTTGGATATGATACCAACAATGTCTGCATCGAATCATTTGGTTCATAGTACTTACTGCACAAGATAAGACATTAAGTTCCGCAAATCCAAAGATAAGACCTGCACTGCGATACCTACGTACTCGAACAAGTGTAAACTCAGAGATGGTATAAGTTCTCAGAAACTCCACTGAGATTGAGATATAAGCCAAGACGATACGAGAAATCCGAATAAGAATAAAGATTCAACGTTATAAGTATAAGACCCTGATAAGAATAAGTTTGTCATGAGTATAAGATCCAATAAGGATAAGTCCGCTTATGGTAATCCTTCAGTGGCGATGAATGTTATAAGTATAAGTCTTCAAAGTGATCGCTTATAAGGCGAACTGGTCAGTTGATAAATATGGATCCATGGGAGGTTACACAAGCATTATGTTAAAAGTCATGCGTGTTGAGACAGACTATTTTGATAACACAACAAATAGGAAACCCGAATTAAACTTAGAGACAAATCACAGAGTTATGTAAAAGTATATGAATTGGATGCTCTTACTATTGTATTATGTCTGTTTAACAATATATGGATCCCAACTGCTATATTGTTTATATGATTCATGATGATTTTACGAGCTCTGTTTCGTTATGTCATCATGATTCTGTTTATGCACTCCAAGATAAGTTATAAGATTATAAGCTTCCCACTACAGAAAGCTTAGCACTGTTTAATCATGGTAGTAATGTGAGAAGACATCGCAAGAAACATCCATACACAACAAATAACAACACTGTGTAAGGGGTTCACTATATGTGTTCCGCTGGCTTCACATTTGTAAATGTAAAACTACTTAAATGGTAAATGGGACTCAAGATATGTATATAATATTTGATTTCATATAGATTGGGCCACACTCATTGTGCAAGCTTGGTTTAAAAAACGTAAAGAGTCCCAAAAGATATGGTCTCAAGGTCCTTAATCCCGCTTGATCCTAATCGAAGCCCACCCAAGAACTAAAAGACATGCTACCATAGCTCGAATGGTTCCATTGTTATATCGATAGTTTCTCAGTTGCAACGTATTCTCGATCTCTTCTATTATTATCAACCATATTGATTAAATGTGACTCTAATAACCTATGAGGAGCGAGACAAGAGGCCAAAATTAGAGATTAAAATACGTAAAGAAAATAATCACAAAAAGTAACCATGTTAACATTATCCACAAGCACACTGGGTGATGACAATTTTCGTCAATACCTGGGAAGACCATTAAATCGTCTCGGAGCGTCCTAAAACTTGCTTAGACCCAATATCTAAAATATGTTTTTTGCTCTGTAAGGCAATCTGTCTCATTTGAAAATTAGGTCGGTCTAGATTCACCTGTAAGTGGCACAAATAAGGCAAGCAATATATATGGATTTTAAGTCCAAACATCATTCCCACGAGGATTGGATTAGAAAATTTAAAGATTAACTACCCTAATTACTAAAGATTCTTACTATTTGAATTTCCTTGCTCAAGATAGTTTTAACTTCTTACAAAAAAAGAAAGAAAGAATAAACCATATAAATGAAATTTAAACTACATGATCAGATAGCTAATATGAACCTAAAACATGGGAAAACAAGCAGTTGGGTCATCTCTCTTGCTCTGCTCAATTAAGATAATGTAATGGATGTGAACCTTGAGCGTCCATTAATGTATTTAGCATAGAAATGGGATTTCTCCTAGTTTCATATTATATCACCTTGTTCACTATCACATTTCTATCTCAGCAAATGAATTCAAAAGTTACTTGTAGGATTTTGTTCATCTTTTAAGATCCTCGAATGCTTTTTTCCTTCTAGTACTTCATAGTCATCTCTAGGACTGAAATGTTGTCTCATGATGAAATGCCACTTCCTCAGAAATAAAGATATCTCAACCTTTAATTAGAAAGAGTTTTTTTCCTTCCTTGATTGATTCTCAACTACAACACCCAGCTGAAGGTCTCCTCTTAATTGAGGTGAACCTCCTGTGATTATTTGAAGTTTGTTAGACCAGTAAGTGGATCTTTTGCCTCAAGCAAACATTCTGCTGTCTAGATATCTTGAAAGTGGGAGGTTGACCACATTTAGTGGTGGTATCAAGGTAATCCCAATAGTCCATTAGTTAAGATAACACAGGTGCATGCACCATACACGTCACCATTATTCTCATGCAGGTCTGTCTTTGTGTCACTCAGATGGATTCCTGGAAATCAGAATAATGATATAGCTCTTTTTGGATACCAAACATTGATATTCAAAACAGTTCAATGTAGGAGTAATACTAATTAAATCACTCCAAATTTCTTAACCAAAACAACATTCACTCTTGCAAAAAAAATTATCCCAACAAAACATTCTTCCTAAAAAAGGAGCTCTTACCCTTTTCAAACTGGAGCACAACCTATAAGACTGGTTGATTAAACAAATTCATTTAGATTTCATGTAATCAAAACTAAGAAATGAGTTATAAGAATAAAATTATAGATTTGAACCTCAAACAAGCAGAATGAAACCTGATTATGAACACCGCTCTAATCTGGGGTCAGAGATGAACTGTTATAATCCTTAAATGAACTAATATAGAAACATATATATATATATATATACACACACACAATAATAAATTTAGACTTCAATTCTCTCACAAAGATAAAGACTTGATGAAAGCCGCCGAAGTCACAAAGACCATCTCAAAAGCTATATATTCATAGGCTCGTGTTTTGGGCATTAAAAACGAGAGAGGCAATCACGCACTTTGAAAAAAGCCCAAAATTAAGTTGCCTTAGCCGCCGCCATCCGGCGATGTCACAAAGATAATATCGTGACATCGTGAGTTGGCTTTATGTCGCGGCTAGGCTGATGTCACGACATCATAATGATCGGCCTGACTTTCATTTCCAAAGGTTGAGTCCATATCGTAATGATGCTGCATTACGGAAATGCGCCGTCAGAGAGATTAACTTCGGCGTCGACACCTCATTCTGTGTCGCGACATTTAATCGGGTGTCACAAACACTCCAAGCGTCACGACATTGCCGAATTGATGCTCGGGTAGTAACATACTGCATTGATGTCGCAAACATTGCTGGAACCGATGTCGCAATACATAGTCATTTCCAATTATTGTCACTATTCATGTTGATATCACAAATCGCTAGACACAGGATATCAGATTCATAGTTGTTCTGGCGTTTGATGGAGTGTAAAACCCATCTATGCGAGTTCGTCACAAGCTACTGAATATATTTATATCCATATCATAAAACATATAACATTTCCTAAATTTTGGTTTTTCAACATTTTGACGGTGAAAGGGAAGTGATTCTAGAAGAAAAAGATGTAAATACTTCAAAAAAAGAGAGTTAATCGATACCCTGCCAAAGGTGTCATTGAGAAGATCAATTTTTCTATATCATCCGAGCACTGAAATGGTTCAAATAAACTCATGGTTACATTTGCAATTCAAAGAGATTTTTCAACACACCCCACTTCAAATCCGAGTTCAAACAAAGCAGCATGTCATCAACAAGTTGAGAAGAAAACAAGTCTCAGAGCAATTTTGTCATGAATAGAGTTAAGACAGGTTTTCAAGAGAACAAACTCCAAATTTTAATAACAGTATGAGGAGCAACTCTGTTGCGACAAAACCAGATTTTATCATGGCAGAGTTAGCAACAAACTTTGTCGCAATAAAACCAGATTTTGTCGCAATAGAGTTAGAGAACCTGTCGTTTAAAAACCAGATTTGTCACATAGAGCTTAAGAGACAAACATTGGTTTCTTTCTAAAATCCTGAAAATTCGTTGTTTTCGGTAATCGTTTTCACAAAGCCCATTTCATCCCGCAGGACCAAAGAATAATTTTTTTAGGTTTTGTGTATAATGTGTGAAATGGGAGAACACCTCATCTAGGTTTCTCTCTAACTTCATCATTTTTCTTAGTTTTATTAGATTGATTTTTGCTAGATCTTATAAATTTTGTATGCGGTTTATTTGCATTAAAGAGACCCCAAGGTCATACTAGATATCTAAATTATTATCATGCATGCAAGATTGAAGCTAAATCTCAATTTTCTTCACGTCTTTTTGATTTCTTCATTTACTTGTTGTTTAAAGGATCATGTATTTATTTGGAATCCAAGAATGGAACATTTTTTCAAACATCCCTAGGGTGGGATTAATTATTGAAACATTCAGATTACAGCTTCAAGAGCATGGTCAGAAAATGAATCATTTATATGAATCAGTATTGTTCAACATGTTAATTAACTGCTGAACAGCTTATACCTGTGAAAAGTGTTTTATTCTTGCTTGATTTAGAGGCCCTCCAGTGACAATGAAAATGAGAGATTCTGTGAGTAAAGATCAGTAACTCAAAGGTTTGTTAGACTAATATTAGGAACTAATGAACTCTAAAGTTTACATTTCTTGATAGATCAAATTCTATCATTTAGTGTGGGAGGATTAATTAGATGATGTATCACTAATCTTTAGAGGTCTCACTCAATATGATAGAATGACCTTGATCCATGTTAGCATAGACGAATCACATGAAAAGAGAGAGAACTTATTAGATATGATGGTCGAGATACCACCATATTGGGAGAAGGCCTCCAGATTATCCTGCTTGATGTACAAGAATTATTTTTAGTCCTAAGAAATGATTGTGAAGTATTGGAAAAGAAAAACAATCAAATCAAAGATAAATGATTTTAAGTAGCTATTTAGACCCATTTGTCCGAAAAGGAATGTGGATATCTAATTAGTGAATTGTATGTGTTATGCAGGAAACCAAGCTATACTACTCGTTCTTGGACATATTCAGCACTGAACTCTACAAATGTTGCACTTTCATAAATGTAAACTATTTTAAAAATAATTGTCCCCATCCCAGTGTGCCTCTCTTCTTACACTTTTAGAATTAAGTAGTTGTTTATTTGAAGATTTTAGGATTATTTTGAATCAGTTTTGTTTGAACAAATTGATTTTATTCACATCCTACTTGTCACTCAATAAGAAAGAGCCCTTGTAACGGGTGATCAAACTCAATTAGAGAGAACCTTTAATCCCTGGTATGATATCCAGACTCCTAAGAGCCCACCTTATTACTGTATGACCTGCACCAAAGTCGCTGAGTTGGCAATACTTCATTTCCCGCTGAGGCACGCCATTTTTGTTTCAACCAGCTTTATATCGTCACATTCACCCTTAGATGTTTTTCACATATGGCAGAAATTGCTAACAAGTTTATGCCGCTGTCAAGACTTTAGTAAAGCCCGGCAGCCTTGACGGAAAATTCGTCATCATGTTTTGGCGTCGCTAGTCGACTCATAGTTAGTCCCAGAAAGCGTAGCCCAAGAAATTTTGTTTAAACAATTTGGTTCATGTCGAAAATTTGGTCAACAATTCTTCCCATTGTTCCACATAACGTTCATAATAACATGTTGGTCATTTGTTGATACGTTGGGCGGCATTGGCCTGTATCCATCCTCGTTCGATGGTCGCGACATTTGTCAATGTTGTGACATTTAATCTCAATGTCGTGACATTTGATTCAGGTTTGAAGTCCTTGCCGCTGTTTCAGTTTGATGGCTATCATCATTCTACCAACATTTGATCAACTCAACATTTCGTTTCCTGATTCATCACGCCACACGTCACATCCCATGTCATGGCATCGGGTCGTGATGGTCCATAAGACGCTTTGTCTAAACGTCGGCCATTCTGATGTTGCAACATTTGTCTGATGCAATCCTTCCCTTTCTCGCTTAAGTCATCCAGCGTTGTTGCATGTCTCGGCATTGATGATATTGGCACTGACCGCCGGGAGTTGTTTATGATGCCCAAATGCGATCAGCTTCCTTTCTTCTCAGAGCGACGCATACGTTTGAAGATAGTTTAAGATCTTCTCCACATAATGTCGCATGATTAATGTCAAAGCAGTTGCTGCGACATTGGCATTTTCTTGAAAATCTACGTCACTTCTACTCATTTTTCACAATTGCTTTATTTCAATATTTCCCTAAATTCTTCTCAAGAACAAACGAACTTAAACCTAAAATATCTTTGGAAAATGGATCAAAAACATATTGAGTTTGTGACCATTAAACTCCCTCAGACTTAAGTTATTGTCCTCAAGGAAGAAAAGGATACTATTTTGTTCTCTCAAAACAATAAGTAAAATCACTTGAGGTCATTTTAATCAATCTCATCTTTTAAATCTGAGAATGCATTTAGGGCTCGAGTATTATTTCGGGCTTAGAACATCAACTAATCAAGTTCACTTTCAAATTACAGAATTTCCACTTAAAAAATTAATGAAGCATATAATTCTTAGTTAATAAACATATACAATCCTCATCATAGAGTGCGTCTTCCTTTATAATCACTTCAGATCATAGGGTAGCCTTCTCTCGAGAGTTAGCTTCGAGCAGAATAAATTTCGTATAATTCTTAAGTCTCACCATAGCTTGTTGGTCATACATATTCTCCACTGTCAATACACACATCCCTCATAACTAAATAGTCTTTTGAGCTTGTAATGAATGGCTAGGGTAATTTCGTAGATGATTCACTCAGACATTTTAGGTGCTCAAGTATAAATTAAACCGCATTCTTTTTTCTTAATTAAACTAGCCTCTCAAACATCCCCCAAACCTGATTATTAAAATTTTTTGCATTTCCCTAAGCTTCAATATTGTTCGTCGTCATCGTTATTGCCATTTATGCAGTTCAAAAGTCTGGCTGATATTCTTTTTGTTTCGATTGATGTGCAAGAGCCGGTCTTTTTGCTTTCTTACAACCAGCTTTGGCTCGTCAGTTCCACACCAGCTGAAGAGTACCATAGGTAGAACACCCCTGGCGACCTCCTTCCCATTAGCAAAGGTTATTAGCTACTGTGCCAAAACTCATTCTTCTAACTTCTTTTTCAACTTTCATTCTGCTTTGTTCTCTATATAGCACAAATTTTTCTAATTGTCTCCTTCATCCTACATTCATTTTTTTTATTCAAACTGCACCCATAAACTTATCCTCTTTCCTCATTTCTTCTACACTATTTGTAGTTTTCTCAGAAGTACTATGCTCTTTTTAACATATAGTAGAATTCTAAGAAACTCAAAGGCTTTTCTTTTCACATGTGATGATGAAACAGCATTAGGTTCATAGCAGGTACTAAGGTATATCTATGAAAATATGTGGGATTTTGAAACTGAAACTGTCCAATGATGTACCAAATCATCTTTTTACAGTTATAGATGTTGTGGATTTTTGCAAATAATAAACAAGTTCAGGACTTCCTTTAAATATTTTTTTATTAATAAGTCCCATATTTTCCTAAACTCAATCACATTAGTTTTGAGGTACTTTTAATTCACTGTGCTATGGTATGTCATTTTTCAGATTCTGATAGTTCATTTTGACAGAATTATTAATAGATCTATTAACCTGATTTCACCTCAAAGCTTAATAACTGTAAGTTTAGCTTCTTTATTATCGACATCACAAATTCATCCATTTTCAATTAGACTTCAAATTTGTTCTGCTTTTATACCACTTGTTGTGAAGTTATTTTCCTTAATTTATTATATGATCGAATATTCAGCTTCATATTAGATACCATAATAACACCAACATTTCATCAAATTTTTAAAAGTCTCAAACAATAATACAACATTTATATTTGCAAATATGCTGTCATCCAACAACATTCAACTTGGTAACTTGTATAACTGTAACATTCTGAATTCTCCATTCCAAAAAACATGTATTCTAGATTTCATATTAATATTCCTAAGATTACAAAATTAAAAGATAATAAATAAAACAAGAAAATTTTATACCAAAAAATTTCGAGAAAATCAGTTTTGCCAGAGAGAAATAATACCAGAGACAGATGTTTAAGGATGTATAAAGAATGATAGAAAGATATATATATGTTAAGATAGGAAGAGTGCCATCATCATTTTTCCTTATGGACTGAGATCTGAGGGCTTGAGTTTACCGCTTAAACTTGTAACTTGCATTTGAGGGGTGGTGAACTAAGAAATGAGTACTCGTTTGAGTTGAGCCCTCTCCATTCCATCAAAGAGATACCACTCTTGCATCCTCTTAAGTTTTTGCTTGATGAGCCTACTGCCTTTGCCCCAACTGAGTTCAAGGATTGCCCAACACCTAGCTTGACATCTTACAAGGTCCCCGGTTCAATATCACAAATCATGTTCTTCCATCCATAATATAAATTTCTTGTAATTCCAGATCGATCAGCTTCATCCTCTTGATATTGGTCGTCTTGACTTCTTTTTGTGTTCCTGTAAAGATAATTCAAAACAAACTCTCACAAAGTTATGCTCCATTTCCTTTCCCGATAAACACAAACAATAGCTCTGATCCTCTTCACTGATCCCCAACAAAGGCCTTTTCTTTCTGCAAGTTCAACCTCTAATGCCTGTCCCTGTTTGATAACTCTTCTTCTAATTCATCCCTCTGATGGGAGTCACTGTGAGGTTTTCTTTCTCTTCTTTTTCAGATTCTTCTACAACCATTGTCGTCTCTCCACCTCGCTCTTCTCGAATTGCTCATCTCTCTCCGCCTCATTTCTTTCTCTCATTCTATCATTATGGAGAATGTAACCCTAAAATAAACATTTTTATAACATATTTATTGTATAAAATAAATTAAATTGTATTTTTCTACATTTAAAATTACAAAATGAAAAATGATAACAATAAAAAACCTAAAATTTTACACAGAGTCAGATATAAATTTGTGTATCAAAGAACTATAATCTGTTTTACAAGAAATGAAAAATAACAATGCAAAGGAGAATATTAAGAATGGAATGTCAAATAGAGACAGGAAGTTTTAATGCAAAATGAGAAAAGATGATTAAATGTGTTACAAACATGGCCTTACACATAGCACGGATAAGGCCAAAAAATTGGTCTTAGGGGCGTAGAGCTCATTTTAACATTCACACATTTTGAGGAGCTGTGGCTCTCACGTTTTTTTTGAAGGGAGAACTTTGTTGGGTTGATTGTCCCCAGCCTATCCAATGTTTGCAAGCAAAGTAAGTGAAAGGGGAGCTGGTTTCAAGTTGAGAATCAAAGAGAAACCCTTCCTAATTCCATATTTGTTGTTTTGGGTTGTATTGGGTTAGTTTTCAAGGTGGCTGTGGTTTGGATTGGTGTTGAGAAATTCTTATAGTTAAATGTTTGTTTTTGTGAGATCACAAATTTTCCAAACGCATATATGTCTATTTTTGAAACAGCAATCTTGCCATCATTCATCTAAATTGAGTGGATTAAAATTTTAGCTGTAAACTAGACTTCTTAGAGCAATATTCCCTTGAATAAAGTATCCAAATTCGAAATTCATTGAACCTGTAAAATCATCAAGGTGAGGCCTCATTTTCTGTCAATTTTGGTTTAGTTCGATACGCTTTGTGTTTAACAGCTTTGGTATTTAAGCCATAAGCAAGTTTCACTATCCAAATTGAGTGATTCAAATTTCTGTAATAAACTAGACTTCAGATAACAAACATGAAATATGGTATTCAAATTATCCCTATTAGACTCAGGTGAAATTCTGAGAAAGGAGCTTCTCTGCTTTGGGCAAATTCTTGCTATGTGTTGAAAATAGAATAGTCTCGGATGTTTAGGACATATGAGTTTCGAGATCTAATTGGATGATTACAATTTCTGAACAAAAATAGATTTCTGTAGAGGAACAATGGACTTGAAGGAAGGCAAAAATATGGCTCATTTGTTCAAATTTTAAAAAGTGAAGGTGTTGTAGAAAACAATGCTTAACTAGAAACCTAAATAAGCTAACTGATATTGTTCCTCTAATTGTATGGATTAGGTTGCAGACGAGAAAACTGAATTGGAAGTCGAGATTCGTATAGACAAGGAATTATGCAGAACGAAATATTTCTTTAAATTATCATATTGATATGTGCTATTTGGAGATAAAATGAAGTGCTATACTATAAGAAATTGATTTTCAATAAAACTTCATATTACTATCTATTTTATGATTGAGAAAATTGATTGTAAAATGATTGGCAAAGAAAAATTATAGAGTATTGAAATGTCTTTAAATTCAGTATAAATGTATATACCTCGATGTAATTTGTGATCGATTTTTAATGCCCTGAAGAATGTTATCTCTTCACATATTCGGAAGTTAAGGATAGATTATACCAATAGGTGTCAAACTAGCAAGAGACTGTGGAATGAATGTAGGCTGTAGTGCCATTCGATCCGCAGCCCAACAGAGACATCTGTGAGTGTTCACAAAAATGACGTTTATAATCATCACAATTAGTGAGACCGATTCATGTTATAAAACCTTTTATACCAACTTATACCTCAAAGAGATCATGTTTAAGATTCCAAATATCCTCATAATTCAAAATATGTTACCAAATTCATTTAAAGTACAAAATGATAATATTTTGTGAAATGCATGATTTGAGTTTTAATGAGTTATTACTGAGAAAGTGCATATTTGGGAATGATTAAATAAACAAAATGAATGAAAAGTGAAATGAATATATATACTATTTGTAGCCAGCTGATAATTAATAAGGTTCAAAACATTACTTTAGAAAAGTCCTATGATTTGTGTTAAAACAAATGAAGAGAAATTGTGAGGAACCACTAAGCATGAAAATGCTTTAGCACCAAGCAGCCATCTGGAAAGAGAATGTGCCCATGCAAAGACCACAAGTGTGTAGTCACCTAAAAGCCTCAAAGGAGCAAAATAAAGCCCAACCATGCAGCCACATGAAACCCCTATAAGACTGCTTTTTATTTTATCATAAAACCCATGTTATGCGTTAAACTATGTTGAGAAAAATTGAACTGAGAAATGTTTGTAAATGTTTTTTATATTATAAACGTCTTTATAATGTCAGGTCTGGATACAAAGGTGGGAATGGAGCAAAATGGGTTATACAATACATTGAATGAAAATATTGAGAACAAAATAATGGCCCTCTTTGGGTTAATCGATATATACGATATATTTCATATGATAATGGTCCTTACAAATGAGTTATTCAATCTGTGTCTTTATATCTATGTTATATCCAAATCTAAGATTCATGGCAAGAGAGGACCGATCCTGATCCAAATCAAGACTAGCTCCGGGCCTGGGTACTAGTAAGCGCTATAGTCTTCAGAGAATAGACCTAATGTGTCGTCTCTGCCTTCATGGTCCTCGTCCTTCTTCTACCAAGCCTGAAAGGCAAGACATATCTTCTTTAGCACCGGAGGAAAGAATTAGTTGCCTGGGTCATCTTCAAACCCTCCTTTCTTTCGTCTCTAGCTCTACCACCAGAGGCCTCTTTGCAGCCTAAGCCGCCTCTTTATTTTTCCTGTTCTCTCTAACCTCCTCTCACCGCCTGAGCTTTGTGACCCACAGTGCAAGAGAGAGGCGCAGGCTCTGGTCTTCCCTCATCGAATGTTACACCCCCACACACAGAGAGTGACTCAAGGTAGGTGGGGGATGGTCTCTTTAGTAGTTGTTCTCAAGGTAGTCCAGATGGACTGCTCTGCTCATTCTCTACATTCACAAGTTAAAACCCTTGACCAATGCACACAAAAGTATGGCACTGTCTTGTCTCCGCTGTAGAGATAGGTTGAAGGGTGAGAACGGAGTTGATAGAAATAGGAACCATACCTTTGCCACTAACAAGTCGCTCAATAATGTAGGCGCTATAGATGGTCCCTGTCCTTTCCCCATATCCCCACCGTCTGGTCAACTCGACGACTTTCCAAACTGAGGTTCTCGGTTATTCACTTTGAAATCATTCACCCACTCTGCTCGTTGAGTCGAGATGGCCCTCTCCCAAAGGATCCACCTCCCTAACACATAGCATCGCCTTCTGACGCCAAATCAAGTAAAACTATTTGACTAAGGCTCACTCCGACTCCCGTGCTAGCTTTTTGAGAACTTTCTCAGTCCACACTTCCATCTCCTCTGTTGGTGACACCACCTCCTTAAATCCTCTTCCATGCAAATCCTTCACATGTTTTCGTGGAACACTTATGCTCCTTTTTGTGGGAGTAGAAGGCTTGGCTTCTCCTTTCTTCACCAATTACTCAATCTCCCACAGCACAAATTCTGTTGGGCTTTCTGGTTTCCCTCCCTTCCTGGCCATTTCTCTCTTAACTTATTAGATCCTTGTAAAATATCCTCCACTACATTCCCTATGACTGCCGAGGTTAGAGAGCCTGATTCGACATGGTTTGGATTGAGAGGTTTGTGAGAAGGCTGTTAGGTTCGAAAGTGTGGAGCATTGATAGATAACAAAGTCAAAGTCTTCCTTTATAGGTGATTTTCCACTTCGCGATGTTGCGACAATGGCTTTCGAAAGTCGGTATATCATCATGTCGCGCACGTCGTGAGCGATGTCGTTCACATTGTTCGATTCTCCTACGGTTTTCCCCGATGTTATACATTGAAAATGTACGCTGCGACAACTTGATGTCGCAATATTGTCAGACATATCGCCGAAGTCGGCCATGTGTAGTTTTATCAGTCGCAATGTCGCTATTACTGACATGTTGATATCGCGACATTGGAGTTATATTGCTCATCTATTACAATGTGATAGTCATGACATTTGTTCCAGTCTGCCACGACATTGCTTTAATGTGTTCTGTATCTTTGCGAAGGTCATGACATTTGAAGTCCGACATAGAGACATTGGAGGTAATGTCAGAATGATGTCGCGACATTCAAACTTTGAAACTGGGTGCCACGATGATTTATATCGATGTCACTATTATTGAGTAGATTAGCCTCTTTTGCATGTACAAACATTGCACTTGAAGAACCAATATCCAAATATGAATGCGAATATTTCAGACTGTCAATTTGTTTTAAACAAACATTGATTCTATGCTATTGCGTAATTTCCATATGACCATTCAACCATGACAAATCAAGCTACACCGCTGATTTTCTAACTCCAAATAAATCACTTTCCTAAACCATCCACGCACTGCTTCTAAGGAAAAGAGTTGCAAGTAAACCCCTTTATAGTTATTCCCACCAGAATCGTTGAGATGCCAGAAAATTGACTTATATCCTGTAGCTCATCCGCATCTTAAAATTGTGCTCCACAATTCGAATATTTAACAAAATCAAACTATTTATACACTACTCAAACATAAAAATTTTATAACCAAACAACTATGAAAATTTTAAAACGTTTAGGTTGCTCCTCAAGTAGTTGCTATAATGTTTTATGTCTCTAGTTGTGACATTTGTCATAAAGGTTTCTCACTTGGGTATACCTGATCCACCTTCACAAATCGGGAGTCTTCCTATTTAATCTTCTTCCAGGTATGTTTCGCACCGCCATTCACTTAAACTCATTCCATAATTGGGTTTGGCGTACATCGCTCCAAAGGATTAATTGCAACTATTATAAATGGATCACTCCACCTTTGATTTGAGTTTTCCGAAAAGTTTTGATCGAATTCAGCTATGAGGGTCTGGATCTCACCAAT
Source organism: Tetrastigma voinierianum (assembly GCA_016808115.1). Lineage (NCBI taxonomy): Eukaryota > Viridiplantae > Streptophyta > Magnoliopsida > Vitales > Vitaceae > Tetrastigma > Tetrastigma voinierianum. Next base: position 24,114 of record JAEQBH010001133.1, read on the forward strand.
TCCTTCTTCAATCTTCCACTATGCAGTCACTTTTAGGCTCATCCTTTATATTCGCATTATCATAGGCTTCATTTCCTGCCTTCTTTAATCATCCATAATTGATAGTTCTTCTTTTACAATCTTCTGAAATCAAAGTTGTTTTTTATAAGTGCCCATCTGTTTTACAATTTTAAGTTTTTATGTGATACATTGCTTTCCATAGACAATTCAGATAGGGGGACATTCTATAAGGGACTTATATAAGCAGCTCTATAAGCCCACATGCATCTTCTAGCTTAATTCGACCAATATTTTTTATTGTTACTGACTATCTTTTTCAAGAAGAGTTCTGAGTTTCTATTTGATATCTAATCGCTCCATTTGACTGAAAGGGATGTTTCAAACTCACATGTTTGACTCCATATTTATTCATGAGTTTTCTCATGATGCAACTTGTTTGCGTAAAATGGCTTCCTCATCACTTATAATAGTTCTAAGGGCCCAAATCTTCTTAAGATGTTTTTTGAATAACTTTACAACCTGGGAGTTAGCATCATTATAAAGCTCAAGGCTTCCTGCAATCTTATTACTAGATACATAATCCACACAAATGAGAGACTATATAAGTTTCCTCAATTAAGGCATGAAAGGTCCCATGAAGTTCATTCCCTTCATACATAAAATGTCTCAGACCAACACAGAGGCATCTCTTTACTATTCTATTAATATTACCCATTCTCTCCGGAAGATCTGGCTACAATGTTTGACCCATTCATACAAGTTTTTAAATAAAGTTATCAATAAAAAACCCGATCAGAGAATTTTCTTGATATTGGTCATCTCTTTCACTGCTATCTCATCTGCTAGGGGTTAGGGTTGTGTTTAGGTTAGGTTTGTGGGTTTGTTTAAGCTATGGAGGAAATTACTGAGGGAGTGAATAACATGGGCATTACCGATAACCATAAGAAGAATCGGATTAAAGTCTCCAACACCAGGTAGTCTTCCTTGCTTTTATATCTTAATCTTCGCTACATAGTATATCTCTCTCGCCTTTCAATTTCATCTGCTTGACTATGCTTTCTCCGATGTCTGCTTGATTGTTGAGATTCGAAGCTAAAAAAAGTTAAATTGAAAGTTCAAATTGTGGATCGCTTCCTGACCTCACGACAGTGCTGAACAATTCACCAGTTTGGTGATTGTAATGTGAACTTGTTCAATCAGACAACACTGAGGCCTATGATCTCATTCTTTTTTTTTTTTTAATTTCCTTGTTTTACTGCTTAAAGTGGAAACCAAGTAGAGGTTATCTGGGTTGTTCTTTAAATCTTGTTGAGATATTCATTTATCTCCAATATGCCCACTGTCCATTTATAATGTTATTAAAGCCGGGCTTACTCGTTTTTGATCAAGAGATATTGTCATATGTTATTTCAGAGGTACATGGAAACATTAACGAGGTGGAGCCCTCTGCCCTAGAATGGGTATTCTGAACTCTCACTATCCATATCTCAATTTTCCACACTCCTCTTATTAACTCTTTTTGCCTTCATGCCTTCCATATTTGAAATAATGTAGTAGTTATTTATAATTAATTCTTCATTAGCCCTAGGCTGCTTCCAATGAGAGAAATAGAATTATATAAGTCTAATGACAGATTCTCTCCTCCTTCATAGTATTTGGTTGAATTTATCTATCTAGTAGTTAGTATCAAGTTTGTTTTCCCTTATTTAACATTTTCATTGGCTCTAGTATTTAGGCGCCTTTCCTTGCTTTGATTTCTTTTCTCTTACCAGTAAAGTGTTTCTTTGTGTTATTGTGAATGGGTTTATCCCTCATCAGTTTTATGTTAATCCACTTGAATATCTTTATGTCTCATCACTCAGATATATTTAGGTTATCTAGGCCATTTAGATACACACTCTCAATGGTCATGCATAATATGTATTGTTTTAGATTTAAGAGCTACATGTCTATATTTTTAGCAATCTTAATTTTTAATGCTAGTTTATTTGCATGCATTTAGTCATTTTTTTTTAGTCTTTCAACTACTGGTAGATTCATTTTACTTTGTATGTATTTATAGATTTGAATTTCTATGTCATGATTTCACCACAACCTATTCTATCTGTTTGAATCTATATTGTTTGAAATTGTGTCTTGGTCCAATATTGACCAATGAGATCACTCACATCCTGGATATACAAACATCTTTTCTTTCATCCTTCATGACTTCTTGTTTTTTCTTATAATTGGTACTCTCGCTCATACATGCATTACCTTATTTTATAGTCTCTTTCAACTCTTTATGGATTCACCATCAACATATCATGTTTTTATTTGCAACACCGTGATTTGTGATGCATCTTCGTCTCAGAACTATTGGTTATCACATCACTGTTATGAATTCCGGAAAAAACAATGGATTAAGGTCAGAAAGTGCCAGGTTGTCAAGTTTTTTCCTGATGAATCGCTAATTCTGTTCTATTGATCTTGACAGATTGTGGTAAAATTTGTAATGTGTTGTATTATAAAGTGGATCAAGTGTACATCTATCGTTGATATGAACATGATTAAATCGAGGTCAAATCATCCAAAGCTGTAAGGCAAGCCACAGCACAGCATGTTTTAACGCTATGTTTCAAGTGGTAATCAAGAAACTTCCTTAAACAACTCAAATGATATCCAAAAGATATGGTGTCACACATGAAAAGCCATACTTTTGTATCATTTCATATGCCTAAGAGAGATGAGTAGAGGTATTAATTTTTACCATCCAAAAAAATTTTATTTAAGTTTATTTATTTGAATTATCTTGATTTGAAATGCTATTTATTTATTTGAAATTGAATTCAGCCATTGATTAATTTTGTAGTTTACTACGCTTTAAAGAAAATTTGATGTCTCAAATTGGAATAAAAATCTTGAAGAGATCATTAAAGATACAGATACCCATGTACCTTCATAGAATCCAGAGAACTCAAGATACTATTTTATCACTTTAAGGTCATTTTGAAATACTTCAAAATTCGTTATTGATATTTGCAGCTGTATTTTAGAATCATTCATTTGGTATAGAAAAATTGAACAACTTGAACCGTCAAGAGAAAACCGCTATGAAACTTCAGTTTGATGAGCTTATAATCTGTTGTGTTATAATTTATAAAGTCCTGGGTTCTAGATAAAAATGGAGCAAAGTCCGTGAATGGGTTTCCAAACCCAGAAAATGCTTGAGAAAGAATGGTAGAAGAACAGATGAGAATGAGCTCACAAGAGCTGGCAACGTTAAATTCTTAATCTGCCTATGTCAGAAGTCAAATGTGATATTGTTATTACTAGAAGTACATGGTGCTATTACAACCAATAGTTATTTAAAGAAATACTTTACTTCTAGTTTAATTTATATAGTTTAATATTTACTTTGATTTGATTATGATATCAGACCTCATGTGTTGACTAAGAATAATGATAATGTTTTCTTTTTATATTATTTAATGACAAAACATTGTTTTATCATAATTTATAATTAATATATAAACTTTTATCGATAAATTTAAATGTCTTATTTATGTCAGTGTATATTCATCGATCGTATTTCTATTTCAATTAATAAATAGTGGTATGGTATATATATTAGTTACTTTATATGTAGGTAAAGAGATTAATAATCATATATAAAATGACAATTATATGAGAATGAGTGGTTATATATTATGACACGTCATATATTGTTGTAATGAGTTACTAAGAACACTTACACAAACATTAGTAGTAAACATTGTAAAGATTGATATGATGACAATTAAATATTCAATATTAAACAGTCATATTATCAAATGTCGCCATCATAGCATACAAGACACATATGAACATTATTGTAATCGAATGGATGTCAACATTTCAAAATGTTAAGTCATATCAGCACAATCAATACAATGTCATTTGGAAGTGTCGAATCATTATATCGAGCAATATAAAAACATGTCATGAAGTAGTATTGCGACACATATTAATTTCGTAATGACTTGGAATCTAATAACACTTAAACATGCTCGTACAAGTTCTATCATAATAAATTTAATATGGTGACACTGGAAAGTATCAAAATAGTATAGTTATGACATAAAATGCGCCAGAACTATCAGCGTATGACAAACACATAATTGAAAGGATTTAACAAATGACTCCAAATGTCAGAAGATACGCTACAAGGCGTATTATAAACGTATTATTTAAAGTTCTTTGTATGTTATAGAATTAGAAGAGACATCATTTAGCAACATAGGCTAAACATTTAGTAAAATGTGGGTATAGAGTTAAATGATTTTTTTTTTTGCCTATTGACTTACATGTTTAAACGCTCATAAAACCATTTTAATGAAAAGTTGGGGAAAGAATAAAGTGGTAAGTAATCACACTTGAAGAGACAATTCTAGTGGAATGTATTAAGATGGACACTTATAGAGGTGGAGCTACATAGGCCTGGGGGGCAACACCTCAGAGTGCTCAGGAAAAGTGTTTATAAAGGTTGAACCCTACTCCTTGTTAGAGCCAGGTTTTCAACCATATCATACTATAATTATTACGCCCTTTGAAAATTTCTTTTTTTTGTCTCCACCCTGAATTTATTTCAATCGATAATTGCTTAGTTTGTAACCAATTGTCAAAATTTTCAACAAGTGAAGGTTGAACATCATAAGCCTGCAAGGCTATTACAATCTTTACTTGTTCATAAGTGAAGTAGACCATACTCAAACATGAACTTTTCTGTGTAGGTGTGGGACGGTTAAGGCTAGAACTCAAGCAGTAAATTGAGCTGGGTAATTATGGATCGTTCCTTTCTTAGTCACCAGTCCACTCCCATTTCCTCAAGGTCTACATATGTCCAATGTGTCTCTAAAACTGATTTACTCTCTCTGATTAACCATTTGTTTGGGGTTAAAAAGCTGTGTTAAATCTTAATTGAATGCCCTTTGCCCTTTAAAACCCATCCCAATCGAGTAAAGTGAAAACTTATATATCATTCATAATTTATAGGGTAATGGCATCCCATGTTGCCCTATGTATAACTTAGCAGAGAAATCTATGGGTCTAATTAAACTTGTTTTTAATATATTTGTTAAAATGTACATAGTATTTATAAAACAAATAATTAATACATATAATAAATAAAACATTTAAAAAACCAAATACTTATAATTAATATTTTAATCATCACTATATTTATTTTTAGAATTAACTGATAATTTTTTTCTTTTGAAACAAAGTATTTATTTACTTAAATATTTATTTATTTCTTCAATCTCTTAACATGGTAGCAGCTTGCACTTACTTTCACTAGAGAGCAGCAACGAGATTGAGCGAGGTAGCAGACTCAATCTGCTCTCACCCATATGAAACCTTGTCCACCGATTCAGCGTAACAGAAAACCAGAGCCAACACTTCTCGACACCCTCCTCAGCTCCTTATCTAACACCCATAAATCATCCAGGTTTCAGCCTTCGTCCCTGCCCTCCTCCCGGCTCCGCTATAAACACATACCTCCCCAACCGAAATCTATTCAGCAAATCTCTGTAACCGACACATATCCGAAAACGCGACAACGCTTCGCATCCATGCAGAACCTCATCGATATCTATCCACGAAGTCCAAAACTGAAGCCTGATACTGTTTCCCTGCCACCTTTCTACCCGATTAACAAACTCGTAGCGTAATGCAATGGCTTCCATTACCTCATTTGCCTTTGCAATCGCACAGGGGAAGACCACAGCACTTCCGTAGTACCCTTTTGGTAACGAAGGTTTGCATCGAAATCGGGTGTCAATCGGAAAGAGGAGTCTTGTAATGGCGTTGGGGTTGGTAAGAGCACGGGTCCTTAAGTTTCATAGGCATACCAGCTACGGCAATGAAGGTGGGGTTTCTACGGCCATCAGAGTTGATTTTTCAGCAGATATGTCCGAGTTGAGAAGAAAATATGCTTTGAGCTAGAAGTTTGAAATCAGTTTCAGTGTATGTGAGTGTAGGGCTGTCCGATATGTCATACTGGGTAAGGATGGAGATGATGGGGAGAGTTCTAGATACTAGATTTCTCAGTCCCCAGGAGGAAGGTTGGAAGGAGCCACAGGCTATCTGAGCAGAATCAGATACAGGCAGTTATGAAACTGGTAGGCACCATAGGCATCGCAGATACAGTGGTTGGAATGTGTACGCAGATGAAGCCTGGGCATGCTAGCGTCAGTACTTTGAACAAAGGAAATGAAAAAGCAATTTTGATCCAGTTCATGAAGAAGTAACGTGGTGGTGTGTATATATATATATATAACGTAGTGTGTGTGTGTACATATATATATAGGTATTAGGTTATTCTTTAGCTGTATGAAAAAGTAGAACAAAGGGATTAGATACAAGGAAAATTAGGGCTAATTTCTAGTATTTTTCTAAGACTCAAGGTCAAGCTGATAGGTACTAAACATAGAGAGCCCAACCTAAAAGTTAATGCCAAACTGATAGCGTAAAACCTCTCTGTTTCCAAAGATTATCTCCATTCTGAGGCTGAACTGATGCTAATCTATCATTCCTATTAATTCTTAAGAAATACGAACGTCCACAAGATATCTAGCTTCACACACTCTAGTTGTTAGCATCACTCCAACCCACTACAAGTGACCGAAGAAATTCTTTTCTGGGTGAGTCTTCTCCGCTATATACTCATTTCTCAATGAAAGCTATCAATGATAAAAGATTAAAACAGAATTAAGTAACCTAAACTGAAAGCATTTACTGATAAAATGAGAATCCTCCTGCTCAATATCACTACACCTTTGAAACCACGTGGATCGTATCAACTAAGGCTTCATGTTTTTCTCATACCTTCCTAATCGAGCCTCTACCATTTTCCTAGAGCAATGGTTTTTCACCTCAAGTATTGTTACAATTTGTATCCCATAGTGGACGATATTATCTCCGAGCGTTTTTTACCTCTTTTTAGAGGGTTTTTCCACGTTTATCCGGTGTCCTCTTTTGTGGTTGAAATCCTGTATCCATTATTGTTGATTCTTATTTGGTGGTTATTATTGTTCTAAGGTTATTTCTTGGAGGAATCTTTTAACCTGCACAGGTAATCTTGATTTTCCCGGTTTAACTACACTAGAAAGTCCCTATCTGTTTTTCTTCAATCCAATTAACTTATCTCACTGCGACAACATATTCGTAAATTTCAAGAATCTTTTTCTCAGTCTTACTGACCTGCATTCGCTGGAGCATCAATAATCAGGTAGCTGCCCCAAAATGATCCGCCAACGCTAACCGCGATCCCACATAGAATGGCGGCCTAACCCCCATTGATCTTGTGCAGTTCTGCTAATGTAATATCAGAATCGGCTTCTCCCAAAACAACGCCTCTCATCGCAACAGTCAACAAACAAGCTGCTAATATCAGAACTCCGCCGACCAGCCACCGGGTAGTAGTAAACAAAGGACCTTAGCCAAGGCCTGTTTTATCAACGGCAGGGTCTCGGCACGTAAATCTCACTGGGAGGATAGAAATGCACAAAAGGAATGGCTTGAGGTCATGAATTGATCATCAATGTTGACAAGGGCCTGAATTCGGGGAGTTGATGTTCAGGCTGATCAGCCTAGCAAAGCTGGCTATGTTTGATAGGGATTTCAAACACACGGGTCATTTCCGGGGTTGATTCTCACAGCCTGCTGAGTTTCTAGTTAGGTTGGACTGACTGCCTTACATTTGAAATCCCTTCATATATATATATATATATATATATATATATATATAGTGTGTGTGTGTGCAGGGAATGGTTAAGCTGTGGAACCTTTTCCTTTGGCAATTTTGTAAGAAAATGTGGCTTGGTCATCCTAAATAGTAAGTAACTCTTTTTCCAGAAAAGTTTTATTTATTGCAAACGCCAACCCATTACTGTTTATTCATTTGAGTAAACTGTGAGTTAGTCTTGTTTTGGGCCTAGCTAAAGATTGAATTATGAACTTGTTAATTTATGTGATACAAAGAAATTTCAAAGGATAATAGTGCATATTAATAGGAAAATGACCAGTCAGTTGGTCGCCTGAGTTATGATCGTTCCCTTCAAAACAACAATTAACTGAATTGGCACCAAGGAGTTTTACATGAGAGAGAAAGAAAATGAAACCACACTGAAAGCTCCAAAGAGCTATTCAACCATGAATCATGGGATTATGTGTAATTTCAGTAATAAGAAACGCTGGTTGGGTCAGGTCACGATATTTTTTACTATATATTCACAATCCTAACACCACAAGAATAATAAATACAAAAAATAATACTAAACACGATCAATCACAACAGTAACACGACACAATATATGTATAAGTCATTTATTAATTTGATCATTTAAAATAATATGAATTATATAATTATTCCATCAACATTTATATACAACAATCGCTGAACAAGTTATTATTTCATTAAAATATTGTCTGACACACTCAACATGCTCAATTCTATATGATATAGATTTAATACAAATATACTAATATTAAACTATTAAACAGTTTAAATACTGGAATTTTATTTCAAAACAATTATACTTATATTTAATATGTAAAAAAAACCCATTATTCATGGTATTATGTTAATCGTGTTCATTCTTATTATATATATGTTATATATATACATATATTATATATATATATATATATATATATATATATATAAGAGGAGAGAGAGATTGCTCTAATTTTTGAATGTAATGCATAATATTAATAAGCTTTTTTGAAATATATGTCATCCAAGCCTTTTTTGAATTTAAACTAAGTTGTACAAACAAAAATATGATTTTTATGGTTTTTTCCGATATATCAGAACTTAATTTCTCCGAACACAGCACATGATTAATGATTACTATGATGTGTGGGTTGGAAGATGGGTTCATCAAAGACATTAATGATTCAAAGAATAGGGTCACCCGTAATTTCAAAAATAAAAACCTGCGGCTCTGTAAATGACACTGTGGGCTGTCTCTCCTCCCCAACAAAAGAAAGTATAGCTTGAAGTTCAGTCTTAGCCGGGCAGAAGGACAGCGTAAATTACAATCATGTATCAAAATAGCATTGCAAATCTGTCTCATTCTTGTTCAAGTTTTCTTTTCCTTTTGGGTAACGAGTGTGCATATTCCGGGCCTCTTCTTTGTCATGTCGCATGGTCTTCATGGCGTCTCCCACCAGAATCACCTATGCATGCAAGTCTTTACAAGAGAATTTACTGCTACTAATGGAGCTGTCTGTATGGAATTCAAAAGACAGAAGATATGACATAGAACGCTGGTCATAAGAAGGTTGCATGTCTTGTTTAGTCAACAAACACTTTAGTATACTTCTGGTGACATCACTATGTTAACTGCCTGGGCTGATGTCTTTCTTCTTCTCTCTAAGATATATATATATACAGAGAGAGAGATATTTATATACAAGAAAACGTTATGTAGAGTATGGTATATCATTGCTGTCGAGCAGAGTGCAGAGTATGTTATAAGTGATGGTTAGACTGCAGTCTATCTTAAGTGTTGCTGCATATTGCGAAATTGCTAGATGTTATAGTGAATGAAATTAAATGCAATGTGTTGTATCGGTTAGAATTCTGGCAGTATGTTGAGCAACATGTGACATGATATTTTATGGTAATAAAGTCTATGCTATGGGTTTGTTGCATGACAGAATTCCTAATCAATGAAAGAATATCTATTTGTTATAAATTGTCAATTTGTATGAATTTAATCAATGAAAAATTCATTCTTACAACCCTTGGAAGAATCCAATGAAAGAATCCATTCCTCAATCCATCCTTATGTTCACCAAAACAATGAGAGTAGTCTCATCTATTGAAATAATACTATTGAAATACAGCCCTTGTTCAAAATAACGCCAGAGTTTAGTAAACCGTTATAAACAATCCTTTTCAAGAGCACCATCTATTGAAGACCTTTGATCAAGGGTATAAATACAATGTAACTCTTTCTCCCCATCTTCGCCTCCTTTAGCATCATCAATTCGTAGACAGAGCTATTCATATCTTCCAACATGCTATATCAAATGCTTGGTCCTTGCATTAGTCTATAACCATTGAATACTTCCTTAAAGAAGGTAATTAAAAATAATATAACCATTTCAAATTGCTTATTAAATACTTGTTGTAAAAGACCTTTTGATTGCACCTCTAAACTAGCAACCACACGATTAATATTCTCCATTTCATCAAAGACTTAATGTAGTTCTTTATCATGTTATATGCCTTAGCAAATATCCAAAACAAATGTTTACTTTCAACCCCTTTAAGAATTGTTAATTGGCAAAAGTGTTTGTGCAGATGGTGCCAAGTTTAGAAATGTGAATTTTTGCTCATCGCAGGTGAGTTCGTGGACACGTCGTGGCTCCAAGCCGTGTGTCGGTAGACCCCGAGAAGGTTGAGGGTTACAGGAGTTGGGAGAGACCAAGTCAGCCTTCAAGTACACGCTTTATTACCAAGGTGAAAACACAGGAGGAAGGTTCATTGAGGACTCCCTCCCGCTAGCACTTATTAAAAGTCACCTGCATGAGGCCAAGTTCGAGTGGAATGACTCAGGTGGAGAGGGGTACTTTTAGGAAATTGAAAAGGAGGTTTAGGCTCCAGTTCTATTCGGAAGTCCCGAACGAGCACGCAGGTACACGCACAGATGCCTTCCAAATACGCATCGATGTGTCTTGACAAATCCAGTTAGTTGTGGCTAATGGTTCTAGATAGCTAAAGAGTCATGAGTAGAATTACCCTACACATGACATGGAGTTATGTCATAGTCTTTGGGCTTTAAAGATTTGGCGCCATACTACCTATAGGTGAGCGCCATGTTTTCTGCACCGAGAGTCAAAGAGCATCTTTGTTACGCTGAGACCTCAAACATAAGGCACAAACGCAGATGGACTGGTATTTGGAGGATTATGATCATTTTGCACACAATCCCGGTAAGGCAAATAAAATGGACGATCAATGGAGGTCACTGGAGTACTAGTAGTGTAGCTCCGTGAGGTGATATGCTCGAGGTTATGACATTTGGACTATGGTACAGCAGTCAGTTTAGTCTTAGAGTTTATGATACGCCTCAATCGAAAAGGTCAGAAGTCCCAGAGACAAGATGCAGAGATATTGGTCCATCCGGGATCGGTCACAATGCACGTGGTGATCGGGCGCTGGCCAGCACTCGATGGTAGTCTTCTGAGACAGGAACGAAGAAGTTCCAATCATGGTAGAATTGAGAGAGGAGACCCTGTGGTCCATTGCTCATTTCACATCCGTTGCCAGCATGTACCCGGTAGATCTTACATCAACATCGAGTGGATGAAAGGCACGCTGGGGACTTTATCCGACAAATGCCGCATGTTAGCAAGGCAAAGGTCGTTAACAGCAACAGGACTACTCCAACCATCGAGATAACAGTGGAAGTAACACGCCATGATGGATTTTGTGACCACTGGCTACTATGACATTGCAGGCATGATGCGTATGATGACAGCGGATCCCGTTTCCATCGGTTTACATATTTGGTTATGCAAAGGCGAATGACTTCACACTAGAGGAATTGCCTCGGTAGCGACATGATGAGTCTAAACCATTTAATCCATTTTTTGGCATGTTTTTAACAACTGAAATATTTATGCCAAATTATGAAATATTCACCAACTTTATGTTTTGCAAGTGTTATTTGAAAAAAAAAAAGAGAAAACAAGTAGAAAAGAACAAAAGGTGGAATGTAAACGTGGTCGCCACAAAATTAATAACTGGGTTTACAAAGGAACCTGGCGTCAGAGTTAGCAACCAAATGTCGCAACAAAGCTTAGACATAACTTTAATGGCAAAGAGAATTTATGTCGATATTTTTGTCGCAGACATTACATTGAAGAAGATTGTGAAGAAATATTATTGGCGACAATTTCGACTCGTGGCCATGACAACGACAAAGCAAAGAGCAAAGAAGTCGTGTTGAGACATAAACTTATGTCATAACATACCGAAGTGCCAATAAACGAACTTCATTCAAGAAGACAAATTATGTCGACGTAAATTCTGCTCGTGATTACAACACAATAATCGAGGATAAAGTGTTTTATGTTACACAACACAAAGTTTTCAAGATCAAGTCACTATTAAGGAAGAACTCGTTGTTGCAACAAAGAAAATCCCGCTATGACATAACATTCTGAGACCACAACCAAGATGAGCAACAAAATCTATCACGACAAAGATTATCTTCTGTCGGATTAAACAAAAACATGAAGGAGGTGAATTGGTCACAAGAAGTTAAGAGTTAAACATGAAGAATGGCGAAAATAAATTCTTGTTGACATAATTAAAGAATTGAAGGAAAACTTGTAGTCATGATAAGAAGTTTTCTTATGTCACACAATAAAAAAACTATGGAATGATAAAATGGCAGGTCGACAGAGAAGAAGACCAGAATGTATTGTTAATTGTGTCGCAACATATACCTGTTGTCGCGATGAATAGCTAGCGGCTGCAAGAATCAGAAGAAAAAACCATAACCAAGGGAGTTTCTTGTCACACTGAAAGTCGCCCATGATTTAATTAAAATCTTCAGTCATGACAGAGAAAACTCCGCTTCACGATAGAGTTGATTAGTCGGTAAGTAAATTATCACGCCACAGAAAATTATGTTTAAAACTCAAGAACAATGGATGAGAAGTCGGTTGCCAATAGGTTTGGTGTCGTGACATAAAGGACTCCTCACGCTACAGAACAACACATCACTTAAAATTTATGCCGCGATATTATCAAAAAGAGTTTCATGAAACAATCCAAGAGTAAACCCCAGAGAATAAAGTCATGCATTAAAACAAGAAGGTTACGAGTAGAGTGAATAAAGAATGAAAGCTCACGGCTGTTATATCTAACTTGGGCCATATAATTTTAGATCCACAACGCAACAGAATAAAGTGAGCATCCAATATTGAAAGCTTCTATAACACACTTCTGTAGAAGAAACTCACAAACTCCGTAGATCGTCCAGGTAGTTGAAGACTTTGTATATTTTTATTTTATTCCATTTTGTGTAGATTTAGTTTTAGTGTAGCTTATTTTGTTGGGTTTTCCTTTAATTTTCGATTTGGGAATTGGGCTCATACCTCTGTTTGTATTTTTAAATTTTCTTATTACTGCTTGATTTGGAAATAGGATGATGGAAAGCCTCGGGAGTTCATTTATTCTGCTGCTCATATGATTTCAAAGAATTCTCTCAACACTAGTGTCATCATGCGAGTGAACTAGCTGGGCGTTGAGCTCATCGAAATAGGTCATCAATGATAAAGGCCACTTTTCTTCCAAGATACATGAAGAAAGCTTAATTAGAATTCCTTTAATATTTATCATATTTTTATAAATTCATGTTCTCAAGATCAGTACCGTGTACTATAAAGACCAAATGATATATAAAATGGCTAAGGAGAATGTGGTAATACCAAAAAATCGAACGAAACAAAAGTAGTAAGACATCAAATCAAATGAAAGTTATTACTTCACACTCAACCTCTTTCCAAATGTGCATTATTATGTTAAGGTACATAAAAGATTCTAAAAAGTCCCAGATATCATACCCATGAGGATCGAGGTCTTTCTTAATTGAATTTGATCCCTGGACACAAGGGTTTCACTTATTTAGTCGACCAAATAGAATGTCTAATAAAAACAATTAACAGATAAAAACAGATTTAAAAATAATCCTAAAGTCTACCAAACACACAACTACTTAATTCTAAATGTATGAAGAGAGGCACAGTGATGGGGATAATTATTTACAAACAACATTTCTGAAAGTGTAACATTTTGAGTTGAATGTTGACGGTCCTATGAGCACAAGATATAGCTCGATTTCTCCATACACCATACATTTCATACTAATTAGAGATCCATGTTTCTTTCAGACAAATGGGTCTAACTAGCTACTTGTGTAACCCATCTCTTCTAGATTTGCAAACAGATTGTTTTCCAATAACACAACCATTTCTTAGACTAAAGAATTCTTACCCCATAGATGATTATGCAAGCCTTCTCCAATCTAATTTGGTATCTCTATCCTTCAAATCTAATAAAATTTTCTATCTCCTTGATTAGATCTTTGCTAACACGGGATCAAGATCTTTTCATCAGACTAAGGTAAAACCTCTAAACATTAAACTGATACATCATCTAATCAATTCGTACACCATGAGTAAATTAATGATCTATCAAAGTAATTTTTTTAGAGTTCATTAGTTCCATAAAATTAGTCTAACATACCCCTAAGTTACTCGCTTTTACTCTGTGAATCTCCATCTCCAGTGTCACTTAGAGGCACCGAGCAAAGATACAAATTTTTTGGGTATATGTTTACTAATATTGAACACACAGGCGAGAATAGTACCACTATATGAAACTCAAAGATTCAAACCCCAAATAACCGAAATTTTCAAATCGAATGTTCAATTGTTCCAACCCTAAAGGGTGTTTAATCACATCAGATTCAAATCACTACTAATCAATGTGCAAGAAACAGAAGAAAGAAATCAAGAGAATAAGAGGAGAGAAAAATCTAGATTTTAGCTTCAATCTTGTCTCAACAAGAATGAAATCAATATCCATGTACAAACACCAAACCCTTCACACAAAGAAAATGTGCTCAAAAATTACTCTAAGATCTAATTAAAAAACTAAAACATGCGTAAAAATTGAAAAAATTGGTACTTAGAGAGAGAAACCCATGAGAGGTGTTCTCCGCCTCTTCTCGCCGACAGAGTCCAAAACCCATTAGGTTTTATCCATTTTTTTCGAATATATTACAGAGATAAAATGTTGATTTGTTTAAAGTGTTATTAATTAATCCAAATTTCAGTTCTGCGGTGAAAATACGTTAGAACTCATATTTTAGCAGAAATCAAAGAAACCAGTTCAGCAATACAAGACCGAGGTCACGATTGAAATTTAAGTCTATAAGAAGTCACTGCCACCATTCCAGTCACAACAAACACCCGCTTTAGCGAAGAAATATAAATTTCTGAACAAGGTCGCGACTAAAGAAGAGGTTAAGTACAAAGAAAACGCGGTCGAAAATTTAAAGGAAACACAACAATAAGAACGCGTCACGATTATCGCTCGGCGTCGCACAAAAGGAAGCGGGGGAATGATGTCGCCACATAACCTCGGCGGCGGTCGCTGATTACAGCGATCCTCGCTTGGCTAGCTTCAAGAGAGGCCGCAAGGCGGGCGCGAAGTTTTTAAACTGTTTTGAATTAAAGGGTCATCTGAAGTCGCGGCGCTTACATTGCGTCGCATGATGAAAATGTGGAACCGTAAGTCTTATAAGAAAAAATGATGTCGCCACCACTCATCCAGTCGCAACCTTGGAAGAGCTTCGGCGGTATTAGGAAGGATCTCGCGACATCACTTTGATGTCACGACTGAAAATAGTTCGAAGAGAAAGAAACCGCGTAACGTGGAAATGAGGTTGCAACCTCGTAGAAAGAAATGGAGTAGGAAGAGGTCGCGAAGACATCACCATGAGGTCGCACATAAAAATTGAAAGCTACGAAGACAAAGAAAACATCAACAGACTACATCAAGAAATCAAAGTCATAACATGAAGCCCACAAACAAAGAAAAGTGTCAGAATTTAAAAATGATGTCGCGACATGTGACCGAGGGTCGCTATATCAACACCGGAAAAGGAAAATCGAATAAAGATATGGATGTCACTTTGATGTCGCAACACCGATCAGCATTTCTTTGTAAGACAAATCGTTGCAAAGGTAAAAAGGAAGATATCGCACTAACTGAGTTATGAGTCATCAACAAGAGATTATATCACATCAACTTGAGGTCGCTTACATAAAAACAAAGAGTCGGCTTTTCAGATTCCACCCCGATATTTCGATTCTACATTCTTTTTTATAGCATAAATAGAGACAGATTTAGAATGGTAAAGTAGTTTTCCTTCTTCACTAATTCAGAGAAAGGGAAAGAGGAAACCTGTATACTATAGAGTAGATTTTTATTTTTAGATTTTTTTTTTAGTTTATTTTTCTGTTTTGAATCTCAGAACTGCAAAGAGACGAAAGAGTCAGATTTTTAGTTTTATTATTTTAACATTACCGCCTCGGTTCTATGAAATCTAGACAAATTTCGAATTCATTTCTTTCTCGCTTTATTGCAATTACAAAGTGGGTTATGCGTGATCACACTCCATTTCTTGAGATTCAGAATGCAAGAATCGTAGCGCAAGCCTTAACATTTGATTACTATAGTTATTACGCCTTCCCAGCATTAAATTTACTTCTGAGAATTAATTGGGTCTGCCTGATTTAATCAGGTCGTTTTAATGGATAAGTTCAATAGTAGCAATCTAATACCAGCTTGAGGGAATGTATCTTGCCTGATATCCATGATGCCCTCTGAGGACAAAGACTTGAGATTCCCGAGAGTCGAGCATTCTTTTCCGGGTGTTCGACTACCATTGACTTAACCGTCGAGCTCGAGAGTTCATTTGATAAATCCCATTCGCTCATAATTGGGAAGAAAGTAAAGAGGAGGTGATTTAATAAATATAAATGAACGCAGAGTTCACCTCAATCTAAGGTAAGTTCCAATCCCCGTAAAAGAATAGATCTGATCGAGAAAGATAAACCCATAGATCCGAGGTTATTGAGCCAAATTAATTAAGTGTAGGAAATTCTTGCGAGAGAATCCTGAGAAGGTAAAGCAAAGTTATACCGTACACAACAAGAAATGGTGTGAAGTATTGAGAAAGAAAAATACCATGATATTGCAAGAGAATGAATACAGAGTCAGGGTTTGATCTTGTGTCTTCGAGAAGCAAGGATATTAAATCGTTGAAAACTGAGAAACCAATTCAATAATTAGAAATCTTGGACAAAATTCAAACTCATACAGAACAGTAACGACTTAGTGCCGAATCACTCCATTATATTTCATTGATGGTTTTCGCTTTCTCAAGAAAACTACATTCAATCAATTCTTTCATATACAATTTATTTATTTTTACATTCACTTTGCTTTAGCGCTTTAATTTGAGTATATTCAATAGTATATTTTTATTTTTGAAGTCGTTTTGATATAAAACTTTCACCAGAGTCTGAGTCCAAATAGCATTAGAAATTTTAGTAGTCAAGAATGGTCTGCACTCACTATCAATCCCTATGGAATGATAACTGACTTACATCTCGTATTTACTTTAACATGACCTGCGTACACTGTAGTGTCACAGACTAACCCTTATTTTAATCACAAGAACATTAAGAGAAATTTTATTTAGTAAGTAAACTTATCTAAAGTGAGGCTGGTATAAGAGAATGGGGCAAGATTCTCAGAGCGGCAGCACTCGAGGTTTAACATATAGAAAAGGCAAACAAGTTTTATGGCGCCGTTGCCGGGGATTGAAAGAATTAATTAGATCAATATTCTGACGAAAGAAGGAAATACTAATTTGGACATTTTAAGAAAAGAACAAAAATAGTTTTGCAAGAAGTGGCTACACCAACCACTAATCTTTAAATAGCTATGTTGAAAATATTTGTTTAGTTTGATTAATCCTATTAATCTGAGTGTGATTTGATTTCAGGAAAACCTTTAATGCATAGGAAACACAGATTCGAATTTATCTCTTAGTTATATTAATCGAATTACAGGAGAGAACACTCAGAGCTACAGCACAAATATTTAAAACGCGAATCCATAAGTGGTATTTAGAGACATGACCGCATTGCAGGAAACAGGATGTTAGCCGAAGGCCCTCATATCGGCTAAGACAATGGAGGATTTCCTGAGCCTGTTTGATTCAGCAGAAGACTATTCTTGAATCGCACAACTCAATATTATATAGATGCAAACAATTTCGGAACTGCCGCATTGATTACAATGGTTCAAAGAACATCACTTTATTGTCACCCAATAAAGAAGACCCAAATGAACACCGGGAAGATTTTTACACGGCTAATACAGTGAAGATGAGAAATGGTGAGACCCCGTGAGAGGTGACAAAGCTGTACCCTTCCCATTTTTCTTGAGATATAATAGCTCACATGGTACAGAATCATTAATTGATGGTTCGCTGATACTGGGAAGAGCTGGTAGAAGCCTACTAAAGCGTATTCTTCCCCATGTCTCTCACTTCAGAGAAGAAAGAGATAATAGTATCTCCACAAGGGGAAGATGAGAGCCTATATGTAGCCTCTGGGAAAGATTCAGAGGTCAAGAGGTGCCCACGCATGGAATAGATCCGAAGACCCGTATGGACATAGTGTATCAACTTCCTAAATGATACATCTAAGGGAATTATCGATGCTTCAAGTGTTGTGTGGAGCATTCAAACTAAAAAGTGTCAAGAGGCGAGAGGATCCGTAGAAGACTTGCAAATGTAATATGAAAGCCAGACCAGTTTTCAAGAGGAAACAAAGAGGAAAAGGGCCTGAGCTGAGCAAGATGACACCTATGGAGGCAAAGTTGGACATAATGCACAGGATGGACAAACAAAAGAGAAGATGCACACCGTCTGCGAAATAAGAGCAAAGGGAAAGAGAACTTATGAGAAAGAAGTGCCGATAAAGCCAATGTATAGTATCTCCATGGAAGCCGAGGAGGTTGTAGCTGAACGACAAAGAAAAGCATTATTTGGAAGTCAAACTGCTAACCTTGCCCACACATTCAATCCAAAGACCGAGGAACCTGAATTTCATATGGGTGGAGGGCACACACGGCCCACTAAGCAGGACACAACATTCTCAATAAGGATATCAAGTACCACTAAGGTTCCGTTAGAAGAATGTAGCACAGGTGAAGGCAGAATGAATATCGTGGTCGAGGAGGAACCAACTACTGGGGCACAAATGTCGTAGAATTGTTCATATGGGGACAATAAGAGGCTATTGGCAATTTACAATGTAAATCATCCACTGAAGTCTAAGTCTCTGATATCATGATGTCAAGAATGCTAGTGCTCATTAAAATTTAGACACAAGAAGGTGGGTGGCAATCGGCCCGGACATGCTAAATCGAAAGTAAAGGGTGCATTCTCTAGTGACACTTCAATAAGATCAAAAGATCAGATAAGGGTCAGCTTAAGAGAAGTGGGGAAGTGATTTGAGCAAAGAATGAAAAAGACAGAAGGAAAAGAAGAGACTGAGGTAGAGAAAGAAGAGATCAAAGGCAGAGAGAAGAACAATTTTATCAACACCAAAGAAGTAATAAACCGTAAGCAATGAAAGGAGTACCAAACAGATACACTGGCAGCAATATTCTGGTCAGAGAGGACTTTAAGTCAAGAAGAGAAGAACATTTAAATTCTCGATATTTTCAAGAAAATAGAAATAAATATCCCATTTTATGTATGATCACCAAATGCCTCTTTATGCAAAATTCCAGATGAAATATTCGAGCAAGAAAATGAAGATAAATGAGGAAGGAATAGTAATTAATTACTACTTGCAAAGGCCATTATCCACAAAGAAAAGCTCACAAAGATGAAAGAATCCTCGGTAGCCAATTCATTCCCATTCATGTGAAATATGAATCTGCAAGAAGTTTCCAGCAAAGATTCGCGCAAGTATAAACTTGCCTCATATCAAAGGTGCAAGAGACTTAGCTCGGGGAACTAACTCCCAACAGCTAAATTACAGCGTTATGGCCGATAGACTCAATGGCATGTCTGGGTGAGGGCATTCTTAAAGGATGTACTTGTCAAGGTTGTGAAATTCATTTTCCAATGGGATTTTGTTACCACAGATGTGGAAGATACCAAGTTCCTTTGTTGTTTGAAGACCTTTTCTAGCAACAGAGCCGCCTCTGATAGACATATAAAGGTGAACACACTGTGAGTCGGGACAAGCGTTGCATTTAATATTAATAGGAGTCTCGGAACATCCAATGCAGGCAGGGGCAGAAGTTGTATTATTGGTAAGAAACAATAGCTTCCCAATGATGAAATTAATTACTGTATTTCCAGTTCAACACTATCAACAAATGAGATGAATTTCGCACCCTGAGAGTGGATTGTAAAGACGTCAAATTGCTTTAGTCAAGGAAACAGCTTCTCAATATAAATGAAAGCGATCGAAGGTAGCGGCTGACGCGGGAAATTCATGAAGCGGGGAAGCGATGCGAAGGGCTAACATTGAAAGAATTGCTTGATCATTTAAAATATAGATTTTAGAATCGAAAAGAAAACCGGTTATCTGTAATTGCATTATGATGAAGTGAAGAAACGAAGAGATTCTTGTATTATGAAAATACAAGGAAGCGATTGCTTGAGTGATTGAAGATGCGAAGTATGTCAGTCCCTGCATTTGCATGCACAAAATACTGAGGATAATCAGCTTTCATTGAACATCAAGGAGAAGAGTGAACCAGTGATAGAAAGAAGTTCATCGAAAGAAGATTCTGAAATGGTTAAATCGGGTTTATATCATATCGGATGGTTCTTGAGTAAGCCCAGTGCATGTAGTTTGAAAGGTGGATCCTTTGTGAATAGAAATGAAAAGAGTGGCCCTGATTCCTACGAGCGACGGGATGGAGGTGTGTATTGACTACGAAAATTGAATCTACGGCCGAAGAGATCATTTTGCCACCTTTGCATTGATTAGATCTTTGGATAGGTTGGCGAGACACCCTCATTTTTATTTTCTTGATGGATACTACGGATATAACCAAATTGCTGTATTACTGAAGATGGGGAGAAAGCCACTTTTACATGCCCATTTGGTACTTTTGCTTTTAGAAGAATGTCATTTGGTTTGTGTAATGCTCCTGGTACCTTCCAGATGCATGATGTACATGTTTGATACCAGCGAGAAGAAGTTATGGAGATATTATTCATGGATGATTTTATAGTGTATGGATCCGAGTTTTTGGAACAACAAATGCATAACACAGAGGCAATTACTTGAAAGGTGCGAAATGAATCTAGCTTTGAATTGGGAGAAAGCAATTGGAAGACAAACCCTTAGTTTTGAATGAAGAAAATTGATGAAACAGAACAATGGCAGCAGAAAGTCCAGCTAAAGACTAAAAATGAAGCAGCTTGGTGGAAGGCAATCCACACCAGTTGTTTTAAAATTTTTTTGTTTTATTTTACTATTTATGTGTTTAATTGTTTAATAGTTTCTTGTGATTAAATTCATTATTGATTGAAGAGTAGTTAAATATTTTTTTTTGTTTTACAGGAATGAAGATTGTGCGAGGCATCTGCAATCAAATTTCAATGTCGACATAAGGAGACCCCGAGAGCGAGTATCTTAACGCTGTATTCTTTATTTGAATTTTTTAATTTGTAACGATAAGTGATTGAAAGTTTGTTGGAATTTTTATATTGTTTTGGTGCTTGGAGTGACCCAGATGTGATGCATAGTGGAAGTTGTTGAATTTTGGTATGGTAAAGATGAATTGAGTTATGATTGTTTTGAGTTAAGTTGGATAAATTAAACATTCTTGTGAATTTGGTGTATGTTTTAGGCCGCCTTGTAATCGAGAATGTGGATGTGAAAAATAAAAGTGGAACAGTCAATCAAGTGGGGAGAGAGCGGGAATAAGCTCATTCGTGCGTACAACTAAATAATGAAACATCTGCAAGAAGTAGAAGGTTGCTTTAGAAAGGCAAGTGGGAAATAAAATTCCTAGGTTTGACCCCGGTGAAGCCCGGTTTTGATGTAGACCCTCAAACATAGTACCTAAAAGGGCATACAAGAGAGAAAGGGAAATTGAAGGTTTTAGCATGTTATATATACCATTCCCAAAAATTTTAATATAGAGCTGATTCGGTTCATCTAATTGTCATGTTGGATTGAATTCTATTTATAAGTATTCTTTGCTTATTAGATGTTTCTCATTATTTAATGGTGATTTGTGGATAAATAGATAGCAGAATTAGATTATTTAAGATATCTGAATTTTGTTTGTGAAACATTTTCTTTTCTTGTTCAAGAATCAAATAAATAATTATGTTCTTTCGAAAACGAAGCTTCGGAAATAATCGGGAGTGGAATAAAAGCTGGAAATTAGGGTATCGCATTGTTTAAATCTTAGTTGCAAAAATTGGAAAATTGGTTATTGGTCGATGAACAAAATACTGCTGAAAGTTTCAACAAGTAAACAAGAATAAATACAAGTTCAAGAAATAATATTAATTTAGGTCAACAAAACTTATGAAACTCCTAGACTGAATTAGAAACATCTTCCTGGGAAATTTAGGATTGCAGAGTCCATAGTCCTAGAACTTTTTTGATTATCGATTGAGGCAAAACTATAGGGAAAACAGTACAGAAATGATAGAGGCCATCCTTGGTAGTTTGAGCTTCCTAAGCCTACTCCCTGGATATGCTACATATTCTCTAGCTTCCTCGACATTTGAGCCAAATAAGTCTTATTTCTTCAATGAGCAGCAATCAAAACTAAATTCCTCTCGCAATAAACTCAGCAAAAGAGTCCAAATTATCGGGGCCTTCAGCCTCTTTAAAAAGTTTAGTATAAAGGAAGTTAAATAAGTCTGGGGGAAAATACTCTCAAATTTCGATAACAAAGGAGTCAAGAAGTAAAGAAGCCAAGCTTAGCAAAGAAAAATAAGAAAGCAATAAGTTCTTGATTTCTAGGGTCTATTTCCTTTAACAATAAGCTCAGGCAGTTTTAATACACCAGCACCCTAATGCCAACTCCTGTATGGAGTTGCTAGCCCAAAAGTTCTCTAAGAGTAATAAAAAGCCTACAGAAGACAAACATTGCACTATTCCAAATTTAAAAATAAAGTAAAAAGAGTTCAAGAACAAAAGAATCATTTGAATCAAGTACATATGGAAATTGAAATTCCATAAAAAGAATTCAAAAGATGAATCAAAGCAAGATTAAGGAGGAATCGAAAAGAACAAAGAAGAAAGTGGTGAAAGCCTGGAGGCAACACTGTAGAGAAAAAGATGGAAACTGGTGATTTACAAGCGCAAATTTTTCCATTATTTACCCTGCTCATCTAAGCCCAACATTACAAGCCCGAAAGACCTCATTGATTTTGCAGAAGGTCAGATTTACCTACATTAGTGGAGATCAATATGAAAATGCGCATATGGGACTTCATACAAATGGGCCCAAGAAAACTCCTTAAGATTAACTAAATTCAACATTAAATGAAAAGGATTGAAGACTCAGACATTACTACATTACGTAATAAGACTTGTTGATAATAAACTTTGAATACATTAGTTCATCAAGAAATTGTGATGTATGATGCTCATGTCTAATTCAACATCAAAACTCAAATTTGAAATAATATGTGTATCTCTTAATTCCAGATCAAAAAGGTGGAATGAGAAAGACTGTGGTATGAATAAAAAAAATGTCCTTAAAATTTTCTGTTTATTTTGTTCGAGGACAAACAATTTCTTCTCTCTCATTGGGACAAGCAAAATTCAAGTTTGGGGGAATTTGATGAGTCCAAAAATCCTCATTAGATTTTTAGTCCATTTTTCCGAAATTTATATTATGAGATAAAATGTTGATTTGTTTCCATAGAAAAGTGGATAATTAAATCTCAAATTTCATTTTGCAGGAAAATACAAATATAAAACTCATATTTTAGTAGAAAACATAGCTACCAAGTAAAGACCGAGGTCACGACCGAAATTAAGTCGGATAAGAAGTTTAGTCACAAACACCATTCCAAGTCACGAGACATCAACAACAAATTCGCTTCAAGAAGAAATATAAAACTCAATGGCAAGCCTCTTAATTACATAGTTGAGGTCACGGCTGTAAAGAAGTATTTCGGCCGAGACTAAAGAAATACCAAATGAAGACTCATGTCGCGACATCATTCTCGGGCGTGTCGACGCCTAAAAGGAGATAAATGATGTCGCGACATAACTCTGAGGTCGCGACAAGGATATGTCTATGAAGCCACAAGATAGGTCTTCAAGTAAAGGAAGTCGCAACTTGTTTTGTACTTGGGCAATAAAATTGAAGTCACTTATACAGTCGATATGAAATGTGAATCAAGTCTTGACAAGAAAAATGATGCTCGGACCACTCATTCAGTCGCAAACCTTAAGAAGAGTCGAAAGGAAGAGATGTCGCGACATCATTTGATGTCGCGACTGAAAATAGTTGAAAGAGAAGAAACCAGCTTGTAACGTAAAGTGAGGTTGCAACCTCGAAGAAAATAAATGGTTTCAAAGAGGTCGCTGATGATCATCGTCATGAGGCCGGCTACAAAATCAGCGTACAGGAAGATACGAAAACACCAACAAATTGCAAACTAAGAATCAAAGTCACAACATGAAGTCGCCTTACAAATGCCAAGAGCGCCATTAACCTAAAATGATGTCGCGATATAGACCAGGTCTTCGACATCAACACTCAGGAAAATCGAACAAAAGATGTCGCGATATCACTACGTCGCGAATTCATCGATCGCTTTCGTAAGACAAACCGGCTTGCAAACAAAGGGAAGAGGTCACTAATCAAGAGCCATCAAGAATTTCCTCTCATGTCATGAAAACAACTTGATCGCTAAGGCATAGCATAAAGATTTGGCTTTTTCTTGGATTTCCAACGAGCATTTCGGGGATCTGGAATCACCCATATTCTTTTTTTTTTTATAAGATAAATAGATAGCTCTTTAGAAGATAAAGTAGTTTCTTTCTCCCACCCAGTGCGGAAAAGAAGAGGAATCCCATTATATTATATAGTAGATTTATTTTTAGATTTTTTTTTTTAGTTTTATTTTTCTCTCGGTTTTTGAATCTGCGAACTGCAGCAAGAGACTAGAAAGTAATTTCTCCGATTTTTAGTTTTATTATTTTCTTAAGCATTACCGCTTCCTGAATTTTGCAAAATTCGTATAAATTTCCGACCATTTCTTCTCAGCCATTTAATGATAAGAAAGCATGCGGTGGATCTGCACTCATTTCTTTATTTCGCAATGCAGTAATCAGAGCGCAGCTTTGCTGGATTTGATTTACATTTAGTTGCGTCTTCCCGCATAATTTACTGAGAATTAATTTGTAGCTGTATTTACTTAATCTGTCATTTTAATGGATAAGTTCCCAATAAGAGACTTAATACCAAACAGTAAATGTATCTCGCTTCTCGATATCCAGGATGCCTATGAAGGTCACGTACCTAAGATTCCCTGAGGAGTCGAGAGCATTCTTTCCGGGGTATGTTCGACTCTCACTATCACGAATCGCGAGCTCGAGTTCATTTCGATAACCCCATTCACTCATAGCAATTGAAGTAGGAGGGGTGTATTTAACAACATAAATGATCAGTTCACCTCAATCCAGCAAGTTCCAATCCCGTGTTAGCTTAGACTGATCAAGGGAAAGGATAAACCCATGATCCGGAGAGGTCAGCCACCAATTAAGTAGAGGAAATTTTGCGAGAATCCTGAGAAGGTAAAGCAAAAGTTCACACACAACAGAAATGGTGTGAAGCATTAGAGAAAGAAAAATACCCAGATTCAGAAGAGAAACGTGGGAATACGTGTACCGGTTTGATCTTGTCTTCGAGAGTATAAGAATATTAAATACAAAACTGAGAAATCCAATTCCAATAATTAGGAAATCTTGACAAACAGATCCACATGTAATGTATAATGATTGAAGTGCTTTGACTTTGATCAGTTTCCATTGTATTTATCATGGTTTTCAAGTTTCCTGAAACTGATTCAATCAATTCTTTTATATACAATTTATTTATTTTTTATTGGTCTACTTTTGTTTACTTAATTTGAGTATTATTCAATGCGATAGATTATTTCTTTGTCGCTTGATAAACTTTCAATTGCTATGATCTCGAGTCCAAATAGTATGAAATTTTAGTAAATGGTAGTTTCGACCAGAATCGCTATCAAATAACTTCCTCGCTTTAACGATACCGGACTTTACATCTCAGATTTACTACTTGTATGACTCCCTTCCGTGGCACTTGCAAAGGCTTCATAGACTCGAACCCTTATTTTTAATCATAGAACATTAATATAGAAATTTATTTTAGCAAGCAAACTTATCCAAAGTGACATGGTATAAGAGAATTGTAAGGCTCTTAGTTATGTTAATTTGAGGGGTTTTGAAGGTCTATATATAGTAAAAGGCGAACACCCGCTACAGATAAAAATGAGAGAGAACCTAGGTGAAATGGGCTTGAAATAAAGCAAAAATCAAATTTCGAATCTTTTATTTTTTATTTTATTTTTCGCTAGCTTTGTTGCGATAATGACTTATTAGTAGTGACACAACTTGCTTGGTTATGGCATACGCTTCGGATAAACATTGCTTTTCTTCTCCAGAAATTTGTCGAGTTTATAACTTCTTCTCGCTAAACCCTGACGGACGTGAGGTGTCGTTGGAAATCTCTTTGAATTTAGAATACAACCATGATGAAATGTGGACCATTTGATGTTCCAGATGGTACAGAAAAATTTATCTTCCCAATGGCGTACGCAGACTCCCAATATGATCTTCTTGGAAATATATCGCTTCATTGGCTATAAATCACTCGCTTTTCATCAATAATCCTACAAAACCAAATTTAGAGGAAATGTTATGAGTTCTTGCACAGAAATATGGATATAAAAAAATGCACAAATAGCATGTGAAATGAACTCAAAATATAGATGAGTTTTGTACCTATCAAACAATCTATAAACTTAAAGTTTTGTTTCTGTCCTCAAGCAAAAAGAAAAAGAAGTTGTCATTCCTCAAGAAAATGAAAAGAGAAGAGTCTATTTCACCCTTTTATTTAACCAAAAATGAGCACCGCTTTCCAAGGGGTATGTGGATATGTGTCTCAAGAATTAATTTCTTTATGTATGAACATAGAGAATATGAGATCAAGATAATTCATTCATTTTAATAGTGAATTTATCTCATAATAAGAAAAATTTAGATCATGGTTCTCACTAAGGTGTGTGTGTGTGTGTGTGTGTGTGTGTGTGTGTGTGTGTGGTCTCCTCATCCAAACAATTTGCTAGATGAGTTTATGAGAACTGAGAGCAAGCACATGGACTTCCTAAGATAATTTATTTAGACCTCAGTTTCTGTTCTTATCACTCTCCACTAATGTAGGTACACACAACTCAAGATCAAGTAGGTCTTTATGTTTAAATGCAAGTACGGTAATGGGTAGTCGAGTAGTCATTTTAGGCTAAAACTTACCCAAACATACATATTTTTCGCATCGACAAATTACTCCATCCCGATTCTACCATCAAGACAATGACACTTTCTGGCACCCCCAAAACTGCGAGCATCATGCTGCGAAGCCCCCAAACATCACCTTATGAAAAAATTCCCGCACTCTTTCTTCAAATAAACACCGAGAAGCCTTTTTCTTAAGAGACAAGGTTATTAGAGCGTTCAATGTCAAAACCCCCTTAAGCTTTCTACTAACCCCAATGAATGAATCAATAGCCCTTAATTAATCGGGCTCTTGTGGTACTAGGTGTCAGACACCCCAGGATTTACTCGCTTCAGGAAGGAAGGCTGCTGACCTACCTCTCGACTTTTATCAGATTTTTTCTTCCTTACACTTATATTTTTATGTTTTTTTTTCTTTTATTTGTCTCTTCCATTTTCATTTGTACTAACCTTCTTGATTTTCAACTTAACTCATTTCAACCAAATTGAAAATAACTCCCAGTCTGCTTCCTCAACATTTCACCAGGTTCAAATCCTCATGTTATGGGTGAGAGTTTGGTTCTTACTGAGGGGATAGTGATGTATAAGAAGGTTATCGCTTCAAACTTGGTTCTTATAAACATAATTTTGGCTCTTTACACTAACATTCTGGTATCGAGGAATATGCATATGCATATTAATGTATTAGCTTGAAAGGCACAATCTTTCCAAGGATAGCCTATATCATTTCTCAATTGTTGTGTTGCCTAGGATTTCGCCTCAAGTGATAATAGAACAAGTTCTAGAACCTATGGAGATCAAAATTAGATGGATTCTCATAAACCTTCTCTAACCCAAGCAAAAACTGTTTTTCAAGGGTTCTTAGTGACCAAGTGTGGATTTTGGAGAAACTAAATGATCAAGTCATCTATTAGAGAGATAACTCATTAAGCATCAAGTCCTATTATATTGAATATTGTCCACATCTCATGTCAATTATGATTCACGCTGAGATCAACACTCCAAACAAAACTTAATTAACTCAAAAACTCTAACTAACAAAATAAAGCAAAAGTAAGATAAGTTAGAAAGCATTAAAGAAAGTCATCCATAAAGCACCATAAAATTTCATCCCCAAATATCATGTGCAACATGTGGGTGTGACATGATAAACAAAAATAAACACCCCAAACTTTAGGGATGAACATTGTCCCAAATGTCTAGCAATGAGCAAAAGGAAGCAATAAAGTAAAGGGCAATAGAGAGGAGTTTGTGAAAAGTGAACCTCTCAGAAGGTCTCGGGCCATACTTTGAATAGGAACCTGTACTCTTTCGCATCTTTGACATTGCCAACCCTTTCTAGCACTCTTTGGCTTCTTTGGAACCATGAAAGTGGCTTTGTCATTTTATCAAACACTCTGTGTGCACTCTCAACTTCCTTCACCTCAAATGAGTGAGTTTTGATTCCTTCAAACCTCCTTCAATACTGCAAAATTAATCCATTAATCAACAATGATCCACAAAGAACCCAAAAACAAACAACAAAGCACAAATTTTTTTTTCATTGTAACTCTTCTTTGATGCTTGGAATGATGGATGGAAAATTGAGGTTCAACAAAGGTAAGTTTGTGGTTTCAGATGGGTTTCAAGTTTGGATGATGGAGATGGACTAGGAGGGATGTGGATTGAGGATTTGAAACGGATAGAGAGATGCATTTGAAAGTGGTTAGAAGCAATGGTTGAAGCGGAGAGTGGTCAGATAGAAAGTAAGTCCAAGAAGAAAAATAAGTGAAGGGAGTTTTGAGCTCTGCTTTCGTGACTGTGGTGTCAACATGTCAATTTATCAAGACTCCTGCTCTTCCTCTCTCCAACTTGTTATACTCATATCTATTTCATTTTAGCTCGGAATTGGGTGTGTAAGGACTCGTTGGAAAGCTCTTTCAATGTAGAATGTGCTCATGGGCTGAGGTGAACCCTTTGGAGCCTTAATCAATACAGAGAAATCAGAATTTCCAATGCTATCTAGTGTGATGATTTCTTGACTCATTAAGTTCTCCTTGCTTTTTCTCTACGTCACTGCCATCATCCTCTCATAAGTTCTTCTTATGCTTATATATTCTCTCAGAATTCCTCCCAATAGCAACCCTAATGCTTATTCATGCTTAAACTCACCTCTTGTCTTCTACTAATTTTGTCAAGAATATCTTGTTGAATCCTTCAAAATTTATATTTCAAGTCAATTGCCCATTCCATCTCTAAACATCAATTTGGTTTCAACATCTCGACCTATAATTTTCACACTTCAAGCACTATAAGTATATCAACCACTTTCCATCCCTTGCCTTTGCCTTGCAAAATTTATTCATGACAATATGTCGAGCTTCTCAAACCTACTTTATTCGAAAACATTAACAAACAAAGTTAAAACATTGTTGGAATTTTCATCCAGCAAGAAAAAAAAAAGCAAATAAATAAAGTGTACTGAAAATAGACAAAGGAAAAGAGAAAAGAGTGATGTAATCTTTTTATTTCTTAGCTCTGGGTTACCTCCCAAGAAGCCGCCCGTTTAGATTCCGCTGAGACTCATCGAAAAGTACTAGTGTTTAATTGACCAATCATTCATCTTGGACAACGCTTTTTTAATAACCATTCAGATCAAGGATGATTTCTTCCAGATTTTAAAGAGGGGAAAGAAACTCAAAATCCCCTTTAATTAAGGCTGGTGGTTCAACCACAATTTCTTCAAAACAGTCCCCTCTATGTGATGTAGATGTAAACACATTTATGCTTAAGGGGGATTGTTCAAACATGTGCCCTTTTGATGGAAGCAAGTCGCACTTTTCGCACATGACTTTTTTCTTTATCCGTCAAAGGTAATGCAAGCAGAAGATTGAACTTTGCTTTCTCCTCACCTACAAGCAAGGTGAGCTCCCCCTTGTTGATGTCAATCCATGCTTGGCTTGAGGAAAGACGTGGTCTTCTTAGTATATGAGGATTTTGTAGATCCCCTTTAATGCCCCAAGTCATAAAATCCATGAGGAAGGTAAAGGTGTCAATCTTCACCAAAATATTTTCAATAGCCATTACTTGACTTACTTCTTCAAATTTTAGTTTATCCAATAATTACTCTTCATCATCTAAGTTTTAGAGTGCTCGTTCTCATTTCCAACTCATTTTCACCTTCTTCCGCCGTATTTCCAGATAGGGAAATTTCGCACATTGTTCAAAGGAGCATCCATGCATTCACCGGATTTCCTCCTAAGTATTACTAAGAGAGAGGTCCCCAGAAAATTGATCCTTGAATGCTCGACTAAGTGTCCACTGAGTTTCTATTTCTTTTCTAATATAGCACTAGTGTTGACTCTGGAAGGTATCTAAACTGGGAAATTTCGCCTCATGAAGACTACTCATCTTCTTTGTTCTCATCCATACTGGTAAAATTTCTGGCTTCCCTTAGCAGAAAGTTTAAATTCCTTCTTCTTTTGAAATGTGGGGGTTGAACTCCCTTGATAAGGCAATACTTGTTCCATTAGAGTGAGTCATTCTCAATTTTGATTCAAATGATGAATAAGGAAGTCAAGCTTGGCTTTTATGGAGGCAATTCCATATTCACTTGAATATTCCCTTCATGAGTACCACAACAAGAAGAAAAACAAAAGAAAATATAGAACAAAAATACTAATAGTAAAAATAAAAAAATAAAAAAAATTACCTAAGAAACAACTCACAACCAAAAATAAAAATAAAAGTTGCCTAAATTAGAAAATCACCCGTTCTTCAAAATGTTAATTTCCAATGAGAGAAAGTGAACAATGCCAATCCCCGGCAACGATGCCAAAAACTTGTAAAGACCGAATGATATATATGAAAATATGGTCAAGGGAGTGAATGTGGTAAATACTCAAAAAAAAAAAAACTGAATTCAAACAAAAGTAAGTATACTCAAAAAATATTACCAACACTCAACCCCTTTCAGCAAGTGCATGAGTCATACAAGTAATATAGTGGACTCTAAAAGTCCGAATATCGTACCCACGAGGATTGGAGGTTCTCTCTAATTGGAATTTGATCACCCCGATTACAAGGGCTCTTCACTATTTAGGCGACCAAATAGGATGTCGAATAAAATCAATTTAATTGAAATAAAAACTGATTTAAAACTAATCCTAAAATCTACCAAACACACAACTACTTAATTCTAAATGTATGAAGAGAGGCACTAGGGATGGGGATACTACATAAATATTTTCAGATTTCCTTGAAAGTGCAACATTTGTGAGTTGAATGTTGGATTTGTCCATGAGCAATGTAGCATAGCTTGGATTTCTCCATACACCATACATCATACATTTCACTAATTAGAGATCCATGTTTTTCGCATTAAATGGGGTCTAAATAACTACATGTAAAATCGATTCTCTTAAGATTTGATTGTTTTTCTTTTCCTAATACTCACAACCATTTATTAGGACTAAAGAATTTCGCCTTTGCAGACGTGGATTATGTAAGCCTTCTCCAATCTAATTGGTATCTCGTCCTTCAAATCTAATTAAAATTTTCTATCTCCTTGATTAGATCTTGGCTAACACGGGATCAAAATCTTTTCATCAGACTAAGTTGAAACCTCTAAACATTAAACTAATACATCATCTAATTAATCTGCACACCATGAGTAAATTAGTGATCTATCAAAGTAATTTTTTTTAGAGTTCATTAGTACCATAATATTAGTCTAACATACCCCTAAGTTACTGCTCTTTACTCTCAGGAATCTCCATCTCTATGTCACTCAGAGGGCCTCTTGAAAATAAGAGCAAAGATATAGCTCTTTTCTTGGTATAAACTATTAATATTCTGAACAGTTAATTATATGAACAGTACCAATTATATGAACAGTACTAAGAATTTTCAAATCTGAATGTTCAACAATTAATCCCCAACCCTAGAGGGTGTTTAATGTTCCATTACTGGATTCCAATCATCACAAATCAACAAAAAGTAAGAAAAATGGAAGAAAGAAATCATAAGAGACAAGGAGTGAGAGAAAAAATCAAAATTTTAGCTCAATCTTTTGTCTAAATCAAGTAATGAAACCGATCTTCAAGGGCCAAAGACCTAAATCTCTTCGATACAAAGAAAATATGCTAAAAAATTACTATAAGATCTACTAAAAAATAAAAATATGCAGAAAAATTGAAAAATGGGCAGAGAGAGAAATCCCATGAGGTTCTCCCCTTCCCCCGCCGTCCCTCTTTACATAAAAACGAAAGTATATATATAGTCCTAGGTGAAATGGGCTTGAAAACAGTAAAAATCAATTTTCTACTTTATTTTTACATAGCAATACATTACGTCATTGGTCGCGACACAAACTTGCTTGGTCACGACACGCTTCCGGGTCGCGACACAACTTGCTTGGTCGCAACACAGTTTCTTGGTCGTGACACAGCTTGTTTGGTCACGGCACAGTTTTTGGACAGTTGCCTGTTTTTCTTCTCCAACTTGTCGGGTCATAACTTCTTCGTTTTGACTCGGATTTGGGTGTGTGAGGTGTCGTTGGAAAGATCTTTGAATGTAGAATGCAACCATGATGGAATTTGAACCATTTGATGTTCCAAATGGTACATAAAAATTTATCTTCCAAGTGGCGTGCTGTGAGACTCTCAGTTGACTCTTCTTTTGGAAATATATTGCTCATTTCTTATCAAATCACTTGCTTTTCATCAATACTCCTACAAACCACCTTAGAGGAAATGTTATGTGTTTACATGAATATGGATATAAAATGCAAAATCGCATTTGAAATGAACTAAATTAGATGAGTTTTGGTACTCATCTGTACCTAATGGTAATGTATCTCTTGCTTTTGATTTCCGTAGAATCTTCATGACACCTTGAGAGTGTAGAGCAATTCTTTGTGGGTATGGTAGACTACTATGGGAACTAATGAACTTAGTTGACATTTCAGAGGATCACCAACTTACTTATAAGTTGAGAAAGTTGAATGAAGGATTCGCACTCACTCAAAGGTCTCTCCTCTTTCTATTGAATTGATTATGATCTCGTGTTAGCTGAGATCTAATCAAGGAGATGGAAATTTTCATTAGAAGTGTAGGATGAGGTGTCAATCAAATTGGAGAAGGCTTGCAATATCCTATCTATGGGAGCACATCTTAGTCCTAAGATCCGTAAGAAGTACCGAAAGGAAAATACTTCAAATCTTATAAAGAGTGGTTACATATTACAAGTAACCGATTAGAATCATGTACTGAAAATGAACAGGAACCTTAATTGGAAGTGGAAAGCATGGCGAGGGAGAAATCCAAACTATGTATTTACCTTGCATATTTGACAAACTTAGTTTTCTAATTGATGATTGAGCTATGAATAAAAGATATAGAAAGGGATGACACAATTTGATCCCATGTCTAGTTTGTTCACTGCTAAATCCTCATCCCCAAATTTTATTAAACTTTACTTTTGAATATAAAGGATTTCAGTCTAGGACTATATTTTTAGTCCTCTCATCATCATAATAGTAGAGTTCAAATAGTAATGATCTTGAGTAGTTAGGGTAGCTAGTCTTTTGATTTATCATCTTTCCTCATGTGAACGATATCTGGACTTTAAATATCCACTTTTATTACTTGTGCTTACTCCATGCACTTCAGCAGATTTGGTAGACCACACACACAAATTTTAAATGAGTCATTTTTACAAGAAAGAACAATTCCATCTTTTCATACATATGAAAATATTCTTAACATGTTTTTGGCATTGTTGTTATGACTAAAAGTTCTGTGTGGTAAGCATTGAAGATTGGCATACACCCGATCCCACCATGGTTTGTCTTAATAAGTTTTGGCGCTGGCCGCCAGTGATTAGGTAATAGTCCTTGGTAGTAGTGTTACAATGGTATATCATTTGGTATTAATGGAAGTTTTTGGTGCCATTGCCTAGATAGAAAATGATAAATTAAGATCAATATTCTAACCAAAAAGGGATTTACTAATTTGGACATTTTTTCTTTTGATATTATTTTTCGAAAATCACAACAATTTTAATGTCATGGCAAGAAGCTACCGACATTTTTTCTATGAGCTTAATGGATATAATCAAGCCCCACAAATATTCATTTGATCTTAAGTGTGTTTCATTTCTAAGATTTTAAATGCAGGTTCAAAGGTATTTGTTACCTCTAGACAATCGAAATTGAGAGAACATTTCGCATCCGAGGAAGATCACGCTATGAACTAAGTATGACAAATCAAAGAGAAAGATTATGTGCTATTCTGTGTTGTTAAGAATAAGTAGAGAACGGAGTTCAATACTAAGGAGACTTTGGAGTATCATTATCTGTGGCAGAGTACTTTGCAAGAAGATAACTCCGCCATAGAAGCCATCAATTTTGAGTCGGCTTCATTGATTACCATGATACAAACGTTGTAATTCAAACTATATGATGTGATCAGTGTATGCCAACCTTCTGATACTACCACACAAGAACTTTTCATCCCATGGAAACAATGCCAAAAACTTGTTATGTATGAAAAGATGGAATTGTTTTTTTTTTGTTCTTTTTTGTAAAATTACTCATTTAAAATTTTTATGTGTGGTCTCGATCACCATGCATAAGTTGCAATAAGTAATAAAAGTGGATATTGAAAGTCCGGGGAGATCGCCTCACAAGGAAGAATGATAATGAAAAGAATAATTCACCCTAACTACTCAAGATCGTTATTATTTGAACTCCATTGATATGATGATAAAAGGATCAAAATATATCCAGTTTAAATCCTTGTAGTCTGGGCAAGTTTAAAAATTGGGTTGAGAATTCATTGAGTGAGACAAACTAGAAATTGATCAATTAGTACACCACTCAGATTCAATTCAAAAGTCAATCCATAACTGAAAACTAAGTTTGTCAAATATGCAAGGTAGTATGTTTGATTTCTCCTCAACCATAATTTTCCACGATTAAAGGTTCATATTCATTTCTGAGACATGATTCTAATCAGTTACTTGTAATATGTAACCCTTTTTCTAAGATTTAAGCATATTTCCTTTTTCAGTACTTCATACTCAAATCTTATGACTAAAGAGTTCTTGCCCCTATTGCATAAGATATTGCAAGCCTTCTCTAACTGATTGACACCTCATCCTACACTTCGATGAAAATTTCCATCTCCTGATTGATTCCCACACACGGGATCGTAATCAATTCAAAGAAAAGAGGAGAGACCTTCCGAGTGATTAAATGTATACTTCATTCAACCTTCCTGCACTTATAAGTAAGCAGGATCTATCCGAGTAATCCTTCAAAGTTCATACATCTCCATAGTATTAATCAATAGCACTGATAAGGAATTTCTCACTGCTCTTAGGATTCTCCATCTCAGTCACTGCAGGGCATCTTGAAATCGAGTGAGATGCATTTTGGTATTGGGTACATGGTACTAGTACTGAAAACAAGTAAATTTATAAACAATACCAATCAAATAAATTCAAGAATTATAATTAAAGCCTTCTTCCACCTTATGCAGTAAAACGACAATCATCAATAACGCATTTTTAATGAGTCTAACTTTTCAAAACTCCAGTTACCCATATCGCTGACTAACCGACAGAAAATTCACCGAAATCATAAAACTAACTAAATAAACAATCCTTAAACTTTCCAAAGATCCATTTAAATCAAACAAAGTAAATGAAAAGGAAGAATTTATATAGAAATACTATTAAGTCGCACTTTAGTACAATACCCAAATCAAAAAAATTAAAGGAAAACTAACAAAATAAAACTATACTAAGCTAAATATACTAAAATGGAAAAAAAATGTATAAGAGTTCTAATTAATAGAAATCCGAGCTTACAAAAAGTCATGCACATTGTCTTTTGTAATGTATTTATTAAGCTTTCCAATGTCATTCACTTCATTAATTGCATTGTGGAATCTCACTGGCCCAAATTGGTTCCTTTGTCACACATAGTGTTTTGTCGCGATAAAGCTTCACTTTGTCGCCTCGTCGTAGTTTCTGTTTTTCATCGCGACTCATTCCTTCCCGGGCTTGTTCGATCAGGTCAGTGATTAGATACTTCCTGACATGTCTCACATAAATTCTTTATTTCTAAGAGTCTTGTTCGTCGTGATTAGAATGCCTTGTGTTGTTACACTAAACCCGTTCGCACCAAGCTTCTCGTTCCGTTCTTCGAGTTTGTCACGGCCATAATATTCTCGTCGCAAAAAATCTTACTTTTCAGTCTATCAACTCTGTCACGACAGTGGCTTTCTCTATCACGCATGTGTATCTCTCTCTTTTCGAAAGTCATGTATAAAATTCTCGTCGCTACTTTTCGTAAAACCCTTAGTCACTTAATAAACTTTCCTTCTCGATTCTCGTCCTTGTTGAGTCGCTTGGTCGCGACATAGAATTCATATGTTACACAATAATTTCGCCATTTCACCTCTTACAATTTATGTCGCGACTAATTTTTCTCTATCTCGATTATGAATTTTATCATTCCATAAGCTTTTAGTCATTTGACATAAACTTCTTTTGTCGCGATTCTTCTCATGTTGCTCTTCAACATCTTTTTGCAACAGTGAATTCACCTCCTTCATGTTTTGTTTGTCGTGATAGAAATAATCTAAGTCATGACAGAGATTTTGTTGCTCTTGGTAGTGAATTCTGAATGTTATGTCGTGACAGGATTTTCTTTATTGAGACGTGTAAATCTCCCTCGAGTCGGCCAAGTAAGCGAAACTTTGTCGTAACATAAAAACACTTGTCTCAGCTGACTTGTGTTGTATTCTTAGAATTTTCTATCGCGATAGAGTTAATCTGTGACGCCCCAAAACCCGGGGGTCCGTTGACTACCCATCAACTCGTCAATACTCTCGTGGAATGCTCCGCGACCCGACATTTTTCACGAAATCGCGTAGCCCCGGTACGGGAGCTCTACCCGAATACAAAACTCCGCATAAGACTCCGTCCCAAATGTCTAATATAATCCCAACATGAGTAAACGGCCACTTGGGCCTATGGCAAACAATACACTAATTATATACTCACTATGAATCCAATAATAGATACAAGAGTTCAAATATTTTACTCTTATACAATACATACTAAAATTAGAAGTTTCAATACATGATACATCATAAAACCAAGCCACAACCCGGCTTTCTTCTAATCCTCTCATTCTAGGATGAGGCCGTCCCCGCACGCCCCCGTACTGTAAAATATAATATCCCTCGACAGGGTGAGCTAATGCTCAGTAGTGGAATCACCCTAAGTGGGCTACTCTCCACCTAAGTGTATATGCAATGATCCAAAATAACCACACATTCAAGAAAATACATGATCCTACTTGAATGTCTACATGATCAACTCATACCCCGAGCCCTCACCGACTCCCTCACACCTGCCTAAGCCATGTATGAGAAAACATCTTTTCAAAACAATTCTGCTTGAACTATACTACCAAGTATTCTGCAGAAAATATCGACTACTCCTCCGAGGCTTAATGTGCTGGCGAACCTCCGCACATCATGGTCTCATCCAAATGAACCGCCGGACCGTCTCCCAACCCCATTCTCCGGAAATTCATCCTGAAATTCCTTTCAAAACGCTGCTTTCAATTTTTCCATGTCATGCACTCACCTAATTTCTAGTTACCCAAAGGCATATGAAATGCACATGACGCGCCATTTCTCGATAACTCATATAACACATGCAAATATATCACCATGCATATATTCGCATAATTTAAATCACACAATTCAATACACCGAAAATTAGCCGACTTTGGGCTAATCATCAAACACGAGCAATCTTAATTTTGAACCACTGAATAAACACATATTTTCACAAAAATTATTTTGTGATCACTGTTTCGGGAACAGTAAAACCCTAGGTTACTGTTCCTATCAAAACGCGAAATTACTCCGCTCACTTTGTGAACCCGCATTTCTACGATTCTCGCCCCATACACCTCAAAGCACCATTAATACATAAATGCACAATCCAACAACCCAAACCAGCCGTGCTCAGTCATGGACTGCATGATTTGGATTTCAAAATTTACAACAATTCGGTCCCAAGTTTTGGGACCGATCAAACGGCCGTTCAAGGCCTCAAACAACTCAAGCATCATAAATACACTTAAATAAAGTGTAAAACCCAAGTAGGGAGAAACCCTTAGCTCTCGGAGTTTGAGGAAACTCCCAAATTCTGGTACCACGCTGCAGTCGCCGCGCTTTAGAACAACTTTCCTTCTTGTCCTCCAAGGTCGCCGACCAGCCGGATCGCTTGCAAATCTAGAGAGAAGCTTGAGGTTCTCTCTCTAAAACAAAACGAAAATGGCCACTGGATCTCAAATCCCCTGCCTCCCATGTTTTCTTCTCTTTTTCATTTTTGAGAAGAGACACTATTTGCTGTTTTGTCTTATTATCATTTAAATCTTTTCCTTTAATACCAATCATGTCCTTATTTTCCCAGTTTTGACATTCAGCACTATCTCGGCAGTCCATTTTCATCATTTCTCTACTCATACCACTTAGGGCACATGAGTACGTGTTATATGTGACTTTCGTCGCATCGAAAATCGTTTTACGGCACCCGAACTACGATGCCTTGAAAAACGTGTCAACTCCGATTATCTCGGAATTTTATGAAATTTTACGTGCTAGCTAGATTTCGCGAGACGATTCCAACGGTGCAATCCATTTCATCATCTGATATCTAGAGAATAAATTTTGGATTTTTAACCGAAATAACAATTTTGTAATCGAAATTATTTATTTTGTCCTTTTCCGTAAATTGAAATTTCTGCCCTACATAACTGGCATCACAATTTCCTTTATGTCGCGACAGAGGAAATATTGTCGAGACATAACTCCTTTGCTATTTTCTTTGATCATTGTCTTGACAGAGTAACGGATTGTCGCAACAGTTTTCTTCACAATCTTCTTTAAGTTTATGTTGCGACAGAAAAACTCTTTGTCGCGACATAATTTTCTCTTTTTCCATTGAGTTATGTCTGAACCTTGTTGCGACATTTAGTTGTTGACTACGACATAGTTCCTTTGACCTACTTGAATTTTGTGTCGCGACAAACAAAAATTATGTCGCTACACAGACTACTGCATTTTCCACCTTTTTGCTTCTTTTCTGCTTCTTTTCTCTTTCTTTTTTCAAATAACATATGCAAAAGATAAAGTTGGTGAATATTCCATAATTTGGCATACAAATAGATCTAAAATTGTTAAAAACATGCTCGAAAAATGGATTTTAAAAATAGATGAGTTTACACCATCAAATTCTCCCAACCTAAAGTTTTGTCGCTTCACAAGCAAAGAAAAGAAATTTTTGTTTGGTTCTCAAACAATTCAAATTTTTTAATTTTAAGGACATTTTTCTCTTAAAGCTCGACAAGCGTGAAACATAAGTTAGTTGTAGAATTTCTTCTAAACATGTTTCTAGTCTATAATCAGGAAGATTTTCAATTAAATTCACTGAACCAATCAATAATTCATAGTGTGTAACAATTTAATCATTCAATCAAAAATCCTTTCTTTCTTTGATGGTCTAAAATTCGCAGCCCTGCAAAATTTCACAAGGGTTGCGAAATTTTGCAACCCTTACGAAATTGCCAGGGTTGCTTGCTTCTTCTCTGCACTGCTTCTCTTATTCCAATTTTTGATTCACAGCTCTGATTTCAACTTGAATTCCCCCGTGATTGAGTTGACTCACTAACCTTAGCATAACTGGCTTGTGAAAACTACAAAATTTGCCATAAAATATGATTAGTAGCATAGCTGGGTCCTTAACATGCTAACTGAGTTAATTAGGTTGATTACTAAGCAAAACGTGCTCAAAGCTTGTAGTAATTAGAGTGTAAAACAACATTGTTTGGGTAGTAATCACTCCCCCCAACCGACACATCGCTAGTCCTTTAGCAATAAAGGAAGAAGAAAGCAAACAAAAACAAGATCAACTATATATGTCCACAAAAATGATGTTTAAAAAAAAAAGAGGGGATAATGCACAACCTTCAACAAGAGTCACCAAAAGCCTGCCCAACAACTATCTCAGGAAGACTGTGTGCTATGCAAATTCAAGTATCAAAAGAGGTTCAACTCCTAGAGAACCAACTTGACGCCTTCCATAAAAACCTAAGTGTTTGGTTTGATTAGGTTTCAAAAATAGTATGTCAAACTATTCTCTCCACCCACCCCCGAACCTAGCTCTTATATAAACCTAACAGCTTAACCAACCTTAATAGATCAGGACCCACTTTTATTCTACAACTTCCTTTTTTTTTTCTTTTTTTTTTTTGTAAAGTGTGCAATGGGTCAAGGTATCGACCACAATTGTCCATGTAACGGGGTCCAATCGAAGACTCTAACCAATTAAGGCTTCAGGCATCAAGTCATATGGATCTCCTCAACCACTAACTCTTCGTGTTTCCACCGACTTTTAATGAATTCAAACTCCAAAGACCTACACTACAAACTCTACCTATTCACCCATGTAACAAGCACAAAGTCGGTGACTCCCAGCCAGTTGGTTTAGGGCACCGGGCTTTAAAGATTTTCTCCATATACCCCTCGAACCGTGCTCGGGTTTCAAGGTAAAGTGTCACAATTTTTTTCTTTTCTCTTCTTTTTCTTTTTCTTTTCTCCTTTTTTTTAAAAAGACTCATTGGTCTTTTATTCAGGGGTCTCGACCTATTAAAGGTGGTCAAAAGTACTAGGTCGGACTTTTGTAGGGCTTAGGAGGCAAGGCAGTTTTTCCCCTAATCATTGAAACCTAATGTGCACAGTGTGTGGTTAGTTCAAAGTGGAAGAAAAAGGTTGAAAACAATAAGAATTTCAAATGGTTATCAACTCAACTAAGCATAACACCATTCTAGCATCAATAGTATTGGAATAATATTTAAATTTCTCATACTGTAAGCTGGGCATTACAAAAAAAAAAAAAGGTTGTAAATGAGAAACTGTAAGCTTTATGACATGTGCTGAAACTAAAAGCATACTTATACTTGTAAGAAAAAACTAACTGCCAGCAAATCATTCAACTACACAAAAGGGCTTGCTTAAAAAAACATAACCATAACATAAAAGCCACTTCCTTAATTAATTCTCCCCCCAACCAAATATCGCATTGCCCTCAATGGGGTATGGAATGGAAACTTAAAGAAGGAAGTTCTACCTCCTCACATATTAGCAGATGGTGGAATGTCATCCTCATCCTGGGCAAGTTAAGCAGCTTGCTGGTAAGATCATAGGAATGGGCGCAGGGAATTAAGTACGAGGAGAAGGAACCGCTACTGGGCCGCTATTGTATGGAGGTCTAATGAGCTTCAGGAGGGGCGGCTTGCCGGGTGCTACCACGCTTCAAGTTGGAGTTGAAAGATGGTGAGACTACGCGGATCAGAGGGATATGAGGCAGGCCCAGGTGGCTATGAATCTGCACAAGGATGGAATTGTTCTGAGCAAGGATGGCATTTGTCTGCGCAAGGATTGCTTTGGTGCGTGCCATCCACTCGACCAAGGCAGCATGTGTAGTAGCAAAAGAAGCAGATGTAGTTGCGAAAGTGCGGACTGAAGTCATAATGGCCAGAAAATCACGGGGAGAAATGAGAATAGTCTCCATAGGTGTTGCAGAAGTACTAGGCCCAGCTGAATCTACAGGGACCGAAGGCACTAGAGGCTCAGATGAAGGTGCCAGGGGCCAATGGCTGGGAACTGCGGATGTCGGGATGTGGGCTCCTCGCAGAGCCGCAAGTGGCTACCGGTCCTCACCGGATCCCCGAGCGGAGATGAGCACTCCACACAAATTGCCACTATGAAAATAGCCTCGCAAACCTGACGGTACTCTAAATGGGGTTAAGTTGGAAAACTAAGGTGCTTCAGCACCTGAGAGAGTAGCTACGAAAACAATAGGGAAATGGCCTCCACCCTGGTGAGGTTCTTACGGTGTATCTTCTCCTCAAAGTGGAAAAGGGAAGTCATGATGAGCTCCGTAGGGTTAAACTAGAAACCCTCGAAAATGCGGTATAGTGCCTCCAGTATGGCTCCCCTCCTCTGAACCAAATGTTGAAGAGGAAATAGGTTTGATCGCAACACATGATCTATAAAAAGCATCCGTCTGGAGCCGCCTTCTCAGTGACCAGCTTACAGGTGTCTCGAAAAGATGTGGACCATCTCAGGAGGAATGCCACCACCCCACCAGAGTCCGCAGAGTTGGCCAAAGCTACAGGAAGATTGAATGTAGCGGCTATGTTAGATGCTCGAAGAATTCCCTCACGACCATCAATGGAAAAGTGCAAACAAGTAGCAGATCGCTTGGCCCCCAGAAGCTATAGTTTTGGCAGAATCCACTACCACGCGGTTATAAGAACCGACGTGAGTCATAAAGCCTAGGGAGTACGCCGCATACAAAGATGGGAGTCTCGGTCGTGGAGGGCGGTGAAGGTCGGAATGTCATAAAAGTGCTCATTATGTGTGTCTCGCCATCGCAATAATTATCATGACAGCCATAGTGAAAAAGGGGCCTTCTGATTATGGAACCCGGAAAGTGGACCTAAGAATTATCAACAGCTAGGGCCTGAGGAGGTGGAGACTAAGGGGCCTCCTGCTACTGTGAATGGGAGGATTCAACAGGCCTAAGGTCCAGCAGCCCCTTGATGGGTGGGTAAATGAGCCGGCCGGGATGGAGGAGAAGTGAGGCATTGCCCAAATTCTTGTCTTGTATCTCTCTGTGAGGGGTAGGAGGGGCAGAGCGGTACCCAATCGGGGGCAACCAAGAGGGATTTGGCGTGAGCTACACTGGGGGGCGGTAATGAATA
Source organism: Tetrastigma voinierianum (assembly GCA_016808115.1). Classification (NCBI taxonomy): domain Eukaryota; kingdom Viridiplantae; phylum Streptophyta; class Magnoliopsida; order Vitales; family Vitaceae; genus Tetrastigma; species Tetrastigma voinierianum. The sequence continues at coordinate 67,126 of JAEQBH010001133.1, forward strand.
AGGCTGGGGTGGCCGTGTGCCTGGGCCTCGGAGGCGAGGGCCTCACTGAGGTTTGAAGGATGCAAAGATGCCCACCAATTCGTGCTACGCAGGGCAGGAGCGGAATCAACAAAATTTATATTCCTATATTTTCCCACGCGTAGTCAAGCCACGCAAAGATAGCGGTCTAGGGAAGCCGAACACGGGATGGGTTTTCATCCTATGAATGACTCAGACGTTGCTGGAAAATGGTGAGGCTTTTAATTTGATTTTTGGATTTGTTTCAAAACAAAGGGAAGTTGTTTGATGCCGATGAACAAAACTGGAAAGTGAAGTGAAAAGGCAATTTGAAGAGGTCACTAGCTTGACAGGTAACAAGTGTCCTCTCGGTTTTATCCTCGCATCAAGGGCAAGCAACCCATAGTCCAAGCCATAACCTGATCTTTGTTTAACTAGAAAACCTAACCCTAGAAACACTCCTATTCGAGTCTACACAGTAACATGCATTCACAAATCTTTAAGTTCAAAACCCTAGCACTCAACCTCATTCTTCAAAGGGGCTCGTAAAGGCTATCTAAAGAATAACATTGCATCTAATAACAAGTATGACCAGACACTCTAAAGCATGGTAAGTATTGGCCAAAGTAATGACATTAAATGATATTCAACCCTAATTTGAAAAGCCGAGCCATAAATACAAGCACTGGGAGCATTTTAAAACATGACGACAACCCAATCGCTCTAAAACCAAGTTTTCAGCAACCCTCATCTTCAAAGTTATGAGACTTAGCTACATCTTTGAGTTGTCATCCTCAAGAGGGGTGTTTACAAATCTAGAAAATGAAAGAAAGAGGAGAGAGGAAGAGAGAAAAGCAAAACCTAAACCTAAAGTCGGGAGATATTTACATAAATGAAAGTTGCCAAAGATTGCTTAGGGTTACAAAATGATGGGGCTATATAGGCCACCCACGTGTGAAACTACAAGAAAGCCTAATATATTGGCTCATACAAGGGACAAGGAGGTAATAAACCAAACAATGCTTGGCACACTACACAAAATCAACAAAAGGTGATTTCGCCATGCAAGAAGGATTTTCATTAGGTAGCGAAAATTACTAGCTCAGATAAATTGCACTGAGATACGAAATCAACAGTACCCCTCGCTACATAGTGAATTTCGCTAGCTAGCAAAATTTCGCTAGCCTAGCTAAAATTTTCAGAGATAGCAAAAATGGAGAACTCACAGCACGCTGGATTTTCACTACATAGAAAATTCCGCTAGCTTCCAATGAATTTCACTCGTTAGGATCATAAATTCTCGCTATGGCTGCGAATTAACTTCAAACAATTTTCAATCATAGCGAAATTTCCTGAATTACCGTTTCTTCACGCTTGCCTAATGCACCCCACCGCATCCTCCATCTTCACTTCGCTTTCATTTCATCACTGAATTTTGATATGTCAGATGGCTGGAAAATAGTTTCCAATCTTCATGGTTCAACACATCTCGATATCACCCGACTTTAATGGACGAGGCACACAAAAACCCGCAAATAACCACAAATAACCTCGAAATGGCATAAGTATACTGCTGCATTCGAACACCTCAATTGGCCTAATTGATAATGACATTAAATACAGAAAAGCACTCAAAACCTATCTCGAATAAATTCAAAATAGCACTATTTGGGCACTAACTGCCACCCCCAACCGACATCGCTGCTGGGTCCCTTAGCAACAAATGCAAAAATAATAAAGGCATGCATGCGTGATTTTCAAAAGTTTGGTGGTTCAAAAAGGTGTATATACAAATAAGCATTACTCTTAAAATGAAGAATTGATACTAAGTTTGAAACCAAAGATGAGAGAACAACCATATAAGAAAAGTTTAGTCAACATCGGATCCATGGTTCTATACTGAATTTCCACCAAATTCTAATGGTTCTTAATACAACCAGATTGAGCCAGTGCAAAATCATCAAGCCCCCCAACCTGCCATCGGCACGGCCTAAGTCGTCAGCAACAAAGATAGGAATAGCTTACACTCTTCTTTTCTTTTATTCGAATTACATTGCAGTGTCTAATGCTCAACCAACTTCACCAAAGTCCGTAACGGGGTCCACCGATACCCTAACCACTAAGGTTTAGGCATCAAGCCAAAAGGATCACGACCACAAACTCTACAGTTTCACTCCTGACCGAATGACTTCGAGAATTAAGCACCTACAAACACTAAACTCTACCATCCACCCAGGTAATCGAACACCTCGTCGATGACTCCCAACCACTAAGGCTTAGGGCATCGGGCTTCAAAGGCTTTCGCCATATACTCCTTCGGACTGTTCGGGCTTCAAGACAAAGTTTCACGACTTTTATTTTTCTTCTTCTTCTCTTTTCTTTCTTTTTCCCTTTCTTTTCCTTTGGAAGACTACATTGGTCTTCAAATATGGGTGTCATAAACCTATCATGGGTTGCCAATATTCCAAGGCCGGCTATGCAAAGTAAAGGAGGCAAATAATTTGACAAACTTATTGGTATTCAAAGGAGGTGAATTAGCCTAAAGCGGGAAATATTCGTTGAATACGCTAGAATCTTAAATGACCAAAAATCAATCATGCATGGAGTTGTCAATAAGGTGACAAACAAAGGTTTCAATTTTCCATTTAAAGGCAATTCAATTGTCCACTAAAGCAATTCAATTGTTCAATTGAAGACAAAACGGTTACGCGAAATGAAGGCACAAAAAAGTAATTTGCAAAGTGTAAAGAAAACGTCGGCATAGAATGCAAACTAATGATGGGAATGTACCACCTTAATCATGAGATGGTCGAGAAGGGCATTTCCATTTGTTGGTGTTACAATGTAATGAAAATGCTGGTCGATGGAACCAAGCAAGAGCCACCCTTAGACATGTGGATCGTAAGACTGTGGAGGGTCTAGCAGAGAATTTCTCCCGATACCTCACAGACAATATCAGTGGCTTCACCCTTTCATTCATTGACTCGATCACCCTATCATTTGGATCGAGTAGGTCCACTGAACCATTGGGGTAAGCCTGCTGAACAATGAATGGACCCGTCCATCGCGATTTGAGCTTGCCTTAAAAATACGGAGTTTGGAGTCATACAGAGATTCTATCCCTTCACGAAATTCTTCCCGCTATCATCTCGTCATGCCATTTTTTTTGATCTTTCTTTGCAATCTTTAGAATTCAAGTATGCATCATTTCGTATTTCTTCCAACTCTAAGATCAAGGAACCTTCTTAACTCCGGATCTACGATCCATGTTCAGCTTCTTGATCGCCTACCTCACGCTTTGTACTTCGATTTCCACCGGGAAGCGTGACATGCCTACCATAGACCAATCGATAAGGGGACACTCCCAGTTTGTCTTGAAAGTCGTTTCATAAATAATGTGGAATCAAGCAATTTGATGGACCAATCTTTCCACATGCTTACCACCTTCATTAGAATAGTCTTAATCTCCCGTTGGCAAGTTCTACTTGGCCACTTGTTTGAGGGGTGGTAAGGTGGCTACTTGCTCACCATTTAATGCCATGAGGTTTTCAAAATGGTTTGTTACGTAAATGGAACCTATCGCTAATAATGGCTTTGGCACTCGAACTCAGAAAAGATGTTTTGCTTTCAGAATTTAAGTACCAATTCGGTCATTGGTTTTGTGTGGGATTGTTTCAACCCACTTGGACACGAGTCCACTCCCACCAAATGTACGACGACCATACCGATACAAGGGTCCCATGAAATCAATGCCCCACACATCGACAGCTCACTACTAAAATTGGGTTCAAAGGCATCATGACGGCGAGACAACTTCCGAGCTCCTGGCATCTATCACATATGCGGTAATTCTGGTGTGCTTCCTTGAACAAGGAAGGCCAAGAGAGAAACCGGGATCAAGCACCTTCATCGCTTGTTTTCCGGGGAAGCAAACACCGCCACAAAAGCACTCACACAAAGGTCTCGCACCCCATTGCTCTCTCAGCACGCACTTCCCGATTATTTGATATGGCCAAGATTTGAACAAGAAGGGTTCTTCCAATAATAGGAATGGATCTTCGCAAAGAAATACCTTCTATCCTCGTTTTTCCACTGGCGGGATTTCCGTGGCGAGGAAATTAAGTACCGAGCATACCGTGGAGCTTTTTCCAAATTGCAGATTAGGGATTCTTCAGAATTCATCATTGATGGGTGGGCTTATGAGTGTCATGGGCTATTGTTAACCCAGCATGATCCACCACATTCTCTACCCCTTCGTTTTTAACGGTAAGTTAAACTCCTCAAGTAAAAGAACCCATCGAATGAGCTAGCGTGATTTTCGTTTCGTCGAGATACTTCAAAGCTTTAATGGTCCGTAAAATGACTATATCGCATCTACTCAAGTATGCTCGAAATTTTTCTAAAGCATAGACTCACTACAAATACCTTCTCTCGTAGTAGTATAATTCCTTTGCGCCTATCTGCTTTTCTTGCATAATAGATTATGATGAGGTTTCCCCATTTTCTTTGGTCGAGAACTCCGCACCAATAGCAAGATCACGCATCACACATCACTTCAAAAGGCAACTGCCAGTTAGGTGCTCGTACTATTGGGGCAGTAGTCAAATGGGATTTCAGCTCTTCAAAGCTCTCCTGGCATTCTTTCTTCCAAATAAATTTAGCATCTTTCTCTAGGAGCTTGTACAGGGGTTTAGCAATCTTCGAGAAGTCTTTAATGAACCTTCTTTATAAGCCTCGCATTTATCAAGGAATTGGCTACAACTATTTTTATTTCTAATGCACTTTGGAAATAAGTTCAATCTTTGCTTTATCAACTTCTATTCCCTTGTGGAAATAATGTGCCCAAGACAATTCTCCTTGGTTAACTATAAATGGCACTCTCCCGCTTAAGCACTGTGTTCTTCTCTATGCACTCGTGATGGCCTCCAGATTAGTCAGCATTCCTCAAAATCACCCCATATACAAAGTGATGTCATCCATGTATATTTCCATTATGCGCCCACCATATCACTGAACATGCTAAGTATATCTCCAAAAGTGGCATGCTACAAAGACAAAAGGCATCCTTCTATAAGCATGTACTGCAATGGGCAAGTGAAAGGTCTTTTCCTCGATCCTCCTGGGCAATCCCTATCCTGAAATAATCAATACCCATCCAAAAGCAATAGAATGGGTAAACCGGAAACCTTTCAAGGAGCTGGATCGATAAATGGCAACGGAAGTGATCTTTTCGTTACCTCATTGAGCCTCCTATAATCGATGCACACTCAGCGGTGGTAGTCGTGTAGACAATTCTTCGCCCTTTTCATTTTCACAGTTGTCACTTCACGACTGTAGGCACCACCACCTGAGTTGGGCTTACCTAAGTGCTATCAGAAATGGGGTAAATGATATCGACTTGGAGCAATTACGGACCTCAATCTGAACTACTTCTATGGGGTGGGGTTCGACCTCGTATGGTTGCTATGACTTTTGACTCCTCTTCTAGGTAAATGTGATGGGTGCAAATTGCTGGGTTTATGCCTTTTAAATCAGAAATTTTCCACCCCAATGCTTGCTTGTTCCTTTTGAGAAGGTACAACAGGTTATTGTCTTGCGAAGTAGTCACTTGATGATGAAATCTGGCCAGACCTTTGCCCGTTTTCTTCGAGAAAATGCATACTTCAACTCAATGGGAGGGTTTGAGTTCCTAAGCTGTTGGGGTTCCTTGGTTCGTCACCGGTTAATAGAGTAGGATTTCTATTTTCTCCTCAATACCCAGTGCTAAGCTCATGCTGAGGTTCTGTTGGTCTCGAGCCTCGGATAACTGCGGGGTTAATACATCTCGCCTTTGCTACTCATTGCTTTGTTCTTGAGAATCGTATCTATTATCTGAGACTTAACTTCCACAGTCATCTTCTTCTGAGTGCATATGCCTTTTACTCAAATGAAAAATATTGAGTTCTAAGTCATATTCCCAAATGGCAGTTACATAACCCCATTCGACAATTGATTATGGCATTGATAAGTAACTAAGGAACATCATAAAATGATGGAGCACATGATTGGCGCTCCCCTGACAGCGGCTCTGGCACGTCAGTCTGACGAAATCCGGGTAATAATCGGTCCACTTGTATTAATACATCCTCAGTGATTCCCTTGGTATTTTAATAGACTGTGGCTAGTGACGATTAGCGATGGAAGTGGGTTCGATTCTCCCGAACCTAATTGGCGGCCATAGAATGGCGGGAAGGTTCCACGCTAGCTCTAGTCCTAATAGTGCTTTCTCATATGATGCCTCCAATATTAGCAAGGGATGTTGAGACATCCACGGATCTTTATATTTTCTTTGGAGTTTTGCACTTTCAGTGATATCACTCACTTGCTCAGTCAGAAAGGCCTTTTTATTTACATTAAGACCTCTTTTCTTGTATAAATCCTTCAAAAAATTTTGCCTAGGTTGGAACTTGTTTTTGATGTGTAGAGAGAGGAATGTTAACTTTTACCTACCGCAAACTTCTAATTTCTGATTGGATTAACCTGACTTTTCTTTTTCGAAGAGCACATTATGGGAATGGAGGGTGCTGATTCTTCACCTCCTCTACATTCTTGACTAATCTTCTTGTGAGCGGGTCAGCCTGTGAGGGCTAATTTGGCTGCTAGAGTTGGGATTGTTGGTCAGTTCTTTACCACTTCTTAAAGTCACATTTGCCTTAACTTCATCGGTTCTTGCATTTGGATCATTGGTCGGGCTGTTCATGCCCACTCCTTCTTATGTTCTTCTTTGTGATTGGAAGGGAACCTTCCCTCTTCTAAACCCTGCAGTTGTTGGTTGGATAGTCTTGAAATTTCAAAATGCATATTGTCCAGTTTCTGTTGAGTGAACTTTCTATTGCTTCAATTTTCTGATTAGTTTGAACCTCAGCACATACATTTCTTACAAGCGTGCTGCCGCTACTTAGGTTAGGATTGCTGTTCAACGGGAGAAAGAAGTGGAGGAAGCTGTTGTATTGAAGTGGAACGAAGCTGCTGTATGCTCTTGGAGGCGTATACGGGGGTTTTGAGCATGACGGAGTTTGGATGATTTCTCCAGTTAGGGTTACCATATGGAGCATCTATGGATGGTTTATTTTGATTTAGGGCATGGGAATGCTCTTGACAATGCTCCTCAGGGTGACTATTTGACTGAAAATTGAAGCAAGAAAGTTGGGATGCAGATAACTCATTTACTGTTAGCATTTCATTCTGATTTTTCATTTCCAGCTCATCCAATCTTCTTGTTAAAGTGGTCAGTTTTGCTTTCGTCTACGTCTTGAAAGTGCATACATGCCCCCCCTCGGGTTGATTTAGGCTTTGATCTTCGGCTTCCCTTGAATTCGGTTCATCCCATGCCTTTGAGGTTTCAGCCACATAGTTCAAAAAGTCCATGGCCTCATTCGGGTTTTGCTCAAAAAGTTACCTCCACACATAGTCTCGATAGTTGCTTCATGGTGGAGACATACCATCATAAAATGGTTCACTAGCATCCATGTATCAAAGCCAGTGGTGTGGACGGCCATTGATGGTCTCATGAATCTTCCCAACACTGGTAGAACTTCTATCATTATTATAGGCCAATGAGTGTAGATCTTGTCTTCAAGCCCATTGATCTTTGTAAGTGTGAAGAATTTCTTCAAAAATTGGTTGAAGATGACCCCGATTGATCGTTCTCGGCCTCGGAGTGAATTGAGCCATATTTTGGCCTTGATAACCCAGTGTCGGTGGAAATGCTGACTGAACACATCCATGTGGAGTGATACCTTCCTTAAAGGTTGGTACAGCTCTTAAAAATCATATATGTGTGTATGGTTTTGTTCTCCACCACCATGATATGTGGGAGTGAGGTGCAAATAGGGCCTCACTACCACATCTTATTGGGGTATGATGCGGGAAGGAGCACTAACTCTAGGAGGTGTATGTGGTCCTCATGGAAGCCTATAGTGGATTCAGGGTGCTGGCTGACTCTGTTGTTCTCGGGTGGGGATCCATTTGGTCTGATAACTGCTTGATTTCTGACTTTGTTCCACGTTGAATTGTCTTGATTCTCTGTAGTCTACCTGATGTCTCTCTTTCCCAGTGGTGCATAAACACCAGTTACACAACCGAGACACAAGAAATAGCACAAACAAACTTGCAAAAAGGGTTATTGTTAGCTAAAATAAAAGCGTGTAAAAAAAAAACAAAAACGGTGCGATTCTTTCAAGTGATGAACACTTCTTGCGATTACGACAGCGGGATTCAAGAAGGGTTAAAGGTCACCTTCACTTGTGATGTTGATCAGTACTTCGACATCAAGCGTGGTTTGGCACCATCCCGACGACGGCGCCGTTGATTCGTGCCCACGATGGGGTGAGGCGGAATCAACAAATTTATATTCTATGTTACTCCTAACTGCTTGGTAGTCAAGCTCTTTGCGTTATAGCAGTCCCAGGTCGAACACGGGGATGGGTTTTCATCCTCTGAATGACTCGCATCAGTGTTGAAAATGGTGAGGCTTTTAATTTGGATTTTTGGATTTGTTTCAAAACAGTGGAAGTTGTTTGGATGCTGATTAATTGTAAAAACTGAAAGTGAAGTGTGAAAGGTAACTTTGAAGGTTTAGGTCACTAGCTTGACAACATGGGGGTGCAGTGTCCTCGGGTTTTATCCTCGCATCATGGCAAGCAACCTATAGTCCAACCATAGCAGGATCTTTGTTTTAACTAGAAAGAGCTAACAAACACTCTGTTGAGTCTACACGGGTAACATGCATTCTGATCCCTTTAAGTTCAAAACCACTAGAACTCGACCTCATTTCGGTGGCTCGTAAGGCCGTCTAAAGAATATGGTGTCCCAGCAATAAGTATGCATTGCCTAAGCATGGTAGTATTGGCCAATGTAATGACATTAAATGATATTCAACCTAATTTGAAAAGATGGGAGCCATAAATACGATTACACGTGGCATTTAAAACATGAGGACAACTGGCGCCCAAAAACAAGCTAGCAACCCTCTCTTCCAAGTTATGGAGACTTGTAAGCATCTCTTGAGTTGTCATCCTCAAGAGGGTGTTTAACAACCTAGAAAAATGAAGAAAGAGGAGAGAAGGAAAGAAAAGCCTAGTAAGCTACGGGAGATATTTACATAAATGAAAAGTTTCAAGATTGCTTGAGGGTTACAAAATGATAGAGGGGCTTATATAGGCATGATGTCAAAACTACAAGAAAGCCCCTAATATGTTGGCTCATACGAATGAGGAGTAATAAACAAGCAGGGCAGTTTGGCATTAATTACAAATCCCAGCGAGCGGGGGTTTAGCTGAAGGATTTGTGAGGTAGCGAAAATTTCGCTATGTGAATTTCGCTAGCCTATGGCGAAATTTAAGCTAACCTAATGAGTACCTTGAATAGCGAAATCCTGAAAATTTCGCTATGCATGATAATTTAAGCTAGCTAAGCGAAATTACGCTAACCTAGCAATTTTAGAAGATAAGCGAAAATGGAAATTCGCTGAGCACGGTGATTTTTTAAGCTACATGCATAGAAATTTAGCTAATATATTGAGACTCTAGACTTGCTAGGATTCATGAGGTGCTATCTGTGGTACATGAGGTGCCCCATGATCGGGAAATTTACAGCAATCATGAAAATTTCTGGGATTATTGTTTATCAACACTCTTGCCCCATTATGTCCTCCATCTTCACTTTGCCTTCATTTCATCAACGAATTTTGATATGTTGATGATTTGGAAATAGTTTCAATCTTCCTGGTTCAGCACATCTAGATATGCAAATTCGACTTTAATGAATGAGTACACAAAACACTGCCAAAATAACCACAAATAACCTGAAATAGCACATAAATGATACTAAGCGGACTGAGACACCTCAATTGGCTCGAATTGATGCGATTAGTGCGCAAAAGCACTCAAAACCTGTCTCGAATGGAGACCCGAGCCCTTGTTGGGCCGTAATCACCTCTGGTCTTTGCCATGGCCGAAGAGTAAAGGAGCTAGGGTTTCATAGTAGAAAATGCAGGATGGGGGCTTCGGCTAGGATGGAGGATATGCAGGGGCTAGGGCTCCTATTTATGGATGAAGGGGCAAGATGCGAAGGGTTTATGATGGGGAGGATAAAAAATGGAGGGGAAACTCGGGAAATGGAAGAGCACTAATGCACAGGTTGTCAAGCCTAGGCACTGGGTTTGATGCTGCAAATTCTGTTCTTCTCTTTTTGAAAATTGGAGGGCACAAATAAAAAGGGGGTGGGAACTGTACACCTGAGATTCATGAGCCTAGGAAAGGAAATGTTGATATATTGAGGTTTGGCAGTGAAGGCAGGGGTTTTAGGTGTTTGCCAAGCTCTTTCAAATCAGACCTTTTGTGAAGTGGCTGCTCTTGAAAAGTGCCTTGCGAAATTTTGTAGTCGAAGTGGCTGTTCTCACGAAATTGGCAGGGTGCGAAGTGGCTAGAGAACACTTGAAATTTTGTAAGGGTTGTGAGAATTTATAACCTTTGTGAAAATGATATGCTTTTAGAAAAATTTTTCTCTTGTACCACTTGCTAACTTGAGTAAGTGAGCATTCTTATAAAACAAACATGTGATCTCAGTAAAAATCGGAAATGAAAATCAATCCTATGTAAGGTTAAATTAAGGAAAGACAAGGAAAAATAAATAAAATAAAATAAAAATAGGATAAAATAAAATAAAATATCAAACAAAGAAATTGGACTTTGCGGTCTCAAGAGAGGCGAGTCCACTAATGCTCCTTAAACATTTGAGAGAACAAAGGGAGGGAGAAAGTTCCTCCTTGTTTGGTGTGAAGGGGACTACATATGACTTGAATCTTTGACCATTCACTTTGAATAGTTGATTGTGTTTTGAGCTAAGCAATTCCACTGCTCCATTAGGATAGACTTGATGGATAATGAAGGATCAATCCACCTCGACTTGAGTTTGCTCGGAAAAATGTGAAGCTTGGAATCGTATAGTGACACTTGATCTTCTTTCTTGAATTTTTTTTGAGCTACCATTTGGTCATGCCATTTTGCCCCGAATCTCTCTTTTTCTGAGTTTGATTTGGTAGGCATCATTTGGGTTTCTCAACTCATTGAGGTGAGGGCCTCTTAGGAAGTCTCTTTCTAAATCCAAATTTAGCTTCTTGATCGCCCACCATGGCTTGTATTCTATTTCCATAGGGAGGTGACATGATTTTCCATACACCAGGCGATAGGGGGACATCTCGAGAATTGTCTTGAAGGTTGTCACTAATATGCCATCAATGATTCAGACGGGGACGGTCTTCTGTTAGATTCACTACCTTCATAAGGATAGTCTTGATTTCATTGTTAGCAAGCTCAACTTGTCCACTAGTATGAAGATGGTAAGGGGTGGCCACTTTATGTTTCACTCCATATTTAGCTAGGAGGGTGTCAAAAAGGTTTTGTTCTAACTTTTTGTCTTGAACCCCGTCACTAATTATGACCTTAGACCTTAATGCGGAAGATGTTCTCTTTTTAAAAACTTCGAGTACCACCTGTGATGGTGCTTATAGGAATTGCCTTAACCCATTTGGACGCAATGCCCCAGCTGAGAGATGTATAAATATTCGAAGAAGCGTAGGAATGGTCCCATGAAATCAATACTAGAAACATCAAATAAGTCAACACTGCTAAGATTAGGTTTAGGAGCATCATATGACTTTCATCAAAGCTTAAGTGCTTCTTTGGCATAGATGCGGCAGGCACATCTTGTGAGCATCCTTAAAGAGGGAAGGCTAGTAGAACCTATATTGGAGCACCTTCATAGTTGTCTTATGTGAAGCAAAGTGACCTCCAAAGGCATTTTCATGGAAAGTATTGGAAAATCACTTAATTTGTTCTTCTTAAAATTTACACATACAATAATCAGTATGCCTGATATTTGAATAAAAATGGCTCCTCCAATAATAGGAATGAATTTTGGCGAAAAGTATTTCTCATCATGCCTTCAATTAAGTTGGAGGACCTCCCACATCGCGAAAAATTAAAAATATGAGCATACTGGAGCACTTTCTAGAAGTAACAGTGATTCCTCAGGGAATTCATCATTGATTGGAGGACTATGTGTGTTATGAGTTTGTAATTCGGTCACGGAGAGGTGATCGCCACTACATTCTGCACTTGCTTTGTGTTTTCAGTTTGATGATTAAATTCACGGAGTAGGGGCTCATGATCAAGCCTTGCCTTAGCATCTTGCTTGGTTGGGGTACTTGAAGTGAAATTACATGAAAATAACAGTATCGACCCCACCAGTAATGCTGAAATTTGTTAAGGCATAGACCACTTTGCGGCGGTTCCTTCTACGTGGTAGTGGTTTCTCTAAAGCTTCATTCGAGTTTGCTTACATAATAAACTGCATAGGGCTTTCATCCTTCATATCACACCTTGAGGGATGCCTGATAGCGAGATCCGTAGCATCTACATGACTTGAGTGGCGCGATTAGTTGATCTTACTATTGGTGCAGTGGTCAAGTGGGATTTGAGCTCTTTGAAGATTTTTTGACAAGTTTCATCCAATGCAAACTTAGTATCCTTTCGACACATAACATAAGGGGTTTTGCAATTTCGAAAAATCTTTGATGATGACTCTCATAGTAGAAAATTTAATTGTGGGCGAAGGAGCTATCTCTTGCCTTGACATTTGTGGGGGGTGGTAGTTTGGAGATAAGCTCAACTTTGGCCTTATCAATCTCAATTCCCTTGTTGGAGATAACATGCCCCAGGACAATTCCCTGATTCACCATAAAATGACATTTCTCCTAATTGAGCACACTGGGACACTTTCAATGCATCTATCGCAACACACATTTGAGTTGGCTAAGAACTCCTCAAAAGTACCCCCATATATGGTGATATCATCCATACTTACACACTTCCATAATACGTTCCACCATGTCGCGAAAATCTTTGACATACATATTTGGAATATGCGCAGATTGCATTGCAAAGGCAGGCATTCTCTTGTAAACATAAGTCCAAATGGACCAGTGAAGATTAGTGTGGTCACCTTACAATCTCTATGAAAATATCTAGGAATACCTATGCGAAGCATATGGGTGCACAGAAACTCTCGAAGTTGATCGATGGAGTAAGGAAGTGGTCCTTTCTTGTCCTTTGCATTTGGTCTCTGTGTCTAGCCATACTATGACATGGTGGTGGGTAGGCACATCCTCTCCTCTTTCATTCTACACAGTGGTCACCCTTGACTTATTTGGCACCACTTGAGTTAGACTCACCCAGGGACTATCGAATGGGGTGCAAATAATGGCGGCCTCTGACAATTTGAGAACCCATGTGTCGCACCTCTTGCATGCTTGAGTTCAGTCACCTATGTGGTTGTCTCACTGGCTTGCCTTCCTCCTCCATATAGATGTGATGAGTGCAAACCAAAGGACTAATCTCTTTTAGATCGGAAATTTTCCATCCAATGGCCGGCTTGTACTTCTTGAGGATGTCTAGAAGACTGCTCTCCTGTGAGGCGTGCGATAGAGAAATCCTGAAATGGACAACGGTCACCCTCTTCCAAACTATGCATATTTTAATTCTACGAGGGAAGGCTTTAAGATCAAGATTTTGGGGCTTTATGCTTCCTTCTTTTCATATCCTCCCGGTCGACAAAGGGAAGGATTTCTTCACCTAACTCTCTAAGGCCCATGCATGCATAAATATGGGGCTTCTTGCAGCTCTTCAGAAATTTCTGATGATTCCTCAATCAATTCTTCTTGTAGTTGTTGCAGCTGAGACTGTTCATCCAAAATGGTGTCAATCAGACAAACCTCTTCTGGATCCTCCTCCACTGGGTGCATGTGCTTTTTGCTCAAGTGGAAAATGTAGAGTTCCAGTATCATGTTCCCATCTCATTTGCATAGCCATTTCGTGATTAATAATTCTGTTGAGAGTAACTAAGAGTGGCCTCCCAGGATGATGGGTATAATTGGCTCCCATGACAGCTTCGTTCCGTGTCAAGGACAAGCGAAGTCCACTGGGTAATAGAATCTATCCACACCGCACGAGACATCTTCAATATTCTTACCTTTACAGAGATTTTAAGCCCATTTGTTGCTAAAGACGAAGAGTTGATGGTGGTAGTTGCCAATTCTCGACCCCAGCTATGGCGAGTAGGGTAGCAGTTGACACTGTGAGTCGATAATGCCTTCTCCACACAAGTTCCTCCAATATTCCATAGAGATGGTAAAAGATAGCTTGGGTCTTTGTATTTCTTGGGGTTTTACTTGCGGATGGCCTTGACACCTTTCTATCGAAGGATTTCTTGTCGATATTTAACCCTCTTTTTCACCGATTGCCGCGAGTCTTTTAAGAACTTGGCATATGTTGGGACTTGCCCAATCATATCAGAGGATGTTGACCTTCACCTACCTTAACACTTCCAGAATTTCAGTTTTGGTTGTTCACTTTCTTTTGCCTCTTACGTTGCTTGAGGAAATGGAAAGGGCATGCTCTTCTTCATTATGTCTTCTTTAATCACAATTCCTTCAGGTTCCTCATCATTTTCTTCTTTAGCCTCTTCAAGGGGTTTTGACATTGGTTGCTCAACCTGTTTACCACTCCTCAAAGTGATGACTGCCTTCACTTTATCTATCTTTGGAGTAGGTTCACTGGCATATGCTATTTCATGAACTCCCTTAGGTTTTGGATGTGTTTGTGAAGGAAATTTGCCCTTTTCCTGCACTTGCTATTGGTTGGTTAGCCTGGAAATTGAATACTGCTGGTTGTAAAATTTTTGAGCAATTTCACTCTAGAACCCATCTAATCTCTTGTTTAAAGTGCTCTCCACGGTATCAATTCTTTGATTTGCTTGGACGTGCTTCCTTTTTGCTCTCACAAAAGTTACCTACCCTTTGCTCAAATTTAAGATGGCTTGTTCGAAATTTGGAGGATTGGTAGTGGTTGTGATGGTTGATAAGTTGGAAGCATATTATGGAGTAGGAGGTGCATACTATAGGAGCTTGGCTTCCAGGGAGAGGTTTTGGTGATTTCTCGGCTAGGGTTGTGGAATTGTTGCTATAGTGCATTGGTTGATGGTTTGGATTGACCAACATTAGCTTGTTCTACTAAGCATCTCCCTCATTACTTGGAGCAGTTGGTATTGCTCTCAGTGTTGATGGGCGAAAGATGAAACATAAGCTTGTTGGCGCAGGAGTCTCGATCATTTGCTTGCACCTCGCGAGCAGTTTCTCATTTCAATTCTTCCAACCTTCTAGACTAAGGTTGAAAGTTTATATCATGTCGAGTCCTCAAGAAGGAAGACATGCCACCTTGTCTTCCGGTTGAGGGTTTCATTCTTTACGTAGCGCTGACTGGGCAGAAGGGTGTCAAGCGAAAGTGTCCTTCATAGTAGGACTCTTTAACCCTTTTCTTTCTCAAATCTTGACACTGTCCTATTTTTCTCATTCGTATGCACAATTTCTATAATAACAAAATTCTTTTTACATATTTATTTAAAGTATACATTATACATACCATCATAGTGGCATTCATTATATTCTATACACATATACTAGAGTCCCTTTACTTGTACTATTACAATTTCACTAATACAAAAAACTATACATATAAAATCGGAATTACGAATAGTCTTGGTGAGCACCTATCCTACAGAGATGGCCTGTCGCTGCTAATGTGGGATCTCACATTCTCTATCTTGTCTTCTTCTTCTGTACCACCATGGATTAAAAAACCAGTGCTTCAAGCTTTGCGCTTAGTGAAGCTGCTCATGGACTGACCCGATAACATTGATCGTCATAAAAACTGTCGAATACAACCTTATACCCATCTGGATCATATACTTATGGCTTCCTAACACTCATCATCTATCAATGCCTTTCATGGTTCAAAACAGTGCAATATATCCATATCATTCCTTATCTATAACATATACTTTGCCTAATTCTTGTCATTTGCTTATATTGTATACTTGATCTATTTCATAATATTTCTTGTATCTTATTCTTTGCAAGTTTCCTATACTTTCATGTTCATTTCCTTTCATGTTCATATACTGTGCATGTATCATATACTTTCATATCTCAAATACTTTCCATATAACCTATCTTATACTATCCTGTACTTTTATCTACATTCTTATACTTTTCATATACAGTACTTTTGTTACTTTTACCTGTTTCTAGTCTTTTTCATCTTTCAGTTCTATGACTTATTACATTCTATGTACTATTACATATATCATTTCTTATCCTGTACCTATATCATGTCTCCTTTCATGTAGAGGCTACACGTCCATGCTATGCTATTCATTTCTTACATATTGTTTTATCATATATTTTCTTATACAATACCTCTTGTCTTATACTTTACATTTGCGTTTTCACTCTGACTATAGGATTGGCATTCATGACAGATTTGAGAGAGAATCTCGTCATGTTTGTCATTCCCTATATTTTCATATATTATACTTTCCTATGATTTTCATATACGATGCTTTTCATATACTGCACTTTCATATAATATGTCATATACATTTCGTGTCAGTGACCTTCCATTCCACATAATACTTGTATGCTTGTCATATATTTTCTCTTTTATATATTGTACTTGTTCATATACTTTCATGTATTATCTTTGTACTTTCCATATCTTTGTCATATGCAATTCTTTGTCCTTTCCATATACTTTCATATCTTATGTACTTTTCATATCTTGTCGTATTTCATATCTTTGTCATCTTGTACTTACTTCTAGTTCTTGTAACTGTATACTATCGCCAGCATAAGCGGTCTTTATGCTTCTCATATCATGTCCTTATATTCATACATTTCATTTGCATATACTTGTCATTTTCTTTTAGGTTTCATGTCTGCAAATACCTTAGAAGCGGATACGGGAAATAACTGTATGTACCCGAAGGTACTATCACTGTACGAGACAATGATCTCTATCTGTATATACCCGAAGGTATCATCAGCATCTGAGGCGGTGACACATGCCATATCTTATGCTGACCTAAGCAGTAGTATAATGATCCAAAGCGAGATCTATGTCATCGACCAAAAGCCGACTCGATATCTGTAAGTTGTATCTTTGCGTATTTGTGTCTATAAGAGCATGCTTATCTATCCTACACCCGGGTTCCTAGCCCGGAGCCGATCCATCATGTATTTATGTTAGGTACATATCTCATATTCACAGAATAAAATATTTTATCAGGTAATCATATCACGATATTACTATGATTACTTTAATCTGAGGTCGTTCTCATATTTATGTATATTTGCATATCACGATTCTCATATTTCTTTCTTTATATACATGTATATCATTTCCTATATATGTCTATTCTATCTCTTGTTCGTTCATGTTTTAGCTATTCATATTCATCTATTCACTCTTGTATTCATCTCTCATGTTCTATCATATATTCATCTATATTGGCATATAACATTTACGCTATAACCTATCGGATCATATCTTTGTCATCTACTTGCTTAACATCTTATATCTTGTTTAACTATATCTTCCTTGTACTATCGAGACTATACGTATCTTTGCATTTTTCATATATCTTTTAACTTCAATTTACTATATTTAGAATTCTTTACCATACATGTAACTATTTCCCTATCATTTGTGCATTTCTAGCATGTGTTGTTTAATCGTATACTTCCTAATCTCCTATATTTCTATCATATATTCATTTCATATATTCCTATATTCATATCATTCATCTATTCATATCATCTCATATATTCATATATATTCTTATTCTTTATCTAATTTATATTCTTGTCTGATTCGAGATTGCCCAGATCCGATCCCAAAAATTTCCTAATAATCGGTCGAAATCTTGGGACTAAATCCACCATAACTAATCAGGCCCTCAAAAACAACTCTATCTTAGTATATGACTTTTTATTCCAAGTAGGGAAAATTCCATACCTCGTGGAGTTTGACTAAACTCAATTTTGGTACTTACGCGTAGCTAGCGATCGTGGATCAAATTCTATATCTTGAAGTGGTCAGTCGGCTAGTCGAGAAAATCGTAGATTTGAGAAAATACCAAAAATTAGGATTTACTAGAATATTTAGTGAAATCTGGTAAAATCCCTTGTTTTGGTACTCTAAGTGTAGCCCTCGTCGAGTAGAGCATTTTTAAGTTTCTGACTCGGCAATTAAATGATCGAAGCTTCCGTATATCGAAGAGAAGAAAACAAATAAAAATAAAAAACGCAAAAGCGCTCAAGACACCGGCTCCAAATTACCTTTCCTCCCTCTCCTTATATATATATATATATATACATATATATATATATATATATATATATATATATATATATATATATATATAATCTTAAAATTAGGGCCCACATGCCCCCTTATCACTCAGGTCCATTTCAACCCCGAAACAATTTATTTCATCCCGGTTTCAATTTCATTTATCATAATTGAATATTCTTTAAATATTTGCCATTTTTCGGGGAATTTTCTAAATCCATTTCCGTTCCTCTACACCGTCGCTAGAAATTAAGTAAAATATTCGGCATGCCGGAATTTTATGAGAACCGACAAAGTGCTAGATTCGCGAGGCCGAATTTAGCAGGCGCGGTCAGTTTAGATCATCTGAGATCTAGAGAATTTTCTGAGCTTTCAGTGGCAAATGCAGATTTGCCTTTTTCATAAAATGTCATTTTTTTGACGAATACAATTTTAACTTATTTTATACCTAAACATGTTATAAAGCGGTAGGGTATATTTTAAGTGTTACACACTTTCCATTTCCTCAGGTTAGAATCATCCCGACCCTTTAGGCTTATTTACATACCCTAGGGAAATCAAAGCCTCATATGGATTTTGCTCAGAAATCTCACTCCACACATAGTTTCCGACAGAATTTGCTTCATGGCAGGAGAAATCCCATCATAAAAATAGCTAACCAGCAACCAAGTGTCAAACTCATGGTGAGGCTTGCATCGAGTGCTTCCATATATCTTTCCCAACATGCATAGAATTTTTCGTTTTCAGTAGTTGAGAAAGTGGAAATATGCCTCTTTAAGCTGTTTATCCTGTGAGTGGAGAATAATTTCTTCACAAATTCTTCCTGCATCTTAGTCCAGTTTTGGATGGTCCTTGTCCTCAGGGAGTTGAGCCAAATCTTGGCTTTATCATTCAATGTGAAAGGAAAAAGCTTAAGTCTCATTAAGTCCACTGTGGTGACATCCTCCTTGAAGGTGTGGCAAACCTCCTTAAATTCCCTGATATGTGCATAGGGGTTCTCACTCTCCATACCATGAAAGTGAAGAGTGGCTGAATGAACTGCTGACCATTTCCTCGGTTTGAAATTTTAATGCGAGAAGGTCTGATGATGAGTAAACTCATCTATTTTTAATCCATTTTTTTGACCTGTTGTTATAATGTAATTATTGATTTTTATGCAAAAATATGGAAACCTTACCCAATTTATGTTTGCGGGTTTTTCCTGACATAATTAGAAAATCTGACAAAGACCCGAGAAAAATTTGACCCCGATGAGCTAGGTCACGACCAGAGACTTGAGGTTGCGATAAAAGGATTTAGCAAACCAGCAGTTTTAAGTCATGACCTAAGAGTAAGGATATTCTTTACCAAAAGTCTCTAAGATAAAGCTAAAATACGTCAGCTTACGTTTGTCATATGTTGTGAGAAAACAATAGAATTTCACAAAACTTGGTTGCGACAGAGAAAAATCAAGGTACATGACGAAAGAAGTAAATCTTGGGGCTAAGGGAAGAATGTTGCGACAAGAGATAGGATCTTGAGTGATAGAGAAATTTGGCGTGGTGTGTGTATATATGCGCCTATGTGAGCAAGTGCCCACGCGTGCTTGAAGTAATATAGTGTACTTATCATTGCGGATAACCGATCCACGGGATAAGTATTGTTGAGTCTGAGATTGGCACTGAGTATTATACGGATGCATAAGTGTTGTGTGAAAGAGTACTGGTGTGCGAACTTAAACTAAACTAAGCGATCTTAATAAAATTCACGTATAATGGAATAGAGACTTCATGTCTCCCTGCCACTCGATGGATTATTTCTTAAAGATAGTATTATTTAGTTTATTCTAATTTATTGATGGCTAGATGATCTTGCCTCTGAAATACCCACTCTCCAAAGTGTATCTAGCCTATCTCGCTGAAATAAGTTGAGGTGTATCTCTACCTAACTGGATACTCGAAATGCTTAAATGTTCTAATCTTAGTTGCCACCTCGAGATCGAATATCTACATTTCTTAGAGATCAATAGAAGGCTATACTCGAGATCCACGGGTATCCTCATCTCTCGAATCTCGGATCTCGGTATAGTCATGCTAATGTTGGCCGGACATCACCATGTAAATGGTCCACGAGATATAAAGCGGATGTTAACAAATTATAAAACAGCTGAATAATATAAAAATGCTAATCTTTAATCCATGCGATAAGTGACATGGTTAACCTGCAGAGTATAGATCTAGAACATCTCAGATAAAGACACGTTATTTAATTTATAAAACAACTCAGTACTATCAAAATGAAGAAAAAATACAAAATGGCGGTCTTCTCAAAGTCAAAATCCTGGCTGATATGATTTCGTGCCACTATTTGATAAAACCACCGTTTTCGATCCATCTCATTCTGGTCCCCTTTTTTCTTTTAATGATTGAGGGGCAGAACTCGCCTTGACGTCGCCACGTTGAGATGTCACGACGTTGCCGCTTGTTGACTTTTATATGTTGTTGCGCGTCGCTCACGTTGGGGCGTCGCGTAACGTTGAGCGTCGCGGCGTTCTGGCTCATCTTTATGCGTTGCTACCTACGCTCCGAAATTCTTCCAAAAGGCGCTGCACCCTGCGCTTTTGTTCTGGTACTGCAAATCAGATGTCGGGCTGCAAAATTACCAGTTTAAATATGAAATACGTGAAAACGCCAAGGCAGACACGCGTTATGACCTGGTATTTCATCCGCTCATCAAGCCTACGACTTAGCTTCTTGCGATACGGTAAAGAACTGACTCTAAAGCGAACATACACTCTACATACTATAGTCTAACATGAAGATGGTAATTTTGTGCTGATAGATAGAGGATCAAATTGGACCGACTCACTGCCGTGCTAGTTTTATTTGAAGTTCCACGGGTTCAGCGAGGTGTTCGACTTTCGAAGAACTTCGGTTGAATTCGATTGAAGTTGATGCCTCAACCTCAGAGGTATTGATAGCCTTTCCCAAGGGACCACATATTGCATTGCATAAATGACCTTTAGTGTATACTTAGGTTTCGACGCCCCCGACGAGTTCGACGCTACTTTGAATTAAGAAAATCTAACTCACGAAGGATAGGCACCACTGATTTTGCAATTCTGAACATACCTACTCCTTAACATAGAACAAAACTAGTGCGAAGTAAGTTTATGCTAGATGTCATGCTGTGTAGGGATTGATTGGTGACTCCCACCAGTTGATTAAGGGCAGGGCATTGGGAACCCTCAGAGCGTCTACTTGAACACTCAGTAAACCCTAAGGGCCCTAAATTTGTGGGAAACTTCCATCATACGTCCCTTGTAGAGACGGTGAAGTCAATGACTCCTGCTAATTGGCTCGGGGCGTGGGCTTTGAAAGGCCCCTGGGGACCCTATCTTAGGGATTTGGAATGGAAGGTCACTTATTCTATCTCTAGCACTGCACTTTATTTATTTATTTATTTATTTCATTTTGGGGCTCAGAAGGCGATCTGCCTGCTCTTTTTTATTCACGGTGTCCCATCTCTTTGGTGTTTAGAGACTCCCGAGGTTTGTTGAACCTTAGTAAGTCGGGCTAAACTTACAAACGCCTGCAGGTCTCGTCAGAGAATGCATCCAAGCGGCTCGATGGGGAGGCAGGGTCCTCACAGAGTCGGGGGTGGAATTTGGAGGAGGCACCTCGAAATTTCTTGTGTTTGGTGGTGGAGGTGGGTGAGTAGAGGACTGCCCAATGTCATCCTAGGGGTCGCCCAGGAGTCCAAAACGGGCCAGATAGCCGTGAAGCTCGTCCTCGTCCAAGGGCTCATGACTGAATCATGAAGTCCTCGGTCGTGGTACACCAGTTTGTCAGCCACTTGGAGTATAGCCTTGATTGGGTGTAACCACGCCTCGGCCTATGCATCTAGGGCACCCAGACTTCGTTTACATGGAGTCGTAAATGAGGAAGGGTGCCCCAAGTTCATCTTAGCGTCCCGATTATGGAGGATGGCATCCTACATAATCATGACATCAAAGGTATATCTTGAATGATGGCATAATTAAACGAGGGCAAGCTTGGCGGATCACTTCACACATGTTAGATCGTCGGAATGAGACGACGTGATAAATGTTAAATGGGGATAAATGCCAAATGCTGGCCTTGGGTGGACGGCATGGCCCTCATTGAGGAGTTTCCACTCACCAGCGGATTTGTCGAGACCAGGAATGACCTCGGGAGTAATCGGTCGCTCGTAAGAAATCCCGATCAAAAAGGCTCGGGGGGTTATGAGTCAAGATTATAAAGTGGTTGATAGACTCCTCCACTTTGAGTCTAGCCACACCCCGCCTGAGCTTTCTTAATGACGTGGGAGGCGAGGTTGGTGTAGAATTCTCGCACCACACTCGCTGTTTAGATCAGAGATGTGGTTGGCAAAGTGCCCGCCATCCAGCAGCGCAATAGTCTTGCGGAAGAAGTCGTCAGGGTGATGGAAACCCTTTTCTTTAATAAAAGACCGATTCTTGCAGATGGTGCGAACCGATCAGCGACACCCTCGTTGACAAACCTCGATACATCAAAATTGGGGGTCGGATCCTCCTTAGTCAGGCCCCGGCTTTGTAGAAAGCGACTTTGCCTCTTGCGGTTATTGGTGTACTTGAGACCAAAATGAGGCGATTGAAGGGCCTACGTGGACAAGGCTATTAATTCATTCTTGAGGATCACACTAATGGACTAGGCAATGTCGAGCACTAAGTGCACTAGGAAGCCTGAAGGCCCGCAGGGAGGCGATAGAGTAGACACAAACCTACGACACTCGACGGACTGGAGCCGGCCGCCAGACCTAATGTGTAGCCTGGGCCTAAGGTGGAGGGCAGAAGAGGATAATGGAGGACACCTATGTGTAGTGTGGAAGGTGCGAGGCAGGGGACGATGGGTAGGAGGTGTGGAAGGAGATGGTGGTGGGCGTGTCGAGAGAGAGGCGTCGGAGAAGCGAATGTGGCCTCCGACGAATTGTGGGAATGGACTGGCAAGGGGTTGGTCGCGACACATAGATATGAGGGTTCAGGCAGGAGGATACGAGGAGGAGCAAAAATGGGGGTGTTGGCCTTAAGCGAATTGGCGTCGCGGCGCGTTGAGATCCAACGTCATGACGTTCAAGAGAGTAGTTAAAACCCGACATCATGACGTTAAAATCCAGCGTCGAGGCGTTCACCGGAAAGTGCAAAACCAACTGTCAGCGGCGTTGAAAGCCAACGTCGCTGACGTTCAGTGTCAAATTGACGTCGCGACGTTGGGGCGTCAGCGGCCGTTACTGGCGTCGTGGCGTTGAGCGTCATGGCGTTGGCGTCGCGGCGTTGAGCGGCATCGCGGCGTTGAAGGCAAAATGAAAATATTGATCATGTTTTAAGGTAAGAGAAAACTCCACTCGTGCAATTGTGACTCTCTGGACTTTTGCAATGCTCTGCATGAGCAGTCCCTCCCAGTACTTTGAAGTCGCGGGGCTGAAGTAGACATCAAAGGATTAGATTACGGACTGAAATAACCAAACCAACCTCTAATAATGAGATAACAAAAAATTGAACCGCAAAGTAAAAATTTCAAGAAGGCTTGGGTTGCCTCCCAGAAGCGCTATGTTTAATGTCGTTAGCTTGGCGACCACTGAGATCTCGATGTGCTGGGGAACCAGAACACCATAATGACTCTCTTGTGCTTCTTCGGATGCGAGTCGATGGGATCAGTCCTGCTTATCCGCATGAAATTCGCCCCCAAAATACGGCTTCAACCGTTGTGTGTTAACTGTGAATGTTCCTTTCTCAGGATGTGTAACCTCTACCCCTCCATGTGGAAAGACCTTGGTCACTGTGAAAGGTCCTGACCATCTAGACTTCAATTTCCCAGGAAAAAGTTTTAGACGGGAATTAAACAAGAGGACCTGTTGCCCCGCCTCGAATTCCTTTATGGTAATGTGTTTATCGATGCGGGCCTTTGTCTTTCCTTGTAAATCACGAGCATTTTCATAAGCTTTGTTCTGAATTAAGTCACAGTTATTTGAAATTTGTAGCGGTCGCTTCTCACTACAAGCCCAGTCTCTGTCCATGTTATTCTTAGAGTTACTTGATGAGCTCGTGCTCCAATTCCACTGGCATATGGCATGCTTTGCCATAAACAATTCTAAAAGGCGACATACACAATGGTGTTTTAAATGATGTTGATGCCTTGGGAGGTGCATCTTGATCTTTTTGAACCAGTCTTTCACAGGCCCAATTATTTGTTTTCTCGAATGGACTTAATTTCTCAATTTGATACCTACGCGCCCGTTTGTGGGTGATATGCAAGGGAAATGCGATCGCGCACCCCATGCAATACCTTGTCAATCATCTTATTACGCAAAATGAGTACCTTTATTTGTGATCGATTCTTTCGAGGGAGTTAGAATCATGCCAAGAATATGTGGTGGAGGGTGAGCCTTACCTTGGCATCCGTGGTGTGGAGTGGTGCTTATTCGCCCGAGACATAATCACGCGACCAAGATGTACATGTTATTATAAGATGGAAATGGTCGCTCAAATCAAACTAGCCAAATCAAAACAATTCTACTTCGAATGGGATGCGTAGGCGGTTCATCCTTTCTAAATGCCCCAGCTCGTTGACATTTGTCACATGTGAATCTGAAATAATGAGCATCCTTGAATAAGATGCAGGCGATAAACTGATTAAAGCACCTTATTTACGTGCAGCTAGAAGTGGCCACCACATGGTAACGTGTGGCGGTGGGTGCAAATCTTGTCATCATCTTTGGGCACATCTCAGATCTTGGTGTGAGTACAGTAAAGTCGGCTCCTCAATAGTAGTGTTTCAGTGAGAAAACCACTACATTTGATAGTTAAATTAGAAGGTACTACCTTGGCTACCAAATAATTCACATAATTTACCAAACCATGGGCGCCTCTTGTCTTGATAGCTAAGTGCTCATCACGGAAAATCGTCGTTCACTTGAACCTCATCACTTGCCTTCCAATCGTGAAAGATACAAAATTACACCACTAGGTTCTCAGTGCCTTTCTTGTCTTTAATCTCAACGTCAGATTCTTGCGATAAAAGAACCCTTGGGATTAATCGGGGTTTGGCGTCCACCCAGTCATCAAGTATTTTATGGCATAATGATCGGTGTGAGCTACGACCTTGTGCAATCAAATAAGGCTGAATTTGTAGCACCAAAGACAATAGCTAATAGTTCTTTTTGTGGTAGGCGTAATTCAAGCATTGCATCATTCAAGATTGTAACTCAGCATAATGGAGTGCAGAAGATTTCTCTCCTTTCTTCACAACAGCACAACTCGATCGCAAAATCACTGAGTCACCTGTAAGTTCGAATGGAATGACCCGATCTGGAGCTACTCTGATAGAATTTGTCTCCGATTTATCTTTTAACCTTTGAAGCGTGTAAACACAGGTATTAAACTCAAAGGAGTCCCTTGGACGGGAGATTTGAAGGATCAGGCCGGGATTAGCCTCATGGGCAGGACCTCCAGACACTCGATGGGTATAGAAATTTTCCTCAAGCAGTCGATTAAAATCCATGGAGGCGAACCCCTTTACAATCATTAACATATCTTTAGAAAATAATCGCAGGCGAAGTGGTAAAATTATTTTTTTCTTTTCTTTTTCTTTTTCAAACGGATTTTTCGAGAAAAAATTGGCGGAAGTTTCCTCGTTTTTCGGACTTTCCCGATTTACAAATACATAAACATTTAAAACACTTCTAATCTTCGATTTTCAACCCCATTTTAGGACCTCTCGTCCAGCTCCATCAACACAATATATATACCATATACATTTATTCATTCAATCATCAAAACATTCAAAACTTCATACAAATTTCCATACCAGATTTTATAAAGGTGGGCTTGTGGGACTTAAATGGCTGCTTTAAGTAGTTCCTTTTCAAAATATATCCGTATATGCATATATACATGACAAATCATTTGACATAAAATATGCAAACTATTTATACAATGCGGAGTTCACATCAAGTCGTCTCCTACGATAGCTCGACTCAACTGGGAGGGTACTACTATAGGCGCACATCTCGAGTCTGAAAATGTTTTGAAACATATGGAAAGAATGCTCTAAAGAGCCCGGTGAGTGTACATTTTCATTAAGATACCATTTTAATTTATATACCAAAGTAATACATACTTATCTGATTAAAAATCCCTTTATGCCTTAAACTTTCTTTCTTTTACGATGGAACCCGGGAAATAAACACAGAACGATTTAAATTAGCGGCATTGAGAGGCAGTCACATTCAGTCATAACCACTACGCTACTTGCGGAGAAACTCAGCTTTTGCATAGGAGTTCCAGTCATAACACCTTATCGTGTAAGGATATTACTCTAGACACCTAATTCCCTCCCTTGATTTAGTAACTATAACTGCCCATCTAAATCCTTGCAGCTTAAGGTACCTCGTAGATATCAGTCATAACAGTCATATGGGGTTAAGTAATAACATTCTGAACAAACCTTTCTTCCAAATACATTTTATAAATCCATTTGAAACCTTTACTTTATAATTAAAACCCATATATATATATATATATATATATATATATATATATATATATATATATAAATATACATATGCATTCTTTACACATTTTTAAACGTCCATAATGCCTAACATTGCGCACATATATAATTTAGCCTTAATCATATATATTGATGCAAAGATAAAACATTTTCACATCCATAAAAATAACCTTCCCATGTCTTCACCTTTATGAAATCATTGCCCTTAAACTTTTCAATGGTACATTAAAACCATGCACTTTTAAAACTCAATTGGTAAAATATCATTTTTACACTCACTAGTTCACCAACTCAATCAAAGCAGCTAAATTAAATTCCGTTCTAGTCCGATAGTCCTTTTCACCTTTCAAGAAAACCACAATTAACCATTAACCATAGCTTCCATTTAATCCACCATACACATTCATTTCACCAACCATCACATTCACTTAAATCTCATTTTAACCACATAAAAATACATATAAGAAATGACCAATTGCACATTTCTTTACAAAATGACCTTAATGCCCTCTATCGATTTTACACTAGGGACTGTTGAAATACCCATTTTTCAATGTCATAACTCCATATTTGACATTGGTTCTTTATACTGTTTTAAAACTAATGTGCTAAGGGTTCTTCTCCAATTGGAATCACCGAATCGAACACTTAGAAACTCACTTTACGTCCAAAACAACCGGGCTAATCTATGTTCAAAAACTGAACCAGAATTTGGCTTGCACATGGCCCTACTTTGAGCAAATGTTTGAGCCACATAGAATTAGAATTTGACAATGCCTATTTCTGTATGTTTGGTTCTCCTTGAAGTATATTTTAATTAATACATGAATCTCATAATCGGATAAGAAATGAAAGTTATGGCTAGCCTCTGAAAACTGGTTGACAAAGCAGAGCATTTCTGTCTGAGGCTGGCATGAAACGACGGGAATGTGTTCTCTTCCACTTTTTTTTCACTCTAAACACTCCAATCTAATTACCTTATACCATTTCAACATATCACACAAAATTCACTATCAAATCCTAACAATTCCCTCACTTTCTTTTCCAAAACCCTAACCTAATCCATTTCCTTCTCAATTGATATCAAAATCGGCATCATTCAGCCTTAATACACTGATTCTTTTATCCATACCGGAAAAGTCAAGACATTAGATATGAAAAACATCAAACCCTAACAATTCACTTGCTATTTTTTCAAAGCCTAACCTAATCCATTTCTTTCTAATTGATATCAAAATCACATATCATTCAACCTTAAATACCACCAATTTAACATCCATACCGAAGAATTCAAGACATTAGACATGAAAAACATCAAACCCTAACAATTCACTCACTTTATTTTTTTCAAAGCCCTAACCTAATCCATTTCTTTTTCTCAATTGGTATCAAAAATCATATCATTCAACCTTAAATACCACCAAATTTAACATCCATACCAGAAAATTCAAGCATTAGACATAGAAAAACATCGATCTAACTTTCCCACCATTAAAAACTTACTTGTTCTTGGTTTCCTTTGACTCCCTCTCCTTGCTACCACTTGTGAAACACTTGAAACTTGAAGAAGGAGAAAAAAAATCATCACATCTCACCTTCCTCCCCTTGGCCACGGTTTTCTCCCTCCTTTCTCTTTTCTTCTTTCTTTTTCCTCCTCTTTTCTTCCCTCTTTTCTCTCATGGCTAAGGCCCTCCTCTGACTGAGAAAAGTTCATCTTTGGTTAGACTTTTGACCCTCACACTTATACCTGTTCAATTGTAACTCTGTTAGTCTACTATGGCCCATCTCTATGCTGATTTTCATATCCTGGCCTTGCTCCAATTACTAATTTATTCTTATTCTCATCTGAAATCGAATATCCATCGATTCTATTTTCGAAAATCATAGAATCCATACAAAAAATCCATACCTTTTGCCTTGGCTTCTCTTCTTCTCTCTCTCTCTACGATTTGTTCTCCCTTAATTGAGACCAAATTTGGTCTTAAATCAAGCCCTCTATCCTTAGGCCATGTTTGGCTCTCAAAAACCTTTTTTTTTTTTAAGTTTCATTTTATTTCATTTAGGTCCTTAGGTTCTCCTCTTTTTGAAATCAACTTAGGCATAATTCTATTTTAACCCATAGCCTTTTCATCTTATGACTTCTATGCCCCTTTTTGGAAAAATTATAATTTTATCCTTAAGTCTTGTAAATTTCGGGTCTCTCGTTTCCACTTTTCTCATTTAACTCACGAAACATTGAAATTATGCCTACAAAATACCCGAAACATGTCGAAATGCTAGAGTAAATTTGGGATATTACAGTTATTAGACAACGGTTTTTGCAATGCGAGAGAAGTCTTTGATGAATGCGCCTATAGAATCCGACATGGCGCAAACTGTATCCCTTTACGTGAAGGGTGAGTAATTTTTTCAATTGCTTGATCTTTGCTCTGTCTACCTCTATTCCTCTTGCTAAAATCCGATGTCCGAGTACAATACCCTCTTGTACCATAAAATGGCACTTCTCCCAATTGAGTACTAGGTTGGTCTCCTCGCATCTTATCAATACGGATCTCAAATTTTCGAACCAGGTTGTCAAAATGAATTACCCGATACCAAAAAATCATCATGAAGATCTCGATTGTCTTCGATAATGTCGGAGAATATGGCCATCATACATCGTTGGAAAATTACAAAAGTGGACATGTGAATGTTGTCTTCTCACGATCTTGAGGGGTATAGCAATTTGATTGTAAGCGAATATCCATCCAAAAAAGCAATAATATTCATGACCAGCTAATCGTTCAACATGATCGAAGCGACAATGGGAAATGATCTTTAGTGGCTTTGTTGATTTCCGATAATCAATACAAATCCTCCACCCGGTAGCTGATACGAGAAAGCGATAATATATTTATTCTCAGTTCTTATAATGATTTGTTCCTCCCTTCTTAAATTTTCACCAGGCGGACTTACCATTACCTTTAATGCGAAATAGGATAAATTCACCAAATATCGACCCGTTTAATACTTCCTTTCGGACTACCTCTTTCATTGTTGGATTCAACCTCTGGCAGCTTCACGAAGGTTTATGCTCATCTTCCCGACCAAAATACGATGCCTTCCATGGAAAGTGAATCCCTTTTAAATCGGCTAGGGCCATCAGGCGCATTTTATGATCTCTAAGGACGCTCGATAGCACTTCTCCTCCTCTGGATTCGGTCGAGGATCTTTGAGATGATCAGTAGATGGATGCTACCCCAAGATACATGCCGAATGAAAAAGCTGGAAGTAAAGGTTTTGTTCCATCTTGGAGGCAGTTTGTTCAAGCGATAGTGCGGCCGGTTTAGCACTTTCACTAGGGTCGAATCATTTTTCCTTCTATTGGAGTCAGAAAGAATCCATCCATTCACATATTCTTTGCCTCTTACATGCTCAAATTCTTGGAGATCATTAAGACTAGGCTAACCTCCAAGGATCAAAGTGAGACCACTTTGGCTAGACCACTTTATAAGCTCTACTATCTACGCCATGAAGCAAGTAGCACTCTCAAGGCGTCTCACCGAAGCTTGAACACGTTGAACTTAACTTCATCATACACTCTAGTTTACTAGTTCTCTCTTTGGGCATCAATCATTGCTCTCTTCAGTTGTAAAAAGCAGTCTACTAAGATTATGGGTATTTCTTTATCCCTCGTCCATATCTAATACAATGAAATTTCATGGGAAGATAAACTTGTCAACCTTTACTAAGACATCTTCTATTACCCCTCAGGATGCTTCAAGGATATTCGGTAGCTGAAGTGTGCGTGACAGTTGGACGAGCTTACCTAATCCCAAACGTTTAAAGATGGACAAGGGCATGAGATTAATCGCGGCACCCCGAATCACCACGGTTATCTCTCGAAGATAGCCTTTCAATGGTGCAGCGGGATAGTGGCTATTTGGTCTTTTAGCTTTAGGCGACTTCCCTCCCGATATGTGCGCATTCCTTAGTTAAGTTAGCGTTTAAATCAACCCGATCTTCTCTTGAGACCGATTATGTCCTTCATAAATTTTACATAACTGGGCATCTGTTCCAGAGCATCAGCAAACGGGATATTGATGTGTAGCTTCTTGAACACTTCCATGAACTTGGTGAACAGCTTATCCAACTTATGCTTCTTTAGACGTTGTGGATATGGAATTGGTGGGTTGTCTTGAGGTTATTCCCTATCTGCATCATCATTCTGACCGGGTTGGATGACCTTCTCATTCTACATCTGCACTCAGCAGGATTGCTCCTGTGCCTCCAATTCCTTACCACTTCTCAGCGTGACTACTTTAACATGTTCATTCCCATCTCTTCTCGGGTTCACTTCTGAGTTTCTTGGTAAGGAACTCTGTTGCCTTTCTATCAATAGATTGGCCATTTGACCCATCTATGCCTCAGAGTTTCTCAAGTCTTTGCTTGATTGTTCAATTGGGTGGCTGTTCTTTGCATGTCGCCTTTGTCTCATTCGCCAAAGCGGAGTGTGTGGTGAGCATGTCGTGCGAGAGGCTTGTTCTAAGTTCACCTTTTCTCGGAGGGTGGATTCGATCACTCGGGGTGATGGCATGTTGTTACGATTGTTCCTCGTCCTTTTGTGGCAGTACGATTGTTCGATTACGATTGTTACTCACCCTTGGCCTTGATTTGATTACGATGGTTGTTTCCCAATCTTGTCCTTGTTCTTGTGTTGACTCGATTGAACCTCGATACGTCTGCCAGGCACCTTTCCTACTATTGATTCCTGACTAACATTAAATGGCGTATCTTGTATCACGGGAATTCCACACAACTCCCGTGGGTTGTCATGCATGGAGTCGCGGTTCCCTTCTTTGTCTAGTTAAGTGTTTAGTAAGCTATGCAACATGATTAACCAGATTGTTGAGAACCTCATTATCCGTGCCACCCACGGCCTTTACTGGTGTAGTCTTCTCCCTAGGCCACTGATTTGTATTAGTCACAGCATCTTCCAAGATTTCATAAGCTTGGTCAGGTGGTTTAACTATTAGTGCACCTCCGGTAGGGCATCAATCCAGCATTCCTAGTTGCATTCCTCCCGGACCATTATAAGTATGGACACGCATCCATCACGGTCGATCGTGATGGGCACTTCCTCAGTGGTTAAATTGAAATCTATCCCAGCATGCCTGCGCGGAGTTCTATCCCTACAGTTGTCGAAGTATATTGATCTCTTGCCTGAGTTGTGCAATTTTCGAGTGGGAAAAGCAGTCGGGGAATTTACATGCTAAATCGTTCCATGAAGTAATGAATCCGTTGGTGACTTGTTAACCAATGTGCTCTATCACCTGAGTGAGTGGGACAAACTCAACCTTAGTGCCTCTTCGAGTAACCCCATTGTGCCAGTTGTGTCGACTTGAGGAAGTTGGTCGGATGCATATTTGGATTCTCATTTGGTAGTCCGTGAAATAAGATGTTGAAGCATCTGTAAGGTTCATGACCCATTTCGAAGTTGTTTACCTAGATGGGTGGTCTTCGGATAGCTGTCTGAACAACTGTAGGCGGTAGGGAAAACTCTTCTAGCAACATAAATGGATCATCTGGTTGTATAAACGGCCTGGGTGCTTGATTCCTTCCGTTATTCCCATTTTGACCCCTATGTGGCTCGTTTTGCTCGTCTTAGATCACGCGCTCTTGATTGTTCTCCATGATTCTTTAGATTTCTAGTCTATTAGTTCTACGATTCTTGGCGTGATACGCTTGTAAAGTTCTTTACGGCTCGAGGATCAAATGGATGTTGGTCAACGATCCGTCGTCGCATGCGCTCAAGCGATTGACTCGATCACACACGAGAAACAAAGACCAAATTACCGGCACTTGTAAAAACAAATAAAAACAAAAATTTCTAGGTAATATCTAATTGCTTTTATTCTCTATATCCTCTAAACCTATCCCGGCAGCGGCATAAAAACTTGATAGGGTGGCGTGGTGTGTAATATATATGCGCCTATGTGTGCCTGAGTGCCATAAGCCCGAGTAATATAGTGTACCTACGGTACGAATATCGATCCACGGGGATAAGTATTGTTGAGTACAGTTGGCTTTTGGTATTATACGGATATAAGTGTTGTGTGAAAGAGTACTAGTGTCGAACTTAAACTAAACTAAGCCCCGATCTTAATAATTCTTTGTATAATGGAGACTAGAGCTGCCTTCTCCCTGTACTTTCGATGGATTATTTCTTAAAGATGATGTTTCTATTGATTTATTTATAATTTATTGATGGCTGAGTGATCTTGCCTGCAATGCCTCTACTCTGGGTGTATCACTACAGCCTATCTTGCTAGTAAAGTTGAGTGTATCTCTACTGACTGATACTCAATGCTTAAATGTTTCTAACCTTAGTTGCCACCCTCGGGATCGAATATCTACATTCTTAGAGATCCATAGAAATTTGCTCTACTCGAATCACAGGTATCCTCATCTCTCGAATCACGGATCTCCAGTATAGTCATGCTAATGTTGGCCAGACATCACCATGTAAATGATTCACAGATATAAAGCAGATGTTAACAAATTATAACAACTGAATAATATAAAATGCTAATCTTTAATCCATCTGTCGTGACGAGTTCAACAACACCCTAGTATAGATCTAGAACATCTTAATTTGAGAACACAGTATTTAATTTATAAAACATCGATACTTCTATCAAGAAAGAAAAATACAAAATGGCGGGTCTTCTCCAAGTCGAAGTCCTGGCACATTTATGATTCCGGGTGCCTTAGTTAAGTCGGCTCCTCGTTTTGATCATCTCATTCGGTCCCCTTTTTCTTTTAATGATTGAGGGCGGGAACTTGCGGCGTCAGCGGCGTTAAGCGTCGCGAAGATTGGGCGACCAGCGGCGTTGAGGCGTCGCGGCGTTGAAGGCGTCAGCGGCGTTGAACGTCCGCGACCTTGGGGCGTCGCGGCGTTGAGATATCCGGCGTTAAAAGCGACTTCTATATATGTTGACCCGACGTCGCGGCGTTGGGAGGGCGTCCTGACTTGTGGGAGGATGCGGCGTTGGGGCGTCGCGACGTTCAATATCTATGCATTGCTACCCTCTGCTCCAGAATTCTTCCAAAAGCTACTGCACCCAGCTTTGCACATTCACACAGTGCCTGAATCGGATATCGGGCTACAAAATTACGGATTTAAATATGAAATAACGATGAAAAATAAGACAGACGCGGGTATGACCTGAGTATTTTAGCCACTAATCACGGAGATAAAGAAAAAGCTTCAAAGAAGGATCTTGTAGCGACATCGTTACGTATGTTCTTGAAATTACGAAGAAAAACCGATCTTACCCCGTGACGGTAAACGATGTCATGACGAGGAATGACAACTTCATAAGGCGGCCAAGTCTCGACAAAGGTTTTCAAGTTGCGACATGATGACGAGATGGAGATATCATTGAGTGGCATTCAAAGGCTTTAGGTATTGACATGAAAAGGTGCTGAAGCAAATGAAATCAATATTCTTACTATGTTTTGAACTAGCTACGACCAAAATTAAGTGAAGAGGGTAACAACTTAGTTGCGACTACTTCTACTTCGCAGTGTAACCGAGCTTAGTGAATACACAATATTTGTTGTAGCGAGAAAATGAGTTCACGACAAGGTGAGGAAATAAGAACATATAATTGAATTATGACCTACCTTTTTATGTCGTGACAATTGCATCAAAGAAAAGAGATAGTAGGTCGCGACTTAATTGTATGTCCCGATAAGAAATTCAATAGATCAACAACTTTGAGTCGCAACCTAAATGAAATCAGAAGACAACTAAGTGATGTCGCAACATAAAAGGAAACCTGCAACCAAGAATCAAATTGGCTAACAACAAAATAGTGTCGTGACATAGAAACTATGTCACGATGTAGAACTGAGTAAAGGGAAAGACAGCCAAGTCACAACATGGAAACTTCGTCGCAACATAAATACTTTGAGACAAGAAAATGTTGTTGCAACAAAAGTCAAGACTAGACAGCCCCGGCCCCAGATTCATAGCAGAACAATTCAATTTCTGTTGAAAAGGATGATTCTCGAGAAAAAGCTAGGTAAAAGGCGATAGCGAAAGTTTTCAAGTTCGCGACACACACTGAAAAACAAAAGGGTGAATCCAGACATTAGTCACGACAAAGATTCAGAAAGAAACTCTAGGCAAAACTCATGCCATGGCTGAAAACTTAGTTGCAACAAGTCGAGGGGATAGAGCTGACAAAGTAAGTCCACGACAAAGAAATTGGGTTCGCGTGACGAATGAAGAAGACGTAAAGATCGGTGTTGCAACAAAGAAACAAGGTCCGCGACTCCATCTTGCCAAAAACAAAACAAAGAGGATTGCGACAAATGGTGAAGTCTGACGGACTTGCAAACTCATAACTACACAACTTCGATCGCGACAAGCTCCTTTAGGTCTGAAGCGAACAGTAGGGCGTTGAATTGGGGAAAATTCACTTGAAGCTTTCGATTAAGGCCCAATTTTTAGAAGTGTATAAATAGTCGACCTTGCGTCAGGAGAAAGCAGCTCTTCCCGAACTCAGATCCTTGGGGGATTGAAGAAGACTTACTTGTATATTTTTAGAATAGATTAGTTAAATTGAACGATTTTTTCTTGGATCTGAACCGGCCAATCTGTTTAGTGTATTTGGATCAAATAGTTTAATCTCTTTTCCAATTACTGGCTGGAATTAATGAAGTTTGGACAATTTCTTGGTCGTTTCTTTTCGATTTATTAAATTAAATTAGGATGTGATCAATACTCCATTGTCGATTGTGATTCGATGTTGAGAAGCATCTTCCCTTTGGAATAGATATGTTGTTGAATATAGTCTTTTAACGCAAATTAGAAAGGAATTTTAGGTTTGGATTTTATTTGGTTGATATTGTTCATAAATTGGTGTTCCCAATATTAGTAGCGAATACCCTCCAAGGGTGTATCACATACGATTTCGGAAGGCCCTCTGAGTAACAGATATGGAGATTCTACGAGAGCTTGGAGCATTCGATTAGGGGTATGATAGACTATTATTGAAGAACTAAGCGACTTTGAGAGTTCCGCCCGATAAATTTCAATTCACTCGAAGGCTGATGTTGGCGATTGGATTATTTGTAGGTTTAAACAATCAAAGATTTCACTTGATCGAGTGAAGATCGATCCGTGTTAGGTGAGATCTAATCAGGAAAGGAGAATCTCATCATATCTAAAGGAAGATTATCAACCATTTTGTAGGGTTTTATTACAATACCCATCTTAGGCTTAAAGCCCATGAGTCCTAAGAAATGGGTATGAAGTGATGAAAAAGAAAAATACCCGGATCTTAGAAAGGAATTACGAATACAAATGGCGATTAGATGCTTGTCTTTGAGAGAAACAGGGATATCTAAATGGTGAAGTTAAGGAGAAATCAAGTTTATGTTATTATGAATCTTTGATAAATCCAGATCCAGAATAAGGAGAAAGTCACAGTATGTTATGATGTCAAAATTGGCAATTTCATAAGAGTTCCTTGCCAGTGTTCATTCTAACAAAGAACTGATTCAGTCCAGTTAATTTTATTTGTTTTATTTTGAATTTTATCCTTAATATAGAAACATCATATAGGATAATTCTGTTTTCCAACCTTAGGTTTTTGGGTTACAAGGAGAATTGCAAATATTGTGGATCTTGACTAGTTAGGGTAGTTGATTTTGGAATCACTTGTCAATCTTTGAGAATGATATCTAGACTTATCACTTTTTTACCACCTTATGACACATGCACTTGCAGTGTCTTGAACTAAACTCATTTTATATTTCAAGAACATCAAACCATTTTCTAATATTCAAACAACTAGCTCCAATGTTGGTACCTCCAAAAGGGAGCCTTGAGCTCCGATAGAGGAATAAAAATTGAAAGGGTTTAGTCTATATATTCCACGGATAAACAAGTTTTGTAAGAAGCGTCGTTTCTAGGGATTGAAAGTTTGACAAAATCAATGTTGACAAAGAATGAAATGCTAATTTGGACATTTTTCTTTATTTTATAAAAAGAAATTCACAAAAAGCAGTTTTGACAGCAGTGGCTGCATAAACTCACGATCTTTTAGAAACTTAAGGATATATGATTTTTAATACCACTTATTCCATTTAATCTCAGTATATTTCCATTTTAGGAAGTTATTTCATGCACAGGAAACCAGAATCAGATCTGTTTCCCTTAGATACTGAATTGGAAAGAACATTGAGGAACTTAAGGAAGGTCAGAAGTGCAAAACTGGCTAATATGGAAGATGAAAGAATGGGCGAGATCCAGTTAGACAAAACCTTGAAAGGCCTCCGTCTGAGAATAAAATGGAGGATTTATGGAGACCAGTTATCCAAGAAGAATATTCAGCAGTTAGACAACCTGCAATAGAAGCTAACAATTTTGAGCTGAAACCAGCATTGATCACCATGGTACAAAAGAATCAATTTACAAGCCATCCTACTGAAGATCCTAATGAGCACATGGGCAGATTCCTTAGGATGGCTAACACAGTTAAACTAAATGGTGTGTGACCAGAGGTGATCAAGCTACAACTCTTTCCTTTCTCTTTGAGAGAT
The DNA here is from genome assembly GCA_016808115.1 of Tetrastigma voinierianum. Taxonomy (NCBI): domain Eukaryota; kingdom Viridiplantae; phylum Streptophyta; class Magnoliopsida; order Vitales; family Vitaceae; genus Tetrastigma; species Tetrastigma voinierianum. The sequence goes on from JAEQBH010001133.1 coordinate 104,555, forward strand.
ATTGCAGCCACATGGTTTGAATCATTGCCATATGGCTTAGTTAACACATGGGAAGAGTTGGTGGAGGCTTACCTTGGCATATTTTTCCCCCATCCCTCACAACAGAAAGAAGAAGGGAGATCATTGTGTTCAAACAGGGGGAGGACGAAAGCTTATATACTGCCTGGGAAAGTATAAAAGGTTGTTGAAGAGGTGCCCTATGCATGGCACTGAATGGAAGCCCAAATGGATGTGTCTACCACTCTATTTAAATGATACTTCTAAGGGTATAATAATCGCGACTTCTTTGTGGGGCATTTAAGCGAGAAGAAATGCGAGAGAGAGAGCGGGAAGTTGATAGAATGCTGGTTAAATGCAACATGAAGCTCCATACGAATCTCTAATGGACAGACGAGAAGCAGAAGGAAATTAAGTCAGTGAGCTTAATAAAATGAGCTACTATGGAAACAGAAACTTGATGCAATAATGCACGAGTTGGGGAATCGAAAAAAACTCACTCTACTCATGAAATTGGAAGCGAGTGGAAGAGATGGAATCGAGAAGAAATCTTGGACAATTGATGAGGATCCCTATCAAGTTGAGGCGAGAGCTTGAATGAATAAAGCTACCATTTCAAGCCTAACCCCTGACTTACTGCAACCATACACTAACCTTGAGAAGGCGTGAGAACTTCTCATATGGTGGAGGAGCATCATAATTTGAGACATGGGCAAGGTTATCAAAAGGATATAATCCTTCAAGGGACACCAGCATAAACAATAGCAAGAGAATATAAATGAATATCAAGGTCGAAAAGAGGACTCATTCCTTTGAGGAAAATGTTGAATTCAGTAGGGAATGACAAATTTAATGCTAAGCCTCCATGAGCAGATATTTCTTGAGTTGGGAAACTTTTTAAATCCAACACTAAAATTTTCAAAAGCCAACACTAATGCTTCACTCGAGAACTTGGAAACACGAGGTTGGGCGGTTGGCTGACCTTACAAGCTCAGACCAGGATGCCTTCTTGGTGACACCCAGATCCAAAGATTTTGTATGGTAGTCTGACTCGGGAGTGGCAAGGAAGTGAATAAGTAAATGAGGAAAAGAAGAAATGTAAAAACTGAAGAGTGAAGAAAATGGAGAAGAAGATAGAAAGAACAATCTAGAGTGGACTATAGAAACTAAGAATAAAGTGCATACTAAGCCGCTTGAAAAAAACTATGAACAACAACAAAAAGAAAAGGTTCAAGCCTATACACCTATAGTCCCTTTCCCATAAAGACTTCAAAAGGTAAAGAAGGAGGAACAATTTTCTAAATTCTTGGAGATTTTCAAGAAGATAGAAATTAACATTCTCTTTACGAATCTTTATCACTCAAATGCCGAACTATGCGAATTCCCTAACCTCTCATTAAACAAGAAAATTGTTGAGGGAGGAGTGGTGAGCATTTACGCAACATGCAATGCGATTCAAATAAAAGAAGTCTACTAACATCAATTACACTGCAAATGGCTCATAGGTCAATGGCACAACCAGAAGGAGTCCTTGAGGATGTACTGGTCAAGGTAGGGAAATTCATCTTCCTTGTGGATTTTGTTATCATGATAATGGAAGAGGACACACAGGTTCCTCTGTTGTTGGGAAGACCCTTCTTAGCAATTGGAGCTACTCTAATCGATGTATAGAAGGGTGAGCTTACCCTGAGAGTGGGACATGAAGCAGTGCACTTCAACCTCAACAAAAGCCTAGCACATTCTGATGTTGATAAGGAAAATTGTATGGCTGTAGATAACATTAGTCCCATCAGTCTTGAACTGAACTTTGATTGTAATATCCAGTATTCTATCAATGAAAATGAGATGAATTTCTAGTATCTTAAGAGTGTTTATTATGAATTGCTGCATTCTAGTGTGAAATACATAGAAACAGTCTTGAGTTTGATTGAAAACAGTTAAGAAAAATCATGCAACAAGGAAAAGAAAGCAACTGAGCAAGAAACAAGTACATAAGGGTTGATATTGAAAGAATTGCCTAGTCATCTGGAGTATGCTTTCTTAGAGCTAGAAAAGGAAAAACCAGTGATTATATCAGCTGCATTGACTAAGAATGAAGAATAAAAGCTGTTAAAGATTCTAAGGAAATACAAGGAAACAATTGCTTGATCAATTAAAGATCTCAAAGGTATCAGTCCGCCCACATTTGCATGCCTGAAAATCTACTAGAAGATAATGCAAAGACTTGATTTAACACCAAATAAAGTGAATCCGGTAATGAAGGATGTTTGTAAGGAAGGAAGTTCCTAAAATGGTTAAATGCGAGGTTTTTAATTTATGCGATATCGAGATAACCCTTGGGTGAGACCCGGTTCATGTGGTTCCCAGAAGAATTGGATTCCCTTTGTGATCGAGGAATGAAAGGAATGAACTAATTCCTACAAATAACGTGACAGGATGGAGGGTGTGTATGGATTACAGAAAATTAAATACTGCAATGAGGAAAGATCATTTTCCTCTATCTTTCATTGATAAGATGTTGGATAGATTGTCAGGACACCCTCACTTTTGTTTTCTTGATGGGTATTTTGGATATAACCAAATTTCTATTGCACTTGAGGACCAGGAGAAAACCACTTTCACATGCCCTTATGGTACTTTTTCTTTTAGAAGAATTCCATTTGGGCTATGCAATGCTCCTGCTACATTTCAAAGATGCATGATGTATATGTTCTCAAACTTGGCAGAGGAGGTTATAGAGATATTCATGGATGACTTCACGGTTATGAATCCGAGTTTTGGCTTGAGTGCCACTACCTATAAAATTTGGGAACAATACTTCAGAATGCAGACGAAATTTAGAATTTGAATTGGGAAAAATGTCGTTTATAGTAACGAAGGCATTGTCATGAACACAAAATTTACCTTGATGAGAGCAGTGGATCAACAAGGTTTCCATCCATAAGACTCTTTTCTACCAACAGTAAAGGGAATAAAAAAGTTTCTTGGGACATGCTAGTTTTATAGAAGATTTATCGGGGACTTTGAAAATTTAATTAAAAAAGAGACCATTATGTAGACCCTACTTCAGGAAAAAGATACCAAGTTTAATTTTGATGGCGTGCTTCAATCTTCATTTGAAGAAATCAAATCCAGATTAGTTAAAGCTCCCATTATGGCCAAACCAGATTGGAATAAGGAATTTGAGATTATGTGTGATGCTAGTGACTATGCAATGGGAGCTATATTGGGACAGAAAATTGACAAAATGTTTAGGGCCATATACTATGCCAGCAAAACCTTTAATGAAGATCAAGAGAACTACTCAACTACTGAAAAAGAGATGTTGGCCATGGTATTTGCATGTGAAAAATTCAGGCCATACATATTGGGATCCTATGTCATCATCATCTTTGATCAACAGTGCGATTAAATGCTCATGATGACAAAGAAAGGAAACTAAGCGAGGCGATCGGATCAGTGCAGTACTCTTGCGAATTTGATATGGGATCGAGACGAGAGGTAGTAATGATGTGATGGTGATATAACTTTCAAGGTTGAAAAAACTCACGTAAAGAAGGGTTGAATTAATAGAAAACTTTCCAGATGAGCCGTTATTCTAGTTGTCATTCCAATCACCCTGGTATGTTAACATTGTAAATTTTCTAGCTTGTGGAGTTATGACACGGAAATTCCAGCTTCTCCTGTGAGGAGGAAGAAGTTAGGTGATGTGATTCTATATATGGGATGATCCCTTATTTATTCAAGGAGCTGATATGATGTAATTAGGATGTGTGTGCGAAAGTGAGCAGGCAGAATTTTATATGAATGTCATGCATCACCATATGGAGGACATTTCACAGGGGAGACAAAACAACCCGCAAAATTCTCCAAATAAACTTTTATTGGCCTACCATATTCAAAGATTGTTTTGAATGGGTGAAACTTTGTGATCAATGCCAGAGAATGGGAAGTATCAGTAGAAGACATGAAATGCCCCTACAAGGTATCTTGGTGGTGCAGCTTTTTGATGGGTGGGGAATAGATTTCATGGGGCCTTTTCCATCTTCTTTTGGGAATCTGTACATACTCCTAGTTGTGGACTATGTATCCAAATGGGTGGAAGCAACAACTTGTCCTAAAAATGATGCTAATACGGTTGGCCAGGATTCTTACTAAGAAATATTTTGAAGCGAGATTTGGGGCACCGGAGCTATCATAAGTGATGGAGAGCCATTTGCAAACAAGGTGTTTGAGAAACTCATGAAGCAGTATGGAATCAAACACATAATGAGTCAGCTTATTATCCTCAAACAAATGGGCAAAAATTTGAAATCTCGATAGGAAATAAGAAAATTCTTGAAAAAGATTGTAAGTTAAGGCTAAAGATTCTAGTCTCTAAAGCTTAAATGATGCATTGTGGGCTTATAGAAGTATCAAAACTCCCATTGGAATGTCCCTATCTGAAATTGTCTTTGGTAAACCACTGTCCTCCCTCTCTTGAATTGGAATACAAAGCAATGTGGGCCGTGAGAAATTGAATTTTGATTTTAAAATTTATTAAGGAAGAAAAGATTACTCATTTGAATGAATTGGAAGAGTAGAAATGAAGCTTGTGATAATGCCCGAAATTTCTGAAGATAAAACAAAAGAAATGGCATAGTCAAAAATTTTAAGGAGGAATTTTAGGCAAGAGATCAGGTCCTTTTATTTAACTCTAAATTGAAACTGTTTCCAGGAAAGCTTAGATCAAAATGGAGTGGTCCTTATACAGTAATGGCAAGTACAACCTTTGGGGCAGTAACATGGAAAACCAATACTGGAGAAGAATTTAAAGTGAATTATCAGAGATTAAAGCATTACCTTGGAGAGAATATAATTGAAGACTGATTCCAGGTTCTGAGTTAAGAAGAAATTGCTAAGACAAGAGAATAATATGATGAGTCAGTAGGAGTTAAAGCCCCAGAACAACTTCGTGGGAGCTGACCCATACAATATTTTATTTTGATATTTCTGTCAATCGATTGTTTAAAAATTTTAGTGTTTTAATTAGACTTGTGTGTTGCTCAGCCCATTTAAATTTTTTGGTATTTTACTTGGAGCTCGGTGAGGTCTGAAGCAGAAATAGATTCTTCACTTTATGCTCCCAGATGCATGCAATTTCACAAAAGTACGCTCTCTAGAAAGTACTGATTGAAGTTTGAAATTTGAGCTTCCAGAAGCTGATGGCGAATCATAACTTTGTTGAGCTTATTCATTGAATATTTAAATGAGTATGAAATTAAATTGTTCATACTTGAATTGAGATTCTTGAATGGTATACATGTTTTCACAAGTATGCATTGTGTGAATTTAATGAATGTTATCTTGAATTGAATTGAGCCAATCAGAGGAAAATAGGAGTTGTAGGAAAATGGGGATAAATCACTACATTTATGAGAACTAAAGAAAATTTTTCAGTCGCGACACAAACCAGGTTTAATTACGTGACAAGGTTTTGAATAGATCACATGAAGTTTAGGAAAATTTGGTGTTCTTGACACAAGCCCCTTTATGTAAGCCACTAAAAGTTTGCTCTCTGAGAATAAACCGAAAGGTTCGACAATTTCTTAGTCGCCAACAGGTTTACCCACGTGAATTTGGATGATTGGTGAAAGAAACACTATCGTGCTAGTGGTAATTATGTCATATCCAGGAATAACTGAAAAAAGGGAAAGGTATGTCGTGACAACAATTCTAATTTTCAAAAACCACATTTGTTGTCCGACAAACCTAAGTAAGTCGCGACAAGAAATTGTTAAAACCATAACAAATATTGGTTTTAACATTTTGTTTGAGGCGTTGCAACATTAAATGAGGCACTTATTATTAATAGTTAATGTTGTGATAGAGAAATTAATGTTGTGACATTTTATAAGACAATATTTTCATTGAGCCCATAAATAAAAGAGCTTGAAGGTGAACAACCAATTCCTTCCAAAAACTTCAATTCAATTGCATCCTCATTAAATGCTTCATGATCTTCCTCTCACCAAAGATCTAAAACCCTAGCTTCCACATTCCAAAAAAAAAAAAAACCAGATTCAAATCATTGATGAGTGCAGAAAACCATAGCCTTGTTCCCCGATCTAGGTGAAATGACAGAGAGTATGCTCAAAGGAGGAAGAAGGTTCATCACGGAACCTCAGAAGCAGAGATAATCCCATTTGCGAAGCAGGCTCGACCCTAAGTGGAACAACCAGTAGAGGAAGGGAGGAAATGAAATAGAGATGATGAATCCTGATGAAGAAGCAGAATTAGAAGAGGAAAGGACATTCGTCTCTGCCTAAGCTCATTCTTTATGGGACAAGCAATTTTCTAACGAAAGGGGTTTCGATAAGATTATTTCCCCTTTTTTAGAAATAATAGAAAAGAAAGGTTAGGAATTTTTCTGTAAGCATAGTACTTTGTCTTTCTTCACTATGTGAAGGTTTTAACGAATATGGTGGAGATGAGGAAGACTCTATCATGTGCAAAGGAGTATAGGCTCCTTACTGATCATAAGAAGTGTGGGGCATTTAAGTTCAGAGGAACTAAAACCTTATTTCGAAATTAAGGATTGGTCGAAAACTAGACCATGAGAAAATTGTAAATCTATTAACAGTTGGAAGGGGAAAATGGGAGGCAACCAAGAAGAACCCATACTAGGCTATAAATAGAGGATCTCTTATAGAGAAGGCAAAGGTTTGGTTTTATTTCATAGCATCAGTTATAATCCCTACTAAACACCTGTGCTCAGTCAGGGAACATGAAGCCATCATTTTATATGCCCTTTTGAAGGGATATAAAATGAATGTGAAAAGAGTGATCGAGGTTATTGGGGGTATCATGCGGCTTGATAAGAGGATTAATTCCCCACGTATAGCCATCACCCGGGCTATGTATCTTGGTTGGAGTGAAGGGAAAATGGGAAACAGAAGAAGTTTGCCCTAGAGTCTCTCCTCATTTTGGCGAGGTAACAAAGGGCGGCATTGAAAACAAAGGAAATAATAAAGGAATGGCAGGCACGAAGAAATGATAATATGGAAATGGTCTGATTCCTAGAAAAAGCTCCTTTGAAGATGAGAAAATGGAGAAACGAATGGAGTCCATTGCTTCATTCATGCCACCCCAATGAAGAAATTTTTCTTAAGAATGCGAGAGCTCCGAAAATGAAGGGATTGGAGATCATGGAGATGTTAGTTAAGGAAGGAGATGGAAGAAGAAGAAGTGCGAAGCAATAGCAGTCCCGAGAAGATTTTTAGGGTGATTTTAAAGAGAACAACGAGTGGAGCGAATTTAAGGCGAAAGAAGAAGAGTGGAAAGAAGAGGTAAAATGAAGAAAGGAAGAATGGATAGAAAGATGAAGGCCAGCGTGGAAGCTTTCTCTGATAATCAATACAAAAGAATGTGAACTGATGTGATTCAGGAAGAGGAACTAAAATGGAAAGAAATATGTTGGAAAATATAGAAGCTTTCAAGTACCTTTATAAAGAGCAGTTCAAAGAATTTGGGAGGCTCATGAAAGAAAGAGATATAGGTGAAGGGAATGATGATGTTTACAGGAGAAAATTTTGACATGAGAGCTTAGATATGATAAATAAGAATTTTTCAAATATGCTAAGTGTTATTGTTGAGGTGGAGAGCACAGTCAATCATGAGGGCCAAAAGCAAGACACTTTGATCACTCTTGTGGAATTCACAAATGATCTAGTCTCTACTATAAAGGAAGAGGCCACTGAAAAGAAAAGACCTGACATCACCTTCCAAAAATTTTCTCCTTGTTTGGCAAGTTTTGAAATAGATCCTCCCAATATAATACCTCCCAAATCTTATAAAAGAAGAAAGTGAATTGTCATGATTTCTTTTCTTTTCCCTTTTGGAATTATATTTTGTCTTCATCTTAATAGAAATTCAGTAAAGTTTATCTTTTTGATCTTATGAGTTGTCCTTTTAAATTGTGAATTTGATTATGTTGCTATCAATGAGTTTTGCAATTAGAACAGATGTGTTGTGAAAATGCTTAAAATGGTATAGTAGTTGAATGATTTGGAGAAAGCTATTAATTGTTTTGGATGCATTGATTGATTGATTGAATAAGGTTGCTGTGATTGATTGATTGTCTGAAATCAAGGATTTATGTATTCAACCTTTTATTAGTGAAGGGAAAAACAATCAATGATAACATCCAAACAATACTGTGACAGAAATGGGAGTAGGCTTAATTGAATTGAAACAAGAAGTTGCAATTGTGACTTGAATAAAGTTGAGAATGCAGAATTAGGAAAAAGTACCTGATGAAAAGAACAATAAGATTCTTGAATCTATGTGTGTAAATAGTTAAGTCGATACAAAATCTTGGAAAAACAATACACATGGTCAATTAAGTCCTTCACAAATTGGGAAGGATTAAGGACATCTTCTCGGGTGATTGATAGTCAATAGTACAAGGTCACAGAACTTGTTAGATTATTAGTCGGCGAAATCCCTAAGTAACCAACCTTGATGATGATAGAGGCCATCTTTGGAAGTTTGAACCTTTTCAAGCCTACCCTCTCATTATATGTAGATGCATACCTCCTAGTTCCATGCTTTGAGCAAAATGCCTCTTTTCAATACTGACAATTCAAAACTTAAAATCCCTCCCTTAAGCTAATCCCAAACCAAGAACCCCAAGTACCGATTTTCCAAGAAAAAGCATCAGTATACATAAAGGAATAGGTTGGGGGAACTATATGTCTTTTGATTGCAAGGGAATGAGGGAGACAAAGCAGTTGAAAGACTAGAGATGTGAAAAAGAAGTCAAAAGGAATAAGTTTTGTCTTGTGGCTATCTCTCTTGAGCAGATTTAGTTCTTAGGGGTGCTTAAACACAGTACCTAATGCGGTAGCCCATGAGAGTTGCTAACCCAAAGTTCTCTAAAATTGAGTGAAAGCCTAAAAGACAAAACCTTTTGCACTATTCCTAAATCTTTAACGATGAAAGAGAGAAACAAAGAATTCAGGTTAAAGGAAGCTGGGTGATAGAATTGAAAGTGGCAATCGAAGAGACAACAATATGCAAGAAAGATGCAGAAACAAAGTTTGGGGGATTATTAAAGTTTACATCAGTAGGAAGGAAAATGAAAAAATAGAAAGGCAATTATGCAGAAGGAAGGAGTGGAATGTGTTTTAAAGAGAGGTGAACTCTAAGAATATCATTTTGTAAATGTATTTGAAAAGGCATGGAATGCCAATTTCTATAAATGCATTATTTTAAAACAGGTTGTGAGCCTATTTAAATTAAGGAATGTATATATATTCTTTTATGTCAAGAGTGTGATTAGGTCATGATATACCTCTTATAAATAATTATGTTTAAATGAATAAACAATAATTCATATTAGAAATGGGTATATGAGATCTGTTTCAATGAACATGTCTTTAAAAGGTAAAAGAGCGCCATTTAAGTGGTATCAGAGCCTAGGTTTAGGCGGTTCTACAAAATGATTTTGAAATTGTTTGTAAATGATTTTGAAAATTTTTGATGACATGCATTGCATTTGCATATAAAGGATGACGTGACTTTGATGCGGATCTTATTGGTCTTAATAGGTCAAGCATGGATAGTTCAGAACCCCATAGGGTCAGAGGTGACTCAGGAAGTCACCATTATCTCCATAAGATGAACGACGAGGTCGAGGGAATGGGAGGTGCTGGATGTTCTCCGATGAGATGGCTCAAGCCTTTACAAAGAGTAGCTACGACCAGGTATGAGTTGTTCCTCGTGATCGTCCATAGAGAGAATGGAAAAATATTGACCCATGGATTTCCTTGGGAAGAAAGATGATGAGCCTTCCATGGCGGAAAATTGGCTTGAAAGAACTAAAAGAATGTTGCGGCAAATGCATTGCACACCAGAGGAGAACTTAGAGTGTGCGACTTCTTCCTACGGGATGAGGAAAACTATTAGTGGTGGCTTTAAGACTAGGACCGCACCACCATAAGTTACATGAGAGTTATTCTGACACAGTGCAGGAAGCCATATGTGAGTCGCATTTATCCCAGGTAATATGAGATAGAGTTTCCATAATCTGGAAGCAGGAACTGGATGCATGTGACAGAATATCTGAGAATTCACCGGTTAGGTAAAAGTATGCTCAGAAATGCTAGTGGCCAAGGGAAGAAAAGTCACATGAAGTTTGAGGATGGCCTCAATGATTATGTTCGGGCCCGATGTCAGCAAAGTTCCATGATGATTTTCTAAGATTGTGACATGTGCTTTAAATGTTGAAAAGTGAAGAAAGAAGAATATGAAAAAAAAGAAAGAAGGCGGGGGTAAGAAAAACCACTGGACAATGAGTTAAATATCGACACCAAAATAAGAAGTTTAAGAGGTCCTGAGGTTCTAGTCAACTCTGTGGAACTAACAGATTACAAGTAGTAAGACTATTCTCACAGAAGCCTTGTCAGTGCAGTACGAGGAAGTTCTGAGAGGGCGGTTCCTCCTTATTGCACACATTGTGGGAGAGACATAAAAGGGAGAGTGTTGGGAGACTAATAGGTGCTTGTTTGGCTTGTGGATCCGATGACCGCAAGATAAAGATTGTCACAGAACTTCGTTCCTTCACATCGCCGGATAGAAGTGCAGTTCGCCATTTCTGAAAATGTGAGACCAGCAAGAGTATTGCATCTGAAGTGCACCAAGACAAGCGAAATAGACTATGGGTAAACAGGATCTTTCAACTCAGCTAGAGCATGCAATGAAGGCGATGGAAGACAAAAGGCGCCTGGATGTGATAGTTATTGAAATTTTCTATCTTTGAGACTAATGTATATCCATTGATTGATCTAGGTTCAACCCATTCAACCCATTCTTAAATTTGTACCGCCATTCCGAGTTTAGGTAGTTTACCAAAGAGTGAAGCCGAGCATGATATCATGGTGACAAATCCACTTGGGCATAGTGTCATTGTGAATAAAGTTTATAGAGATTGCCCCATCAGAATATGAGAGTATGAGTTTCCAGGAGACTTGATCGAGTTATCATTAAGAGAGTTTGATGTGATATTGGGGATGGATTGGTTGTCCCGACACCAAGTGGTAATTGATTGTAGATGAAAGTGACCTTTAAGGACAGAGTGGGGAGGAAGTGGCTTTTTATCGGCGAGAGGTAGAACCACTTCTACAATGTGATATCCTTGCTGCTACTAGACTATGGTTGAAAGGGGTGTCAAGCCTACTTGGTGTATGTGATAAGTCTGCGTAAAAGGCGAGCCTAGTTTGTCGGTTTTATCTTTGCAGTTGAGTGGCTATCGAGATGTGTTTAGGAGGAATTGCTGGGATGCCACTCCACAAAGAGATTGAGTTTCTTGATTAAGGCGTTGTTCTAGGTGCCACTCAGGCATCCATTACACCGTAGAGAATGGCTTTAGTAGAGTTAAAAGAATTGAAGCTTTAGTTGTAATAATTGTTAGAGAAAGGATTTATTCGTTCGAGTGTATCACCATGGGGAGCTCCAGTGCTCTTTGTTAAGAAGAAAGATGGTATGCTTCAATTGTGTTGATTATGAGCAATTGAACAAGATGACATTGAGCTTCAGAGTATCAGTTACCGGGATTGATGACTTATTCGACCAATTGAAAGGTGCAAGTGTCTTTTTGAAGATTGACTTGCGATCTGGGTTTCATCAGTTAAGGATTATGGATGCGGATGTGCATAAGATGAAGTTCGAATCGACACTGGACATTATGAGTTCCTTGCCCGTACCATTGGCTTGACAAATGCACCGGCGGCTTTCTTGGACTTAATGGTCGTGTTTTAGCACCTCGAAGGTGTACGTGTAGATCAGTTTTTCATGGTGTTTACGACATCACCACAGCCTTGTTCAAGGATGGAGACCCGATCATGATTAGCGCAACCGGTAGTCTTTTAGAAACCTTGAGAAAGGAAAGGTTTCTTCATCAAAATTCAGAAAATGTAATTTAAGTTAAAAGTGTTTTCCTTGGACACATTGTATCGAAAGAAGGAATTCAGTGGATCAAAAAGAAGGTAAGTGCGTTGTGAATGGAAACCATTGAAAATATCACGAGTGCGTAGTTTCCTAGGTTTAACGAGTTAATACAAAAGGTTTGTTAAGGGTTTTCGATGACTACGGCCCAGATGAAGGGTGCTGAAAGAATGTGAAATTTGAGGTGGAATTGAAAATTACCCGATCTAGTTTTGAAAAGTTGAAAGCATTCTTAACCGAGGCACTGGTTCTTACTCAGTTGACCTACGGTAAAGAATATGTGATTTCCAGTGATGCTTCAATGAATGGACTTGGATGTTATCTTTTGCCAGGGTAAAGTGGTAGCTGCAGTATGCTTTAAGACGGTTAGGCACATATGAAAGAATTACCCCTACATGATATTTGGAATGGCATATTGTTGCATTGGCCTATGGCAGCATTATGCGTAAGGAAAAGTATTTCATCTACACCAATCCTGAGTCTTAAGTTTTGCCCTCTAGCGAGGCTTAACTTTGAGACAAATGAATGGATGGAATTGATTAAAGATAATTCTTTTGGGGAATTGGCTATCATCGGGAAGGCCAATGCTTAGTGCTTGGATGCCACGAGTAGAAAGTCGGTCGCAATGACTACTGAGCATTGAATCTTTCTTGTCATTGATGAAGACGATTGAAATAATTGGCGAGTTAATAGCTAGGCCGGATTTTTGAATCGAGGTGCTAGAAGGCACAAAAGAATGATGAGAAAATTTTGCCATGGTAGGTCGGATTGGAGGAAAAGAAACCAAGTTTTTAGTGAAGGAAGATGCATCCTTGTATTATAAAGATCGGGTTTGTGTACCCAATGATAGTGAATTGAAGAAATCCATTGTAGAAGAGGCACACAATGGATCTTTTGCTATGCATCTAGGTGGCACAAAGATGTATCAAGATTTAAAGGTTTCGTACTAATGGTCCGGAATGAAAAGAGATGTTTCAGAATTCGTGACCAAGTGTTTAATGTGTCAAAAAGTGAAGCGAGCATTAAATTTGCCTTGAAGTTAATCTGACCTATCGAATAATGGAGTGGAAATGGGACCGAATGACCATGGATTTTGTGTTTGGGTACCATTAATAGGGAGGAAGCATGACTCAATTTGGGTAAATGTGGGCGATTGACCAAGTCGACTCACTTCCTACCGGTGAGAACCCCTTTATTAACGATAATCTGTGAGCTCTACATCAAGGAAATAGTTCGGTTGCGTGGGATTCCAATGTCCATTATTTCAGAACGAGATCTGAGGTTTACCTCGAGATTTTGGGGAAAATTGCAAGAGGCTTTAGGCACTCAATTGAATTTCGATATGGCGTTCCACCCCTGAGACGGATGAATGATGAGAAGGGTAATTGATTAAGAGAAGACATCTTTAAGGAGTTGTGTGATCGACTATGAGGTAGTTGGGATAGACACATCCTTTAGTTGAATTTGTATGCAGCAGTAGTTTCCAATCAGTATTGGAATGAAATTAACTATAGAGGGCTTTATATGGAAAGAAATCTAGAACACCTTTGTGTTGGGCTGGAATTAAGCGAAAGGAAAGTGGTGGCCTAGACACTGATATGGGAGGCGAGATAAAAGTAGAAAATGATTAGAAAAATATTAGAAAGTGGCCCGCAAATAGACATAAATCATATCATGACATGAAAAGAAAAGATGGCTGATAAGGGTTGGCGAAAAGTGAATTTTTGAAAGTATCGCCTTGTGGAAGAAGGAGGTGATGAGATTTGGGAAAAAGAGTAGATTAGGCCCACAGATTTATTGGCCTATGAAATTGATCGAAAAGTGGGTCCGAGTGGCATACGGATTTGGCATTACTGCAGATTAAGAAAAGATCCATAATGTGTTTCATGTGTCCATGCTACGGAGGTACCGATCAGACCCGTCAAAGGTAGTCTCTTCGGAGACAGGTGTTGAGACTAGATTTGACCTGAGGAAGAGCAGTGAGATTTTGGCTCGTGAGGTGAAAAGAATTCTTGGAACAAAAGAAGATTCCACTAGTCAAAGTGTTGTGGAGAAACCACAAGACCCGAGGAAGCTACTTGGGAAAGTGAAGAAATGATGTGGCAACACTATCTGCAACTGTTCAATGAAGGTAATTTTGAGGACGAAATTTTCTTAAGTAGGGGAGAGTTAGCATACAAAAAATACTCTAGATTTTTATAATAATTTTTATTAAATGTTCGATTCTTATCAAATCGAGCCAAATGGGGTTTTCTGGGAATTGATAAATGATAAAATGAAAATGTTAAATGTTATATGATAAAAAATGAGTATATGTGATTGAGTGATAAATGCTAAATGTCAAATGATAGAACACGGGAATTAACTTAGTGAAAGAGCCAATGGAAATTTGTGAAAAGAGGACCTAAGGATCATAAGTTATAAAAAAGAATACATGTCTGAATTAAATATGGAGATTGAAATTTACAAAATAGAGAAAAGTATCGGCTACATAGTAAACTAGGGAGAACTTATGTCTAAAAATGGATTTTGTAGGCCAAACAAAGCCTTATGAGATATAATGACTTAAGACCACATTTGGTCTTAGAATGCCCATTTGGGCCAAACCGTGTTGAGAGGGTGAGAGAGGGAGAAAAACTAAGGTTTTGCGGAAAGTGGTGGTGCAAAATCCGGCTCTTTTTGGTGTAAGATCTTGAAGGAAGGAAGAAGAATTTAGGGCTTGAGTGCAAGAGATTCAAGTTATGAAAAACCAAACCTGACTTGCTACCTTGTGTTGGGTTTAATAAAACCTCAAATGTTGTATAAAAGTGTTCTTGGATAGTTTTAGTTCAGTTTAGTCGTTTTGCATTGTTTTTAACTGGTATGGATTGGTTTAAAAGGAATGGTTGTAAAAGGAGAATGTTGGGTTTTCAAATCTTTAATAAAAATTTGTCAAAACCCCTGTTCTTGTATTAGCTATAGGTTACGTTATAATCATCCAAATGAAGTGATCCAATTGGTAAAGAACCATACGAGATAGGGCTATAAATATATGGAAGGGACCAGGAGAAAATTGTAGCTATAGGGCTCCCGAATATGGGCTTGAATGTGAGTTCGGGTAGCTCACGGGGTATGCTTTGTTATGGGTGTTGTTATAGTGTTTTGGCCATAAGTTGAGTTTCACTCATCCAAATTCAGTGATTCAAAATTATGGGTAAAATAGACTTCTAGGGGAATAATATATTTGAAGGAAGTTTATCACCTGGTGTTAACCCAAAGTGCCCAGAAATCTATCAAAGTGTGACATGTGTAAACAGTCACGATTCTACCTTACAAATTGGAGTAGTCTGGATGTAAAATGCAATAACTTGAGCTTTGGTGATCCAAATTGGATGACTCTAATTGGAGAAGAAACCTTATAACTATAGATTCAAATGAGTAGAAGGAACCATTACCAATATATGGAGTTAAGACCCTTGAAATTGAGAATAACAGTAGGTAGCCAAGTGAGCTGGGCATATAGGCTAGATTTGACATATTAAAATGTAAACAGCTTGAGTTTGGAGTGTTCCAAATGACATGATTCAAATTCTACTAAAAAATAGACTCATATATCTATAATTTTCTTGAAGGAAGCATGAGAAAAATATGGATCATGTGTCCCCAGAAAACTTTTCAAGTGAAGGAGTATTGGATAGACATCAACCCTAACCAAAAACTCCTATAATAATCGACTAATATGTGATTGACCATTGTATTTGGAATAGGAGACTCGGAGGAAAGCCCACATTAATCGAGATTAGCAGGGTGGAATCAAGCGACCGATTTACACTGGTTGTTCTCAAACTCTCTCTCTCTATTTCTAAAATATTTGAATAATTCTGAAATGATTTGAATTTTGGGAAATGATTAATGAAAGTGTATATTGATTTTTGTTTGATATAGTTTGTTTTAAGTGATTTGAGACAATTGCTTGTGAAGCAATTGTATAAGAAAATTGCATGAATGTGAAAATGTTCTATTTGCATACAAATGTATATATATACTATTATAAATTGGATTGAATGATTTTAATGCCCTTAAAAGAATGTTAACCGTTAGAATTTGAGTTAAGGATAAATTGGTATACCAATAAGAAGTCGAACAAAGCGTACTATTGTGGAATCTTGATCCATGGCCAGTGGGATAATTATCGGTAGTGTACACCAACCATTTATATTTTTATAAAACTGTGTTTACACCGGCCTACAATGACGGGGACGTCTTAGGTGATTCGTTATCCTATGCACCAAAAGCATAGGTTAAATTCGACCAAGAAATTTAAATGCAAAATGATAATGAGAATGAGTGCATGATTTATGATCTGAATGATTTGTTGCACATGAAAATACATAGTTTGAGATGACCAATGGTGTAATTGATTAAATGAAATATATCTCTATGTATGTATTATCTTGCGTAGTCATTTAAGAAGAAATGCGAAAGCATTGTCTTATGAAATTGCATGATTTGGATTTAGGCGAAATAAAGAAAATGCGTATAGAACCACTATGCATGAAAATGCTTAAGCGTGGTATTTTTATCAGCAGTAAGAGTACCATGTAAGCGGCGGATCAGGTCGTTGAGCGAAGTCACTTAGTCAGGCTCAACGAATTATAAGTAATGCTCTGTCTCAATAAATATCATTTCATTCATGATATTTTGTAACTATTTTCCGACAAATTCAATGATGTAAAGTCTTCATAGAGAAGAATACTGTTTTGAAGCTCATTTGTTTTGGATATTTATGGAATGTGTTTTAAAGAGAGGTGAACTCTAAGAATATCATTTTGTAAATAGTATTTGAAAAGGCGCTGGAATGCAGATTTAATATAAATGCATTCGAATAGTTATGGAGCTGTTGAATTAAGGAATCACATATATATTCTTTTATGTCAAAGAATATGATTAGATCATGATATCTCTGCCCCCATAAATAATTATGTTTTAATGAATGAATTGTTAGTAGTAGAAATAGGTATATGAAATGTGTTTTTAAATGAGCAATTATTTAAAGGTAAAGCGCTACATTTAAGTTCTTAGAGTGTTTGACACCCCTCATTACCTAATGCCAACTAGTATTGAGTGCTAACTGAGTTCTATAGAGGTGGTAGAAAGCTTAAAGACCAAACATTGCACTTTTCCAGAAGCCTTGACTAAATGAAAAATGAAAAAACATAATATGAGGCCGAGATCTACAGTTTGAAGGTGGTGAGGCTTACCCTGAGTAGAGTATGCGAGTGATGCACCAAGTTTGGGTTTGTTAGAAAGTTGACATAAGTGGAAGAGTCAGGATGCATGAGTGAAGCATAAATGTTGAGTTGTGAGTGAAGACTAGGTAAACTTGAGGCCTGAGGCTAATCAGACCCCATCTGCCCAATTGCAAGCCACACATTATAAGCTTAAAGACCTAATTGATCTGAATGTTATATGCACTTTACGGTAGTGGACACATGAATATGGCAAACAAGCATATGAGACTTAGAAGAATAAAGGAGAAGTTTATTATCTAAGTAGTGTCTCAAAAGATTAACTAATCTACCAAGATGAAATAGGGAGAAGACCATCACATACTCACAAATCATGGTTAAATAATGGAATTATTATTTACCTTATAAGGTATTTATTAGTTTAGGTAGTATTTGAAAATCTTCCTTTTTCTAGATTTGAAACTTGTTCAATAAATAAGTTTACAACTAACCTACCTTTAAACTAAATTTTGGATTTAAGAAAAAGATATCTAGTGCAGAATAGAAAAAGTCCTTAAAAATAAAAGCTTAATTCTTTAAGGATAAACAACATTTTCTTTTCTTAACTGTTTGAGACCAGAAGCAAAACTTTAAGTTTTGGGGGTGATGAGCCCTAGCTCATATATTTTAGTCAATTTTCTTTCATTTTTTCAACTGTTTATGATCCATTTTAATGCAGAATTATGAAATAATCACCAACTTTGTGTTTGCATGTTTTAGATTGAAAAGAAACAATCCAGCAAGAAAAGCAAAAAAATTGGCTAAAGGCGAAAATAGCCGACATAATTTCAGAATGTCGACACAATATGAAATATGCGCAGCAAAGCTGAAAGGTAACCGAGGCGATGTGTGACAAAGGCAAGCTAAGCTTCCGAGTTAGATGTAAAGGTGTCCGCGACATTTCACAACTTTGTCACGAAATAATATGAGAATGGTTGAATGATAAATGTTGCAACAAAGAAATTTATGTCGCGACATTGCTTGAGAAGTTCCTGAATAAGAATGTCGCGACATTCTCTTACTCTGTCGTGACATTTATCAAAGCAAATGGTAGTCTCAGTTTTATTCGAACATTCAAACTTGTGTCATGATACTAAGAAGCTGAAGAAGAAAGAATGTGTGGCGACCTGACAAACTATGAAAATAAAATAGAAACAAGTCAAGACAAGTTAGTGATTTTAAGGTTTATGTTGAGACAAACATTTCAAAATATGACAAGATCAAGGCAAGAAATATGTCACGACATTTTCAAATTATGTCGCAACATAAAGTTCAAAAGTCAGTATCGTAAAGCAAGAGGGTTATGTCGTGACAACCACAACAAAATGCTGAGAGGGAACTCTGTCGTGACATAGAATTTTATTGTCATGACAAAGGTTGATGAGAACTATAGAAAGAATGTCGTGACATAGAAAAGTATGTCACAACATAATGAGGAAGCTGAAAGCTGAGGAAGGCCATTGCCAAACATTCAGACTATGTCATGACATTAATTGGTGAAGTGCGAGAAGCTGAATATCGCGACATTTTCGAAGAAGCTGCTCTGCGACCACGATTAGAGCAAAGAGTTAATGTATGTAGCGACATTCCATATATCGCGACATAAGAAACAAGCTAAAGATTAGAAACCTTTATCTTAAATGCAGAAATTTTTATGTCGCAACACAATGAAAAACAGCAAGCGGAAACTTTGTCCACAGCCAACAGCTTTTTATGTCGCGACATATCATTCGAAGTGTTAACCTTTTGCAAAAAGAGGCGTAGAGAAATGTCCTGACAAAAGACAACATATTTGCAGACAATCACAGAACAAATTCAGCTATGCTCTATCGCGATATTTTCAAAGTATGTCACGGCCTGAATTCAAGAAAAAGGCATAGGAACACTATCGTAACACTCCTGCTCTACTTATTGCATATGAGCGAGGACAAACTTAGCTACTATGTCATGACATAATTTTCCTATGTCGCGACAAAGACGTCATTTGGGCCAGTTTTTTAGGATCCACAATTTCAGCCCTGAAGTGTGACCCATCATTTGAAAATCTATTAATAGAAGCACATAGAGACCTTAACGCTTCATGCCAAGATATCCCGGGTAGCTAGAACTCCTTTGTATATATATTTTTCTTTTACATTTCTTTAGTCGTTAGTTTAAGTTTTAAATTTTAGTTAGTATTTTCTTTGGATTTGATAGTGATCTGAGCTAAAATTTGATAGGGTTCATTATCAAACATTCGGATTTGTTCTTGTTTGATTCAATGGAATTTGGAAATTAGAATTAGCTATTTTAGTTTTGCTTGCGATTTAGTGAATTTTCTAGATTAGTTGAGTTCTCTTTGTTAATTGTCTATTTTTGAAAGACTAAGCTCCCTTTAGGAATGTAGTTTAAGTGTGTTAGTTATCATTTTACGCACAACTTGAAGAATGTCATAGTTAAATCTTGAATTATTTAATTGATGTTTGTACCAGAAATTCAGCGTTCAGAATATTATTAACTTGTACTTAACGAGGGGTTGTATATTGCTCAGAATATTAAGTATTTATTTAGAATAAATAATAGAACTAAGTTACTTAGGGTATGCTAGACTAGCATTATGGAACTAAGGAACTGCGAAAGATTAATATGATAGATCATAATTTACTCTATGGTGTGATTAGTTGGTTGATGTGTTAGTTTAATTTATTAGAGGTTTCTCCTATGTTTGATGAAATGATCTTGATCCCATGTTAGCATAAATCTAATCAAGGAGATAGAAATTTACTCAAATTCGAAGGATCAGATACTAATTAGATTGAATAAGGCTTGTATTATCCTCTCTATGGGAAGTAGAATTCTTAGTCTAGAATTAAGAATGAAGTCTTGGAAAGGAAAAAATACTTGATTCTTGAAAGATGATTATATCCTCTGGTAACTCTTTAGACCCATGTATCTAGAAGAATATGGTTCTCTAATTAGTGGAATGTATAATGTATGGAGGAATCAAACTATACTATCTTTCATCTTTGACAAAGTTCGATTTCAAACTAATGGCTGAACTTTGTTAGCTCCATGTAAATTTATAATTGCTACATTGATCTATGTTCCAATGTTAATTTTGCTTAGTGAACTCTCCAATCCAATTTATTTTGAATTTTTGGTCATAGATATAGAATTTTATTTAGTCATTATTTCTTAGTTTAAACAAATCAATTTTATACTTTTGAGTTCAAATAGTAAGGATCTTGAGTAGTTGGGGTAATTGATCTTTAAATCTCTAATCAATCCTCATGGGAATGATATCTGGACTTAAAATCCACTATATTACTTGTATGACTTGTGCACTTATAAAGAATTGAACCAATAATAAATTTCATTATTACATACACATCAGGAAATATTTTGTTATCATATAATGGTCTAAACAAGTTTTTAGTGTCGTTGTCGAGGACTTTAGTTAGTCTTTGGTAGCAGTGTCAATAATTTGGTCTTTAAAGAAAGAATCCCAATCTTAGAGCGAGCTTATGACTTGGCTTGATGGTATGTTATGACACAATTTTAGGGTCGGTTTGTGGCTAGTTGTGATTGGTTGTGACTTGCTTGAGGGGCCAATGTTTGACTTGATTGACAGTGTCATTGCTTGACTAAGAGTGACATGTTTGGATATTAATATGTGTTCTAATGTATTGATATGTGATGAGTTTATATGTACAAATGGCCATGACATGGCTTGATTTTGAGTGTGTCACTACTTGACAGCGTGGCAGCTATTTGGATATCCAATCTGAGTACTCCAATGTATTGACATGTGATAGTATTATGTGCAATGGTCATTACATGGCTTGATTATTAGTGTGTCATTTTACTGCCCTTTTAGCCACTATGAGTTTTATAATATGTTCGAGTGTAAAAATAAATTATATTATATTTTACGTAGTTTAAATGGCTAAACGAAAAATGATAAAACCTGGAAATTTCTGACCAAATAAATTTGAGCCAAAAATGTCAAATGAGGACCTAAGGGTCATAAATGAGTAATGTAAGTGCCAAATTATAAATGAGATGAAATGAAGAGGAAATGAAAGTGAAATGAAGCTTTAAAATGAAAAGAAAAATAAATGAATTAGTGTGTAGCCAAAACATGGCCTTAGTCATGCCAATGGATAAAAGACCAATTTTTTAGGTCTTTGAATGCCCATAACCCTCATTTTAGGCAAAGGGGAGAGGAGAACTAGGGAACACTGCGGTTGAGGAAGAAGAGAATAACTTGGTGATTTTCCTCCGGGATCGAGGATTTAGGTGATCAAAGAAAGAAAAAAAAGAGGAAGATTGAAAGATATTTGAGGTAAGTAAACCAAACCTTAACCCTATTTTTTCTTATGTTTAGGTTGGGGAAAACCCCAAATTTGAATAAAAGTGTTTTTATTGGTTGCTCTAAGCTGTTTGATTAGTTGTGGTCCTCAACTGAGGAATTTTTGTATAAAGGAAATGTTGGGTTTTTAGGGGAGATGTTGTCAAAATTTTCCCAAACCCATGTTTTTGTTTTGGCCATAACTTAACCATCACTCATCTGAATTGAGTGATTCAAGTTTCTGGGTAAACTAGACTTCTAGGAGAACAAATATCCTTGAAATAAATGTATTCAAATTTTGATCCCATTGGACCCATAAATTAGTAAAAGTGAGGCTTTGTTTTCGGGTCAATTCTGGTTAAGTTCTGATACAGTTTTGGTGTTTGGAGCAGTTTCGGTATTTAGGCAATAACTTGGCCATAACTCATCCGAATTGAGTGTTTCAAATTTCTTGGTAAACTATACTTCTAGAAAAACAAATCTCCCTGTAATAAGTGTCCAAAATTTGGATCCCATTCAACTAGAAAATTTGTCATAGTGAGGACTCACATTTTGGTCAGTGCATTCGGATTCGATACAATTTTAGTGTTTAGAAACGATTTCGGTATTTAGGCCATAACCTTGGCCATACCTCATCCAGTGGTAATTAATTTACGGGTAAACTATACTTCTAGAGGAACCACAATCTATTGAAATAGAATTGTATCAGTGGGACTAAGTAAACCCAAAAAAATTTGTCAAAATGAGGCGTATGCCTAAAAGGGTGATAAGAATCTTAGGATGAGGAAATGGGGAAAATGAAGGAACAATGTATGCCCGGAAAGTCGGGTAGAAATAAGATCTAAATAGAAACCTTCCAGGAGTACCCAGGCTAATATATGATTGTCATTTATTTGATGGATTAGGAGGTACTTGAGGAGAAAAGCCCGAGTTGAGGTGGTCGAGATTCAGGGATGGAATGGGAATGACAACAATCTTTTTGGTTTGTTCCCCACTTCTCTCTATAATTCCAAAGTGTTTGAATGATTACAAAATGATTTATAAGAAAAAGCATATTAATTTGTTTTAATTGATTTAAGGCAATTAATTGTGAAATGATTTGCATATGAAAAATTGCATGAGTATTGAAAAATGAATTATTTGTATTTAGATGTATATACTATATTGTATTTTGCTATGAATGATTTAAACAACCTTAATAGAATGTTAACCATTAAATTCAAGTTAAGGATAAATCGGTATACCAATAAGGGTTAAATTAGCAATATTGCAAACGAACGTAATGATGTGTCACTCTGATCCATAGCCCAGCGGGACAGTATCGGTAGTGTTCACGAATTGATTTTTAATAATCAGTCAACAATCCAACGGGACCGTATTGTGTTATAAAACAAAATGTTTTATCTGGGCACACGCAACCCAGCAGGTGAGTAGCTGATGATTAAGTTATCACGTGTAAGTATAGGTTAAATTATTTTAAGGGAAAATTGAAATGATAAAGAAAATTGTGAAATCGTGATTTGAGTTTTGAATGATTTATTGCATATGAAAGTGCATATTTGGAATGATCAATAAACTGTAAATGAATGTATTTGAAATGAATATATGTATTGTATTGCATTGATCATTCAAAAAGGTTAATAAGCATTGTTTATAAAAATTGCATGATTTGTATTAAACTGAAATGGAAGAGAGAACTATATAGAACCACTAAGCATGAAAATGCTTAGCGCATTGTTTTTATCATTGCGTAGGTACCGAGTGAACATGTACAAAGACGTAGACCGCAATGAATCAAAGTCGTCGTCAAAGTCACACGGAGGATAATTAAAGCTCCGTCTCATGCATACATGAAATTGATTTGACTTTTTTTGTAAAAAACTATTTTGTAAATATTTTGATATTGAAAACGACTTGTAATTCCATATTGTATAAAAGTGGGGAAATGCAGCAAATGGGCATGTAATGCCATATTGAATGAAAATGTAAATTTCGAACAAATGATGGGCCCCTATATGTTAAAGTGTTATTTACATATATATATTTTTCATTGAGTATTTAAAATGCGTTTGGAAATGTAATTGTATTTGTCGAAATGATTCAAAAAAAAAAAAAGTGAGACGTGTCACGGGTTAGTTAAAGGCTCTTGGTCGGTCGGGTATGGCGTCGTGCCGTCACATTTTAGTGGTGATATCGAGCCTAGGTTTAGAGCGATTCTACAAATGATTTTGAAATTGTTTATGAGCATGCATTGCATTTGCATATAAAAGGATGACGTGACCTCGATGTCTGGTGCCAATCGGTTTAAATTGGTAAGCATGGATGGTTCAGGACCTCATAGGGTCAAAGGTGACTCCGGAAGTCGCTCAAATAGCCCTGCTAGTGTGGAAGGTGGGCAAGCATCCCATGCTCCATCGATTCGTGAGCAAGGTCAAGTAGTAGGAAGTGCTATGGATATCCTCCAGCAAATAGCTCGAGCCTTACAAAACTGACACAACTAGTTTTGCAATTGTTCCTTAGAGTCAGCCATAGGAGAATGGAAAAAATATGACCACAGATTCCTTGAGAGAGAAAGATGATGGGCCTTCCCATGGAGAAAATTGTTGAAAATTGAAAGAATATTCTGACAAATGCATTACTTTTGAGAGGAGAATTTAGGGTATTTTAGCCTCACTTCTAAGGATGAAGCTTATCGAGTGGTGGATTCCATGACTAGGACCGCACCACGGAGGAAATTGTTACATGGGAGTTCTTCTTGGTAGGAGCATTCGGGAAAACTGTGTGGGTCATGTTGTCTGACGATATGAGGCAGGGGTTTATAATTTGAAACAAATGCATGAGTGTGGTGATCATGGGAGAGGAATTCTTGGTTGAGCAAGTGTGCTCTGCGAGATGCCTGATGACTTGGAAGAATCTTTTGCAGTTTTAGAATCGGATTCAATGACCATGTTAGGATATATCCTGGTTTTTCATGATGACACTTTATAAAATTATGACATGTGCTCTAAATGTTGAAAACGAAGAAGGCAGAGTAAGAAAAACCCTGGACAATAAGTTCTATTAGCACCCGAGTAAAATTGAGTTACGGGGTTCTAATCTGACCTATAGCTCAGGGATCAACTCAGGGCCTACAGTGGTAAGACTATTCTCTAGAGCACCATTAGTTTCTAGTGCGCTGGGAGGTTCTTGAGAGGACCCGCTCCTTGTGCACACATTGTAGAGAGACCGCAAGAAGAAAGTGTTGAGTTAATAGATTGCTTGATTTTGGTATCATGATCCATTGAGCTGAAGTGAAAGAATTTACTCTTAGAGTTCGTTCATAAGCTATAGTTAAGGATACAGTTTCGGTAGTATAGAAAGGCGACAAGGACAGAGTCATTGCATAGTAGAGTGCTCAGAGGCATTACTAGTATCGCGGGTGAGCAAGATGCTCGTGCTCCGACCCCAGACCTTCCCAATGAAAGCATGGAAGAGAAAGATACAGGATGTGATGGTTGGTAATTTATATATCTTTGAGACTAGTGTACATGCATTACAAATAGATCTAGGTTCAACTGATCTTATATCACGTACTACCATTACGAGTTTGGTAGTTTGAAGAGTAAGCAGTTATGAAATTTGGTGACAAATCCACTTGGGCATAATGTCATTGTGAATGAGTTCCTGAGATTGCCCCATTAGAATACTAGAGTATAGTTTCCAAGAATTTGATCGAGTTGTCATTTAGAGAAGTTTGATGCTATATATTGGGGATGGATTGTTTGTCAGGCACCAAGTAGTAGTTGATTGTAGAATGAAGAGAGTGACCTTAAGGACAGAGTGGCAAGGAAGTGACTTTTATCGATTGAGAGATTGGACACTTTACAATGTGATATCCACCGCTCTTCTTAGAAACGATGGTTCGAAAGGGGTGTGAAGCCTACTTGACGTCTGTAATAGATACGAAAAAGGTGGAGCTTAGTTTATCAAACATCCCTACAGTTTGTGATTATTTGGATGTGTTTCCGGAGGAATTGCTGAGATTGACTCCACAGATAGAGATTGAGTTCGCGATTAGCGTTTATTTAGGGTGCCACGGCCGTACATTACACCATATAGAATGGCTTCTAGTGGAGTTAAAAGTGGCTTCATTTCTGAAATTGTTAGAGAAATGATTTATTCGTCCGAGTGTATCACCATGGAGAGCGCCAGTGCTCTTTGTTGAGAAAAAAGATGGTATGCTTCGGTTGTGTGTTGATTATAGGCAACTGAACAAAATGACTATGAAAAACAAGTATCTGTTACCCAGGATAGATGACTTGTTCGACCAGTTGAAAGGTGCAAGTGTCTTTTCGAAGATTGACTTGCGATCTGGGTTTCATCAGTTAAGGATTAAGAATGCGGATGTGCATAAGATAGCGTTTAGAATGCGGTAGGGACATTATGAGTTCCTTGTAATGTTGTTTGGGTTGACAAATGCCTTGGCGTGACTCTGGACTTAATGAATCGTGTTTTTCGGCCGTGATGTAGATCGATTTGTCGTTGTGTTTATAGATGGCATCCCTTATGTATTCAAGGATCGTGAAGATCATGATACACACCTTCGGAGTAGTCGCTAGAAGCAGAAAGGAGCAGGTTATATGCAAATCAGGCAAATGTGAATTTTGGTTGAGAGAGTATAACTCTTCAGACATTATATCAAAGAAGGAATTGAGTGAAAGAGAAGGATCTAAAGATAGAGGAGGTGTTGAATGGAAACCAGAAATGTCACGAAGTGGGTAGTTTCACAAGGATTAGCGAGTTACTCTGAGAAGGTTCGTTAGGGGTTTCGATGGTTGCGACCTGTTGTAGAGATTTAACTGAAAGAATGTGAGATTTGAGTGGGTGAAAGCGTCGAAGCTAGTTTTGAAAAGTTAAGCATTCTTAATGGGAGCCATAGATTCTTACTCAAGTAGACATGGTAAAGAATACGATTTTTAGTGTTGCTGCTTCTGTAATGGACTTGGATGCCAATCACTTTATCTTGAGAGGGTAAAGTGGTAGGTTATGCTTGAGGTGGTTGAGCTACGTGAAAAATTACCCTCGTGTGATTTGGAGATTGACCGCCATTGTGTTTTGCATTTAGATATGGAACCATACCTTCTGAGAGAAAAGTGTTTCATTTACACCCGATCACAAAGTCTTAAGTGTTGCCCTACATAGCGAGGAGCTTAACTTAAGACAACGTAGATGGATGGAATTGATCAAAGATTATGATTGTGTGATCGATTATCATCCTAAGAAGGTCAATGTAGTAGTAGATGCTTTGAGTAAAAAATCGTGTACTTCGGCGTTAGATATCAGTGTCATTTAATATCAAGCAGCCCGGTGAAATAATGGCGGAATTGATAACAAAACCGGATTTGTTAAATTGAGTTCTAAAGGTGCAAAAGAATGATGAGAAAATTCTTAATTGTAAATGTAATAGAGTGGGGAAATAATTGAGTTCTGTGGGGGTTAGTTCTTATGCTTATAGAGATGCGGTTTTGTGTACTTGATGATGAATTGAGAAGAAATCCATACTTAAGAGGCACCTGATGGATCTTTGCTATAAATCGGTAACCGCAAAATGTCGAATTTAAAGACTTCATCTTAGTAGTCGAGAATGAAAAGATGTATCGAATTTGTGACCAAGTGTATGGTGTGTCACACCCATTTCCGGGGCCTTAAAACGAATCTGGGACTCTTTACCTGATTTTTTTTTAAAGCCCGGCGCTTTATGGGTTATGGCCCACATCTTATAGCAGAGGGAATCAAAGAACACCACCCAGTGGGTGTCCATCAAAATCTATACACATATCTGAGTCCCATTTACAAATACAAACTTTACTTTTACATTACAAATCGAGCACGGAACACATGCATAGTGAACCACTACGAGGATGTGTTGGCTTGGTTGTATCACGGATGTTCTTGGCGTCTTCTCGTACCTACCGCAGTTAAAAGCAGGTGCTAAGCTTTCACGCTTAGTGGGAAACATATCTTATAACCTCTGGATGCACATGCATATACACAATTATAATAAGTGTATAACCATAACGAATGTCGAAATTTCATGCATTCATAACATGGACTTATACAAGTACTTAGCTCATAACAGGCTTATATTTGCTCGGGACTCAGTAGGAATTCTGAGGGCTTGTTCTTATGGGAAACATACTTATAATAGACTTATTTTCAGTCGGGACTCGAAATTAGGATTCTGAACTTATCTTATGCGGGACTTCTACTTATAAACGGACTTACATTCATTCGGGACTCCGTAGGAATTCTGAAATTATCTCATGTCACTTGCTAACGGACTTACCTTCATTGGGACTCCATCAGGAATTCACGAGAACATCTTATCTTGGGACTTACTTATACTACGGGTTTTACACTTGTTCGGTACGTAGGTATCACGAGGATTCTGAAACATTATCTTTGGTATTGGAGACTTATTCTTTATACGGAGAATTACTTGTAAGTACTTCAAAACTATCACAGTGCCATTATCTTACTTCACATTACTATGTATATCCTACAGTCTTCACGGAACTATCTTGGTAATTCTGAGCACATGCCGGTATTTCGGATCATATACGTGTATTCTGAACTTACACATGTATTCGAGGATCATACATGTATTCTGATTTATAATTGTCTTCAGGATCTTATACTTGTCAGAAAGACCTAATAGGTACAATAAGTCGGAACTAATCATAATCGTATCACATACGGGGTTAGATCAGGGCGTATGGAATCTGATATCGGTATGGACATTAGTCAGGAGTAGGTCTGGTCCAGAGCAGTCCATATCTTATTTTACGGGATGCAGAGTACCCTTAGGTACTCTTTGGACTTATACTTGTTTCACCAGATGCGGGTACTTAGGTGGGTATTTTTG
The DNA here is from genome assembly GCA_016808115.1 of Tetrastigma voinierianum. Taxonomy (NCBI): domain Eukaryota; kingdom Viridiplantae; phylum Streptophyta; class Magnoliopsida; order Vitales; family Vitaceae; genus Tetrastigma; species Tetrastigma voinierianum. The sequence continues at coordinate 133,038 of JAEQBH010001133.1, forward strand.
AAAGCTTATACTTATGTTCTTGAGAGACGAGTACCTTGGGTTTCAGGAACCTCTTATGTTGCGTGCGAGGTGCAGGTGGGTGCTCTGAACTTATCAAAATCTGGGGTGCGGTGGGTACCCGGCGGGAGACAATCGATTCACGGGTACACCGCTGAGTACCTGAAATTGTCAGTCTGAAATTTACCTGGGTACTACGAGCGTGATGAAATCTGAAATTTACCCATAGGTACTACAGAACTTAATCGAATACAGGACGGAACTTATTCAGTCTGGATGAGAACTTATTCAGATATAAGGTGTCGAGAAGCGGAACTTATTGAATCTTTAAGTACACGTAGGTACTACATAACTATCTGAGAGCGGGAGTACCCCGCCGGTACTCTGAGGACTTATTCAGATCTGAAGACAGAACTTACTCCTTATACGGGAGTACGTAGGTACTACGGAACTCCTATCAGTCAGAACTTATTGATTACATAAGTACGTAGGTACCCTCTGAGGACTTATTAATCTGAGGAGTACCCTTAGGTACTCACAGAACTATCGAATCAGGACTTAATCGAGAGACGGGAGTTAATCGAGAGGCAGAGTACCCATAGGTACCTCTGAACTAAAATCAAAGACCCCAGAACATAACTTAATTAAATGCGGAATTGCGGGCGGTACTCTGAACATTTTGAATCTGAGGGTACGAAGTAGGTACTCTGGGGCTTAATCAGGAGGCGAGTGCCAGTGGGTACTACGAGGAACTTATTCGAGACCAGGGACTTGTCGGATCTGAGAATTGCAGTGATCTTTGAGAACTTATCAGTCCTGAGGAGTTAATCGAAGCGGGGACTTGTTCGGATCTTTGGGTACCAGTGGGTGCTACTGTAACTTATCTACGGAGGGACGAGTGCCCACTTAGGTACTACGGGACTTATTCGGATGCAAGGCCAGAGCTTTATAATATACGGGAGTGCAGTAGGTACCCTACGGAATATCAGATCGGGACTTGTGAGATTACATAAGTGATGCCGAGTGGTGCCTACGGGACATTCAAATCTGGGGAGTACCCCATGGTACTCTGGAACTTATCGAATCGGGACTTAATCGAGAAGCGGGGAGTTAATCGAGAGGCAGTGCCCGCAGAATTTCTGAACTTCATCAGAGCGAGCGAACTTAATTCATCTGGGGGAGTACGCGTCTAGGTACTCTGAACATTTTCAGATACGGGGTACGATGAGTACTCTGAAGTGTCAGACAGAGAGGAATACCCGTAGGTACTACATAACTTATCAGTCTGAGAGTACGTGGAGTGCTATGAGGAAAAGATCATATCGTTAGGATCTTCTCTTATTCTTTTCGATGTCTTATCATATGTCTTACCGACTACTACAGACCAATTCCATAAGAAATGAGTAGGGCTGTAGATACAATAAGTACTGAGAGTCACGTCTGATGCTTGGGGTGCCATAGCACCAGCAGAATGCGAAATGCGAACAAGTGTCGTAGCACTAATCGGGACCGAGTGCGAAATTGCTTAGCTAATAGAATCTTAGGAGTACTAATCGAGAATGTAGGAGCACTAATCGGGGCGTCCACTCATTCATTCTTTGGTCCTAGAGTAGTCATATGATCATATATCTTTCATATATTCTTGTTCTATGGCGTCATCTTTACTCAGAAATTGGAATCATTCAATCGGGATCGCCTGAACTCAAGTTATGGCATTTCATGCCAACTAATTCGATTCACCAGTTTACACTTTCAGGACTGTTTGTATTACTCATTTTTCTCGAGATTCTTAACTTCTGTATTTTGACACTGTCCACAGCATCTTTCCTTTGAAGCTATGGTGCTAGGGTTCTATTCAACTAGAATCACTTGGTCGGGCTTAGGAACTGTGTTAAGTAGAAACATGGGACACTTCTCTATGTTCAAAGCTGGAACCAGAATTTGGCTTGCACATAGTCCCACTTTGAGTGAATTTTGGGCTATCTAGAGTCAGAATTTGGAGATGCAATAAGTATGGTTTTGTTCTCCTTGAAGTCTATTTTAAGTGGCCCTTGAATCACTCAAATAGGATGTAAAAATGAGAGTTATGGTAAAATAAGCTGGTCAAGAGTAGGAAAACGAGAACAGGTTGTACCGGTACATGCTCAAGTTGTCTTAGGGTACAACTATTAAATGACTAGAACCGAAATTATTGCCGGTACAGAAGTTCAACTTGTACAGTACAAATCTCAGATGCCCAGAATGTGTTTACCCATTTTCCATACTTTTAATACTCAAATCAATTCTACACTTCAAACACACATCAAAACCATTTCCGATTCACCTTGGAATCTCACTATCCTTCGCTGTCTCTCAATTACATATCTTTCTTCCAAAAACTATATCGAGTTTCAGCTGAAACAAGTTCTAATATGGGTTAAGACCCATACACAAATAATTAAATGATGATTAATTGGGTTCGTTCCCAAAGGCCCCTAACCAGCTCTTTCATAATAAAACCATGAATCCATTCACAAGGAAGGATTCCATACCCATCTTGTGCCATGTGGGGTTTTACCCACCTTACTTGACATAATTTTGGGTTAAAAGTAGAGCCCTAGCAAAAACCACAGTTTGGGCGGAGTCCCTGCTAATCAAAGCAGAAATTTGCTCACTGTCTCATAGAATCCATACATAATTCAGTTTCCATACCTTTTTGGCGTGATCTTGGCTTGAATCCTTCCTCCTCTTCTTCCTTTTCTCTTCTTCTCTTCTTTTGCTCTCCTTTCCTCTCTTCACGGTTTGTTCTTTTTGCCCTTTGGAGCTAAGTGTTGGTCTTGCAAAATCCTGATTTGATAAGCCATGTTGGCCTCATCAAAACCCCCATTTTGAGTTAGCTTTCTCTAATTGCAAAAAAGGTCCCTACATGTTGCCCATTTTGTATTTCAAGTTCCCAAAAATTATCATTTTATAAATCTTTTCAATTTATAACTTTTAAGCCCATTTTGGACAATTTACATATTTGTCCTTAAGTTTTGTACTTTCCGGGTCTCTCGTTTTCGATCATTGCGTTTCTTTCAAGCAGTCAAATTATCTTACAAAATACCTAAACGTAATAAAGCTGACTAGAATTTATATTCGGGGTGTTACAATTCTCCCCCCCTTATAAGAATTTCGTCCTCGAAATTCATACTCTCACATGTGCATGTTCTACATCAGGTCTTTTCTTTTCATATCTTTTACGAGAAGTTGGGCGTGACTCTGTGAACTGACAAGGCTCATCGAACTACATCTCCCGGAGTCTAATCTTTCAAAATTTGGATTGGGGACTTATTCATTCTAGTCGATATATAGGGTGAGGACATCCGCATTAGACGACACATTACTATGTAAGGTATCGCTGTCTGAGACTTATCGAAGCGCCTAAACTTCCTTCGATACTAGCGTCACACCGGGTTTTTCGGGACGCGAAACCAAATCTTGGGGACTCTTTGCACGATTTTTTTTTAAAAAGCGGTAGCACCTGTGGTTATGGCCCACATCTTATAACATAATCAAAGAACTACCACCCAGTGGTGTCCATGAAATCTATACACATCCTCTTTGGAGTCCGTTTACAATCTGAAAACTTTACTTTACATTGCAAATCTGAACGGAACTTCACATGCTTGATGGGCCACTGAGTGTGTTGGCCCGGTGTATGCGAATGTTCTTGGCGTCTTCTCCGTACCTACGATTAAAAACGTGCTAAGCTTTGCTTAGTGGGAAACATATCGCGCAAGCTTCATCCAGTGCCGCATTACGCCATACACAATTATAATAAGTGTATAACCGCGCTTGAATATCGAAATTTCATGCGATTCATAACATGGACTTACTCTGAGGTGTAGCTCATAACAGCCTGTTCTTCGGGACTCAGTAGAGTTCTGGGGGCTTATTCTTATGTGGGACTTATACTTATAATAGACTTATTTTAGTCGGGACTCCGTAGGAATTCTGAGCTTATATCTATGGGGGACTTATATAGCCATAGCAGGACTTTACATTCATTCGGGACTCAGGCGGAGATTACGAACTTATCTCATGTCTACTTATAAGGAATTACCTTCATTGAGACTCCGTGGGAATTCTGAACTTATCTTATCTTGAGGACTTCTACTTATACTACGGGTTTTTACTTGTTTGGAGTACAGTAGAATTATCACGGGGATGCAGACGTGTCTTGTTGGAACTTATTCTTATACGGAGTACTTGTAAGTACTCTGAAACTTATACGGTACTTAGTATCTTACTTTAATACTACGAAGTATATCACGAGATCTTGAGACTTATCTTGATAATTCGAGGCACATACCGGTATTTCGGATCTTATCGGTGTATTCTGAACTTACACAGTAGCATTTGGATCTCATACGTATTATTCTGGGGTATAATTGTCTTGAGATCTTATACTTGTGCGAAGGTGCAGTAGGTACAATAAGTCGAGAACTAATCATAATCGTATCACATCTGGGGTTAGATGGGACGTAATAAATACACTATCAGATGTGGACATTGAGTCTGAGATGAGTGAATCAGAACAGATACATCTGCTTGTTTCTGGATCTGAGTACCCTTAGGTACTGCGGACTTATCTTGTTTTCATAGATCACGGGGAGTACAGTGGGTAATACAAAGCTGCTCTCCCCATCTTCTTGGGAATGAGTGCCCTTGGGTACCTACGGAACTTATACTTAATATTCTTGATGCGAGGTACCAGTGCGTCTTGTAGAACTTGTCAAATACGGGTACGTGGGTACCAGGAACTTGTCAGTTCAACGAAATTGCACAGCAGGGTACCCGCAAATTTACAATGGAGATGCGGAATTTTACTGATCTTTACGAGCGTGATAAATGCGAGTACCCATAAGGTACTCTGAGAATATCGAATCTGGGGCCGGAACTTATTCGAGATCGGACCAGGGAACTTATTCGGATATAGGAGTTAATGGAAGCGCAGAACTTATTGAGATACTAGAGTACGTGGTCGCACATAACTTATCTGAGAGCGAAGTGCCACATGGTACTGCAGGGACTTGTCGGATACGAGAGGCCAGGGCACTGTATGCGGAATTGCAGTAGGTACTGAGACTATCGGATCAGAACTTATTCGGATACATAAGTACGTAGGTACCTCTGGGACTTATTAATCTGAGGAGTACCGGAAATTAACTGCAGACCTCAGGATACGGGGACTTAATCGAAGCAGGGAGTTAATCGAGAGGCAGGTACCCGTAGGTGCTGTGGAACTAAATCAAAGAGCGAACATAGCCAAATTAAATACAAGAGTACGTAAGGTACTCACGAACATTTTTAGGATGAGTACGTGAGTCTTCACGAGCTTAATCGAGAGACAAAAGGTACTCGTAGGTACTCACGGAACATTCGGAGACAGGGACTTGTCGGATCTGAGTGCCGTGGGTACTACGAACTTATCGGATCACGAGGAGTTGTCGAAAGCGGAACTTATTGAGATCTTTGGGTACGTGGGTACTCAGCTAACTATACGAGAGGCAGGGGTACCCATGGAGTCTTATGGGACTTATTCGGGATCTGAGAGCGGAGCACACTCGTATACGGGGTACCCGTAGGAGAACTGCGAGACTATCAAATGGACTGTCGGATACATGTGCCCGTAGTGATACAGGACTTATTGAATCTGGGAATTGCCCCATGGGTACTGCAGACTTATCAGTCGGGACTTAATCGACGGGGGGTGTCAGACAGAATTGCCATAGGTACTCTGAGGAACTAAATCGAGAGAGAGAAGCAGGGGCAATTAAATACGAATTGCCGGTAAGGTACTCTGAACATTTGGAATCAGGAAGTGCAGTAAGTACTCTGGGGCTTAATCGGAAATTTGAGGTGCCGTGGAGTCTTCTGGGAATATTGGGGGCCGGGACATGGGATCAGAAGTATCAGTGGTGCTCTGGGGGACTTGTGGAGATCACGGTGCCGTGGGTACTACGAGGGAAAGATCGGATGCGTTCGGATCTTTACTCTTATTCTTTATTCGGTGTCTTATCATATGTACGTCTAACTACTAGACCAATTATAAGAAATGAGTAGGGCTGCGTCTGATAAGTACCGAAGGTGCGATCACGATCTTGGGGGTGCCATAAGCACAAACGAGAGTCTTAGTGCCCGAACGGGTGTCGTAGCACTAATCGGAATGGGATGTAGTAGCCTTAATCGAATCTTAGAGGTACTAATCGAGTGCGAGCACTAATCGGGCGTCCACTCATTCATTCTTTGGTCTTGGGTGATTAAGCATGATCTTATATCTTTCATATATTCTTGTTCCTCTATGAATCATCTTTACTCAGAAATTGGAATCATTCCAATCGGATCGTCCAAACTCAAGTTATGGCATTTTCATGCCAACTAATTAGATTTCTGGATTTTACAGGACTGTTTGTATTACTCATTTTTCCGGGGTCTGCTTTGCTCATATTTTGACCATGTCCTTGCTGCTCCTTTAAATTTAAGGTGCTAAGGGTTCTTTCCAACTGGAATTACGGTCGAGCACGGAACTCGAGTTCACGATCAAAAACATCCGGACTTCTCTATGTTCCATTTGGAACCAGAATTTGGCTTGCATGGTCCACTTTGAATTGAATTTTGGGTATCTAGAGTCAGAATTTGGAGATACGTATTAAATATGGTTTGTTCTCCTTGAAGGCTATTTTAAGTGGCCACTTGAATCCACTCAAATAGGATAAGAAGTAGGAAGTTATGGCCCCGAAATACAAAAGCGGTGAGGCAGGAAAACTGGGAGGCTTCGAGGTTGTGCCGTCTGAAACCAAGGATTTATGCCAGGTACAACTTGGCCCGAAAACTTGACCAGACAAAAATTTTCTACATCACATAAGTGAGGGCACACGTATAGTTTTGTCTTTCCTAAGCAATTTTCTACCTGAGGGGGTCTTTGGATACTCAATAGTGGGGTTGGCATAATGAGTTTTTCAAATAAAACTGATTAATCCTTAAATGGGAATTTCAGAGATGCTACAGTCATATAAAAATCTCATTATAAACTCTTGATTAGCTTGTCCTATAGCTTGGAGGCACTGGAGCTTTATATACTATCTAGTAGTTGAAGGAAGATTTTAAGTCTTTTATTTGAAAATAAAATAAAAACCTTTTTTAAATCTTGATGTCCTTTGAAAACTTTGAAACTTCCCTTTTATTTTGAAAATATCTTGAAGGAATGTTTTCTTCCTCGACACTATGATTTCTGTCATGAGAAATTTCAAGATTTGCTTGTATCCATTGGGTTTACAAAGATGTACAAATATTGGAAGGATTTAGAAAAACTGACTTACTAATTTATCATTTGTATCTTAAGTGTCATGAGAAATTGCAAGCTTTGCATGCATTAGGTTGCAAGGATAGAAAATACTTGAAGGGTTGCAAAGACTTTCTAATTTATCTTTTATCTGTTTAAAAAAATAAAATAGATCATTTAAACTAACTAATTTTTTAACATCACTTCTTGCATTTCAGAGGTTGTCTAGAAGGCTTTTCTCTGATTTGTCTAAATTTTTACTTTATAAGATTCTAAAGAAAAATTGCCTTTGGGAATGATTAATGGAAGAGTAACTCTCCTAAACTAATTGAATCACTTCAAGATTCATTTGTAAGAAAAAAAATATAGAAAAAAAATGAAAGTGGATATAGTATTTTGTTGTTTTTTGTGACCCGAATTTGGTTTTGGACTTATGTTCGACTCGAAGGTCCATGGTGCGACTTTTGTGAAAAGAAAAAATTGAGAAAAAAAAATTAGGGATCTATTGTGGTAGCAGAAATGTATGGACCTTTCTGCTCGGGAATTTTTGTTATATAAACACATTAGGGTTTATTCCCTAATTGTCGTACTTTGTAATTCCTCTCATATTCATAGTGAAACTTTCTCTCTGCAGAGTGGTTTTCCCTTGAGGTTTCCATATAAATATGGTGTTTTCTTTATAATTTTATTTCTTTATTGTGCCATTGATCGCAACAAGTGGTATGGCCATTAGTTTTTTCAGATCTTGTTAATGGAAACCATGGAATACAAAATTCCCTTGTTGGATCGTGGTACCAGATTTTCGTTGTGGCAAGTTAAGATGCGCGCTGTGTTCGCATAGATGGATTTGGATGAAGCGTTGCTAGGGCTTGACAAGATGTTGTCATCGTTGAAAAAAAAGGAGAAAGAACGTAAGGATCGTAAAGCACTATCTCAGATTCACCTTCATTTATCGAATCCGGATTCTGAGGCGTTTCACAAAGGAAAGGTATCGTGCGTTATGGCTGATGTTGGAAGAGTTGTGCATGGAGAAAAGTCTTACGAGTAAGTTACACTTGAAGCAATGATTATATTCGCACCGTATGGTAGAAGGTACGTCTTTAGAAGAGCATCTTGACAAAAATTGTGCCGGATTGGGAAACTTTGGAGGGTTAAATGTAGAAGAGAAAGAAGATCCTGAGGTTAATGTTGTTGTGTTTGCTTCCTAATTAGGTATGTGACTTTCAAGATACGATTTTATATAGTCATTGATACCTGGCTTACTAAAATGAAGTTTATAGAGCTCTATTTTCTAAGGAGAAAATTAAGCAATTAATTGTAGGGCTTGAAGCACATGGAGATAGCTTGTTTGTACGTGGCAAGTCGCAAGAGAAGAATTCTAGTGAATAACAGAGGAAAATATCAAAATCCAGGAATTCTAATAAAATTTGCAATTACTGTAAGAAAAAGGGTTATATTAAGAAGGAGTGTTTCAAGCTGCAGAATAAGGAGAAGAGATTTGGGAACAAACAAGGAGAGAAATCTAGGAAATCAGACTGATGGAGAACTTCTGGTTGTGTCAGATGTTGATTTGAGAGCTGGTGAGAATTGGATTTTAGATTATGGTTGTACATTTCACATGACTCCTAATCGAGACTAGTTCTCTACATACGAACTTGTGCATAAAGGTGCGGTTTTGATGGGTAACAATGCATCTTGTAATGTAGCAGGTATTGGGACAATTCACATTAAGATGTTTGATGGAGTAGTTCGTACTCTTGGTGACATTAGATATGTTCTTGATTTGAAATGGAATTTGATATCCCCAAGTACTCTTGACACAAAAGGGTACAAGTACATTGGTGAAGGTGGAGTTCTGAAGATTAGTAAAGGAGCCCTAGTTGTGATGAAGGTTCATCAAAAGACAACCATGTTACATGTTTTTCAAGGTTTCACTATTACAGGAGACGTTGTTGTTGCATCTCCTTTATTGTCAGAGGATGATATTACAAAGCTCTGGCACATGCATCTTGGTCACATGAGTGAAAACGATATGGCAGAGTTGAGTAGAAGAGAACTTTTAGATGGGCAGAAAACAAGTAAGTTATAGTTTTGTGAGCACTGCGTTTTTGGGAAACAAAAGCGAGTTAGATTATTTTCAAGAATTCATAAGTCAAAGGCACTGCTTGACTATCTACATTCAGACCTTTAGGGACCTACAAAAGTCTCTTCTATGTGAGTTACTACTTATATGTTGAAAATCATTGATGATTTCTCACTTAAGGTATGGGTATTCTTCCTGAAACAGAAAAGTGATGTGTTTTCAACATTCAAGGATTGGAAGACAATGATTAAGAAGCAAACAGGGAGGCAGATGAAGTGTCTTCACACTGATAATGGGTTATAGTTTTGTTTTGATGAGTTTAACACTCTTTGCAAGAACAAGGGAATTGTTAGACATCGTACAGTTCGTCATACTCCACAACATAATGGTGTAGCGAAGCGTATGAATAAGACTTTGATGGAGAAGGTCAGATGTATGCTCTCTAGTGCTTAATTGCCGAGTCTTTGGGTAGAAGCTAAAGCGTCACTACATTATTTAATCATAGATTCTTCCTCGGTTTTCTATAGAAGACTTTTTTGAGTATGGTCTAGTAGTCCTGCTACTTATTCAGATTTGAAATTTTTTGGATGCCATGCATATGCTCATGTTGATAATGGGAAGTTATAACCTAGATCAATGAAGTGTACGTATATTTCTTGGTTATAAATCTGGCATGGAAGGCTATAAATTGTGGTGTTCGAAAATCAAGAAATTGGTTATTAGCAGAGATGTGATTTTTGATGAGACTTCCATGTTTCATGTCTTGGCTCCTATAGAGTCTAGTGTTGAGACCATGTAGAGAGTTGATAAACAAGTGGATTTTGAGACGGGTTTGGTTCCTAATTCAGATAAGTAGAGTGTTCCTACAGCTTCAATTCCAATGCAACAGTATTCTATTGCTAGAGATAGAGAGATGAGGACTATTAAGCCACCATAGAAATATGATGAAGCTGATTTGGTTACATATGCCTTGTGTAACACCCTGAATTAGACCCTAGCAGTTTATTACATGTTTAGGGTATAATGTAAGTAAAATTTTCATTTTTCGGAAAATTAAGGACTAAGGGTAAATTGGTAATTTTCCAATTAAGGACCCAAGTGACATAAGATGAAAAGATTATATGTTAAAGTGGAAATTTGACAAGTTGATTTTCAATTAGAATGAAAAGGAAGGACCAAATAGAAAAAATGGACATTTGACTCAAATGAGGATAAGACCAAACATGGTCTTATGTTCTCATTGTGATTTGGGGAGAGCTAGGGTTACGGTGGAGGAGAAAAGAAGAAGCCATTTTTGGGTTTCCATTAAAGAGAAGGAAAAGAAGAAGAGAAGAAATCCAGGTTTGGAACTCTTGTTAGGAACTCTAATATTTGTTAGTATGGAAAGTATGGAACTTTGGTATGAAATTCTTGTTTGGAAAGTATGGATTTGTTGGTTAGGAAACCCTCCTAACTCTCTCTTTGCCTATGTTTGGGTTAGAAGAACCCTATCTCTATATATAAATGATTTTTGTGGTTGGTTTTAGGTTTTGGTTGGAAATTACGGGTGAAAAGAGCAAACACAGCGTAAGAATCGCGGTGAGTCACCGTGCCCCGAAAGATTCGATGCGGTACTCAATGTTAATTTTGTACAAAGGATATTGAATCTTTAGGTACTAAAAGTTGAGTCTAGGTACTCAAAAGTTGTTTTAGTCCACGAGAGGATATTGAGTACTGATGCGAGAAAGTTGAGCACGTACTAAAAGTCGTTTTAATCCCGGAGGATGTTGAGCACCGATCTTGAAAGTTGGTGGTACCGATGTTGATTTATCCTAGAGGATGTTGAGTATCGGTATTGAAAGTTGAGCACCGGTACTCCAAGTTGTTTAAGGTCCGAGTACCGGTCTTACAACCCTGTTTCTGTTATGTTCTTCCGTTAATTTCGAATGAAAGGGTCTGTATATGTGTAAAAGTTATATGAAAAATGCTCTGTACCTCGCCGCCTCGGCGATCTTGTCATTGGGAAAACATTGTTTCTTGCCCTTAATTGCTAATGTGATTAAGAATAATATAACAAGGTCAGTAATACATATAATTGTATGCCTAGTTAAGACTGAATAGCGAATAAATAGGCACCTCTGTTCAGTGCTTAGGCACTCACCTGTTAGTGCTACGACATCTGTTACGTGGGCAGACATGTACATTTCTGTTTTGTGGGCATGCACGTCTCTGATTAGTGTTTCGGTACTCTTGCTAGTGCTACGACACTTCTGTTACATGGGCGGACACGTATTGTGCTTCGACACCTCTGTTCAGTATTGTACCGTACCTTCGGTTACTTATTGTGCTATGTCCCTCTCATTCAGTATTTCCGGTCTATACAAGCAAACATTTATATGATAAGAATATGAATCATGAACAATATGAAAGCATAAGTAATCAGTTATGCTCTATTCTGTATTGTACCTATGGGTACATTATGTACAAGATCTCTGTTCTGAACTCCTACGGGAGATATGAAATTCCGTTATAAGAATTATGTTATATGAAAACTCTATTGAAATGTCATCTAGCTTCGACATATGCATTATGTTATATGTATCCTATAATTATGGACTACTTGAGTATGGTCATATATGTTATACATTTCCCATTTCAGCTATAAACAGTACGGTGTTTCATCTGTGTAGGTACTAAAGAGGACATCCGAGGCATTCCATATACAATAGAGCCAACACAACAATAGGAATCCACCTAATGTAGGTTTTGGATTTTTTTTTTGGTTTTGGAATGTAAATGTAAAAGTACTTGAAATAGTGGAAATTTGTTTATGTACAAGTAAATGAGACTCAGGAATATGTACATGATAGTTTAAAGCTTCTTACTATGGTGGTGGTAGCGTATTAAATTTTTATTTCCTTATGGTTTTATGAAATGGGCCTGTGTGTCCGAGCGGGTTAAGGTCTCGGTCCATGCGCGCCCCCTATAACTGCCAGTGGGGGTAGAGGCGTGAGCCTGTGAGTGAAGATAATATTGAGTCTAGTAAAGAGTCATCCCTTATTAAGAAATGATTAGTTCACGGTGATTCGGGTAGAAGATGATTGTAGCAAGAAGAGATGGAGTCCCTTCATAAAAAATAGGACATGGGACATGGTGAGACTACCTAAGGAAAAGAAATCATTAGTCTGTGAATGGGTGTTCAAGAAGAAGAAAGAGGCAACGATGGGAGTTGAGAATGCAAGGTACTAGGCAAGACTAGTTTCCTAAAGTTCTGATCCAGTTCAGTGTGTTTGACTTCCCAGATGTATTCTCTTCGGTGGTAAAGCAACTCGGTCGAGGCTTTGGTTAGAGTTGCTGGCTTTTCATGATTATGAGCTCGAAGCGGTTGGATGTGAAGGCTGCATTTTTACATGGGAGCAGGGAGGACATCTATATGCGCGGCCAAGGGTTTCTGACTTTAGGTAGGAGGGACTATGTTTGCCTACTTAAGAGATCTCTTTATGGTTTGAAACAGTCTCCTAGACAATGGTATAAGAGATTTGACTCATTCATGGTCTCTCATGATTTGAAGAGGAGTAACTTTGATAGTTGTGTCTACTTTAAATGATACAATGACGAGTCACTTTTGTATATGCTCTTATATGTTGATGACATGCTAATAGCAGCCAAGAGTAAAGAAGAGATAAGAATGATAAAAGCGCGGCTTAATAATTAGTTTGAGATGAAAGATCTGGGAGCAGCTAAGAAGATACTTGGGATGGAGATTCTAAGGGATAGAGTGGTAGGTAGATTATCCTTGAGTCATAAAGGATATATTTAGAAGGTGCTTCGCAAGTTCAACATGCAGAATGGAAAGCTAGTTACTACTTCACTTGCAACTCATTTCAGACTTTCATTTGCCCTATGTCCACAATCGACGAGGAGGTTAACCCACATGTTCAGAAAATTATTATTCTAGTGCTACGGGTTCTTCGATATGTCACGGTGTGTTTCACATGGCCAAGATTTAGCCTATGCCGCTATGTATGAAAACTCCAAGGAACATTGGAAAGGCTCGCTGGATCATATGTCATACTGGCGTTGGATCCATTAGCTTTGTTTATAGTCAGCCTTAATAGAGATGGAGTCAGTAGGTGTCGATTTTGATTATGCCGAGATCTCAAGAGGAGTTCCCTTACACATAAAGATACGTGTTCACCATCGGAAGTTGTGCTATTAGTCGAAAGCTACCTTTAGTCAATGTAGTTTGTCAACTACAGAGGCGTGAGTATGCAGTTACATATGTTCAAAGAGGCCTTTGCCGAAAGGATTGTTTCGTGGAGCCATGGATCTACCAGTGAGATCAAGATACATTGTCTTTGTGACAAATAGTGCTATATTTCACTGATGATGTTTTTCAATCTAATCGGGCCGAGCGCAAGCCCGCCGGGCCGACCTGCATCGCTGAGGGCCGATGTGCTTCCTCGGATTGTGTGGGCGTGGATCGGCCGCGACGCGCTGGTCCATGCCGATTTAACCCTCCTTTCAGCAAAGCAAAGAAGAAGGGGGCCGGCGTAATGCTCCGTGTACGCGCTTCCGATGCCTAAGCAGCTTTCTGAGAGAAAAGAGAGGTTACATGCTAGAATTACATCTTTCAATCGATGGGTGGTCTTATATTTTATAGTGTGATGTTCACAAAGGCTGGATGGTAATAGGAGTCCTTCCCATCGATCGGATATTTCTTATTTCCAAATCGTATCTGATTCGTACATGATATGTATGAGTCAAGCCATTGAGATAATCCTCCTTCCTTATTGGGGGGGAATCCAACTGGCGATGATCTGTTATTATTTTCCCTTCCTTATTGGCAAGATTTACAACCTACAGATAGCATATGCAGTCAGGGGGTTAGTTCTATTCTCTGTACCTATGTGGAGTCTTCCCACACTGTTCGGCCTACCTTGGCCTCGGGCTTCAGGATCACGGGTCGCTAAAGCTATCCTCTGCCGACCGGGCCCTCAACCCGGGTCAGTCACAATCCGAATACTCGTCGGCTTCGTTCAACCGACGGCCTCCGTCTCCCTCGGTTCAGCGAGTACCGCGCGCCATATCTTCCAAAACCCTATCACCGCCCCAACCCTCGTGTGTGCCGGCGTGCGGCTAAAGTCTCTCTCAGACTACCGGGCGGCGGTTTCCAGCGTGCATTGGAAATTTGGGTTGGTCGGCCTTGTCGCTAGTCATATGTCTTACGGGTAATGATGACTCTTAGGTTTTGCTCGTTTTCTCATTCCTTCCAGGTTACTTCTATTTCTTTGTGGATATCTTTACGTCTTATGCCTTACTTGCAGGGACCCTTTATTTCTTAGCCCTTACGTTTTCCGCGCCTTTTGCGTAGTCTTTTCAGTTATCTTTGGTCCGTTGTGTCCGTATCATTTCGGTTTCTTTTCGATTGGTATGACGAAACATTGGGGTTTAACCGATTAGCTTTTATTTCTTGTCGCTTGCCTCCGTCATGGGTCCAGGTCGCTCTTCTTCTTTGCAGATTGGTGGTGATTCTTCGGTTCTTGCCGGTATTAAATGGGTGGGGTGACAGCGTACTTCGGTGGTCGAACTCCGAGATGCTCCTGGGGCGCCTCCTCTTCCTCTAGGTAAGGGAAAGGGGAGGGTGAGCCTGATTGACTATCCCAAGGGATCTGATTATCTCGACCTCGCCGTTCAGCACGCTATAACCGTAGGGCCCAACAAGGTCGGTCCTTCCTATGGGGCCACTTTCGCCGAACGCGTCCGACCTCCTTTTGGTGTTCGGGTGTGGTCCCCGATGTTTTGACTTTTCACGTAGTTCTGTACCAAAAAATGGTGTGTGCGAAGTCGCCTTTGACAATGGCCTTCGTTTTCCTTTGCACCCTTTATAAGGGTTTTACAACTGACTAAATGTGCGCCCTTCCCATTCGCACCCAGCGGTTGGGAGTATTTGGTTGGCTCTTGAGTCTTCTTTAGGGATGCAGGACTCGGTGTTCCCAGTGTAGCTTTGCTTCTTTATCTTTTACTCCGAAGGATACCACTTGAGGGGCTTGGCTATTTTCTAGGTGTCTGGATCTCCTGCGTGATTCAGATCTCCTTCTTCTCATAGGTCACTTGGAAGGGTGGATTACTTTTTGTTAGTGGTCGAGGTTGGGATCACGACCTTCTTAACAAGATGGCCACATGGCGTTCGATGGCTTGGACCACCCGGAATCTCCGTAAGTGTTTGTGTCTTTTTGGTATGACTTGTGCGGGTTGTCGAATATTTCGACTGCATGTCCTTACATTTCCCCCTAGGTGCTCGGATTGATCGATCTTGAAGATGATCTTTGTAGTGTTGAGATTGGCCAGATATTACGCTCGCCTACGTGGGAACTAATTAAGTGGACATTCTGACCCCTCGGGTGGAAGCCTACTCGCCCTGTTGCTTTGAGGCCCTTGCCTCCTCCTTCCAAGAAAATCTCTCCCGTTGGGCCTTCCGCAGCCACTCCCACCCGAGGAGAGGTTTTGGCTCAATTGGAAGCACTGTCCCGGAAGCCTCGGAGTATGAAGTGGAAGAAATCGGGCTTCGCTGATAAAGATAGGCCGACTTTGGCTAAGGTTCCAAGATTGGGAGTATCCTCGTCGATCTGTTCTTGCTCCAAGATTCGGAGGCGGGTGCGGAGTTCTGCGGCGAAGGCTCCTATAGTTTGAGCTCGTAGCCCCTTCCCGTCTGTTGAAGGCGAAAAAACCTCTTAGTGAATCAGGTCGAATAGCGGTTGGTAGGTTGCACCATCAGTGCGGTCGCCGACCAGATAGCGTCGGTCGCCTGCCGGGGCGGAAGGGTTGAAGAAAAGGCCCGGGATGGCCGGCGGGATGGTGACTCCTTGCTTCTTAATGCCGAGCTCGCGGCAGGTGTCGTATCGTCCATCTTGAGGGATTCTGATCTTGGGAGGTCGAAAGCATTGCCTGTCGACGAGGCTCTGGCTCTGTCTCTTCAAGGTGTTGCCTCGGTAAGTTTTGTGTCTCGTTGCGTCTATCTCAGTGCTAATCTCGCGTAGGATGTTGACTCCATGTTTGATGTGCAGGTAGCCACTCATTTGAAGGGTTTGGCTGAGAAAGGCCAAGCTGAATGAAAAACATGTGAAAATTGCTCGGATTTATAAGGCGAAGCCTCTTACTTAGGCGGCCAGGCTACAAGAGCAGGCGCGTGCGAAAGAGGTAGAGGCTCAAGTCGATTTAAAGCACACCATGTCGGCCCGTGCTTGGGGCGGAAGTAGGGCGAGTTCGGAATAACTTTGATGGCGGTTGAGGGCGAGCTACGGAGGTTCGTAGCGGGATTCTTGAGTTCATAAGATAACAGGCAGGGCTGGATGGGTTGTCGACCCGATGTGAGCTAAATGGTAAGGAAGAGCTTATCTCATCTGGGGTGAGTCTGGGAGTCTCGGGAGGAGGCTGCGTGCGTCAGTAAACGAAGCTTGGGTGATAAGCTTGCCTTGATTAGATGCGGCTCGTCGTGAAGCTTAGAGGCCAAAGTGCTTTGCTAGAGTAGCTTGTGGGAGGCCTCCGGAGTAAGCTTGGTGGGCGAATTTGAAGGAGGAGTGTCACGGATTGCATGGGGATCTACATCAGCAGATTTCTTTGGTTGCTCAGAGGGACGAAGTTATCGGAAGATTGAGAGACCAAGCCAGCGCTCAATGGGCTTCTGGGTGGCTCGCCTTTCAGCAGAAGGCAATTAATGCTTATGCAGACTTAGACTTCAACTTCAATCTTCCCAGTGACGGGGCGGAGGAGTCTTTTACGCAAGTGATATTCTCAAGATAAATTTACTCTGCGGAAGCCGACTTCCCCTCTTCTCCGTCTGTCCCTCCCGCTGACGCCTAAATCCTTGTACTCGTCTACCTGATTTCGACTTTCATACTTTCCTTCTCATGTATACTTGTTTGTCTTTGTTTGGGCCTGGAGCTCGAGACATATATGGCCTCTACTTCAATAAATATTCATTCATTTTTTGTTTGTGTTTAACGGTGCGTTTCACGCTTTCCTTTTGGTGATCTGGTGAGAGTTTGGGTTGAGCAAACAAGCTCATCAAGCAAGTTTCTTTGCGTGGGCTATTAAATCGAGCAGGCCAGGCACTTATCTGTGGTGTGGTAGTGGGAATGGTGAGGCCGTCAAAATGAGCGTGTAGGGCTTTGTCTGCTGATTTTCCTGAGTGGCGATGATTCCTGGGGCTGCTTGACTTGCTTTTGGTAGAGCTCGTCAATTCGAGCTGTTGACCTTCATGGGCTGAATTCACACGAGTTGACCTGATTCCTTAGGTTGCGTGTCACGTCTTGGGTGAAATTCGCCCATGTGAGATGGGTGGCGGGAGCTCGTCCTAGTGAGCCCGGGAGGAAGAGCTCATGGAGTGAATAGTTGACTGAGGCTCGTCAGGTGGGCGATGGGAGAAGAGCTCGTCGAGGGTGGTCTTGGTAGGCTGTCAGGAGTGATACGAGGAGGAAGAGCTCGTCAGTATGAATGGCCGAGTGGGGCTCGGTGCGAGGTGGTGGAGGGAGGCTCGTCGGGGTGGATAGTTAAGTAGAGGCTCGTGCGAGTGATGCGAAGGAGGAAGAGCTCGTCAATGGTGGCGTTCGGCCCGGTGGCGATGTAGTCGGTGGCAATGTAGCTGGCTGGTGCGACTCTGAGGCGGTGATGGCTGTGGGGGTAGGTGAGCTCGTCAATGGTGGGCGTTTCGTGGTGGCGATGTAGCCGGTGGCAATGTGGCTGAGCTGGTCGACCACGAGGCGTGGCTGTCTTGAGATGTGAGCTCGTCGGAGGTGACGTGGCAGGGGCTGTGGCCTTGGTGACAATGTAGCTGGCGGATCACGAGTCATTGAGTGGCGTGACACAATGCGATGGGCGGGCTCATCAAATTGGCGTGGCTCGGGCGCTGTGGTGGTAATATAGCATGGCGGATCTCGACTCCTGGTAAGCGTGACACATGCGAGTAGGCGGGCTCGTCAAATTGGCGTGGCTCCGGCCTTTGTGGCCGCCGTGTAGCAGTAGGCACGGCGGATCGACTCCTCGGGTAGCATGACTGTCTGAGTAGGCGACTCGTCAAATTGAAGCGTGGCTCGGGCGTTGGCCTTGGTGGCAATGGCTGGCGGATCCGACTCCTCGGGTAAGCGTGACTTTATCTGAGTAGACGAGCTCGTCAAATTGAGCAGCGTGGCTTCGTCGATTGAGTTGCTTGAGTTGGCTGGCATTTGGGAGGAAGCAGTCTATGCGAATGGTTGGGCGAAAGCTTGTCAATGCATTTCTTGCGACCTCCGTGCCAGGTGACTTGCCGCGTGCGGCGATTCCTTAGAGGCTGCGACCTATTTTTTGCTGTCTTGTTGTTGAACTTCGTCCGCCAGTGAACTATTAAGCGGGCTTCGACTATATGACTCTTTGGGAAGAGCTCGTCGATACGGATTGATGGGGAGAGCTTGTCAAAGTGAGCTGCTTGGCTCCGGGCGCAGTGGCCTTAGTTAGTTGAAGAGTTTGATATGCTGAAACGCTTCGTGTTGTTAGTTAATTTTCAATTCTTGGAAAGAGCGGAATTAATAACTGTCACGGTTATGGAGAATTTGGAATGATTGAACTTTCAAATACTCACGATCTTCTTATAAATAAGCGTTTCATTCTTTGTGAGGCTTGTTCTTTGTATTTTTGCTTTCTCGATCTTGAAATGCGATGAAGAGTCGGTTTGATCGCCTTCGCCTGAGATTCTTCCCAAGGATTCAGTCACGCCACTGCTCTTTCCTGTGATGTGGGAGTTGTGTTTTTCCCTAGTCTCCCCTTTATGGAGTCATGTTATTCCCTAGCTTTTCGTGGGCTAGAATGCGTCTCGAGAGGGGTAGCGACTACACGTCTCTCTCAGCTTTTATTCTTCTTCTTCCTCATCTCTTTTCCACCTTCCGGTCTTTTCTATTTATTTCCATCTCGCTTTTTTTTTTTTAGGGGAACTCGCTTGTACCGGATAATTTCTCAAGATAAATCAAGATACCACTGAATGTAATTCAATTGGAAACAAAGAGAAACTTTTCCTTTATGTCTATATATCTTCTTTCTAAGGTCTTTTCCTTATCTTACATATATATAAACTCCGGCTTGAGATGTCTAACTAAATAATCAATGAACGCTCCACTACACATAAGATCCGATAAGGCATTATTTAACTTTACAAACCGATGTTTACTGTAAAATGCTAAGGTGTTCCACATTCCATGTATGCTGCAAGATTTTTCCCTCTTCTCGTTTGAGTTCATAATTCTCCTGCCTAGTCCGACCGAATTCTGGGATACGATGTAAGGACCTTCCCGGGCCTGGGGCCTAGCTTTCCATGCGCCTGGATTTTCCTCGGTCAAGGTGAGTTTCCCTTTAAGACCAAGCTCCATTCCGCATGTAGCCCATGGGGGTTGACTTTTTTATTATAATACCCAATGCTTTCCTTTGATATCTGTGGCGCTTGAACCGTCGCTCATTCCAAGAGTCTCTGCTAGATCGCATTCCCGCCATTATGCCCTCCGATGCTAACTCCTGATCCCGAGACTGATTCACCCCGCGGGGGCCACGCCACAAACGCCAAAGGATAGGGCGAATCCGGCTCTCGAGTTGTCGACTTCAGGTCTGGTCCTCCAGAGCCCATAGTACCTCAGTGGAGGTATTCTACCCACCTTTAAGGTCTCTTCTAACTTAGTCTCTGCACGCTTTATGGTTCCTCGATTGTGACTTCATCACATTCGATTATGATGAAAATGGGACGAGTACTCACCTTTAACTCCAAGCTCCCAAGCACAAAATCCCGACTTAGCATCATCGAACTCCGGTCCATTGTCCGATACCAGGGCTCTTTGGATGCCAAACCTGCATATGATGGCTCGCCACACCGAAATTGCGATCTTTTGCTCAGAATTGTGGCTAGAGGTTCGGCTTTTGCCCACTCTGGGGCGGCTAATCCACTCGCGACGATGAATTTGCACTGCCCTTACCAATGCGCAGGTCCCAATATATCCAAACCCCATTGGTCGGGAGCTGTGGACTCGTGGATTGATGTTAAGGGTTCCGACGGGAGGCGTGAGATCTCGCGCAGTGCCCCGGCATCCCGTGATTTCGACCAGGCTCATTGCATCCTCAGCATGGTTAGCCAAGAGATCCCCGCCTTAAGACTTTTCAATGCCCGGTTCCGACATGGATTCCTATGATATACCCTCATGCACCTCCCCATCACGTACTTGCGTCCCTCTCCGCAATGCATTTAAGAGTGCATGAAAAACCCGCTTGTAGAGGCTTCCCTTTATGATTAGTGAACTCCGCTGACTCCTGCCTTATTTTCGTCAGCTTCTTTCGGTCACCTGCAGCTTCCGTCTATTATATAATTCAAAATGGGGTCCATCCACTGGCACTCCGATCACCACACCACGTTATGCAAGGATCGATAGAGGGTTCCGCTGCTATTCAACAACAGCGCCGACCGAGGTCTTCCCGTGAGATCGTGGCTAACTTCGCCAAGGCGATGCTCTGAATCTTCCGCCTGTGTGACATGCTCAGACCCCGAACCAACACAAATTTCGTGGGATCATGGACCTTGAGGTATAGAATCATCGTTTCACTTTTAGCCTCGTAGGTATCTTCTATTTGTCTGACCACCAGCTGGGAATCACTGTATACCTTTAGCTAGTCGACTTATAATGAATGGGCGAGGTTGAGGCCTCACTATTACTACCATACGCTCGTTTGTTGGAAGCATGGAACCAAAATCTGAGTGCGTATTCAATGTCTATCCTTCCTGAGGTTAGGAACAGACCTCGCCCGCTTCCTTGTGCATTCGAGGCTCCATCTACGTAGAGTTTCCCAAATCGAGGTCGCCCTTTCGTGGAGCGGTCCGGAGTGTCCCGTGAGTGAACTCCATGACGTAAGCCTGCCAGACCTGTCCTTTGAGAGTGGCGCTTTCTGGGCCAGACCTGATGTCGAACTCGCTTTAACTCTATGCCCACTTCATCAAATTCCCTTCCCGAGGCTTCTCCGGTTTGTGCAATACTTGTTTCATCGGATATTGCGCTCCGGGACTTCTATGGTATGAGCCCGGAACAGTGGACTCCGAGTTTCCGGAAACAGGGTTACTACAGATAATTTCTCCATCCCTGCACACTTCTCCTCCGCCTCCCTCCCAGCTCCTGAATACAATAGTAAACGGGGTGTCAGACTGCTCCTTTGTCTCGACGAGTACCACGTCGTTGAGAAGTCCGACACGGCTAAGCATAGAGTGAGGAGTCTCTTCGACCCGAATTTGCACTTTAGAATGGGTGGAGAACCTGTGTATGTTTTAATGTTGTAAATGCTTCTTCACACTTCTCGTCCCATTGGAAGGCCTTCTTCAGGACTTTGAAGAAGGGCTGACACTTGTCACTCGCCCTGGATACAAACCGGCTTAAAGTTGCGATCCTTCCCCTCACAATCGGACCTCCTTTTAATTTTCGATGGTGACGGCATATCGAAAATCGCCTTTATTTTGTCCGGATTTGCCTCAATTTGTGGGTTGACTATGAAGCCTAAATTTCCATTGACACGCCGAAGGCACATTTACCGGGCCCGCCCCAAGGTTGTAATTCCTTAGGATCTGGAACGTCTCAGAGAGATGAGCGATGTGGAGATCGGCTGTGGTGGATTTCACCAGCATGTCGTCCACGTATACCCCAAGGCCGCGCCATCTCGCTTCGGAATATTCGGCTTACTAACCTCCGGTAGGTCGCCTCCGCGCTCTTGAGTCCCGAATGGCATCACACGATAACAATAAGTCTCGAAATGTGACGAAAAGCAGGTCTTTCGTCAGCCCGGGTCCATCGATATGATTGTAGCCGAAATGCATCCATAACCTGAGAAGCTCGCACCCACAAGTGGCGTCCACAATGAGGTGTCGATCCTGGCAAAGGGGGAAGCCGTCCTTCGCACGCTTGTTTATGCCGCTGAAGTCGATACAGAGTCGCCACTTTGCTTATTTGCTTTTTCGACAGTACAACATTAGCACCACGGATATTCACTTCTTAATCGCTCTTACTCGAGAAGCTTGTCGATCTCCTCGTTGATGGCTTTCTGCCTTTCTGGCGCGAAGCTACTGCGATTTTGTTTGATTGGTTTAAAGGACGGATTGGTGTTCAATCTATGAGTGATTACTATAGGGTCGATTCCTCCCATGTCTGCCCGCTTCCATGCGAAACGCCTCTATAATCGGCCTCCTTAAAACCGAGTGAGGAGACTTTCGAGGTCTCCGGTTAGTTTGGAGCCGATGTAGCGAGATGTTCCCGGTCGCCACCCAGCGACACCTGCTCAGTTCCTCCGAGGGCTCAGTCGGGTGAGCACCTCGTCACAAGATGTCAAGCTCAAGCCACACTCACGTTGTCGATCGCCTTGTTTCATGTGGAGGTTGTGTAGCATCTCTAGCCACCCGCTGATCTTCACCATCCCTAACATGTATGGTTAGGAATTTGATTATCATGTGATATGCTGAGGGGACGGCTTTTATTGAATTGAGAGAGGGTCTGCCTAGCAACATGTTATAAGCCGATCAGGGCGCTTCATTTATAAGGAACCTTGTCAAGGGTCGTCACCGCGCTGGGTCGCCCGTGGTGAGCACCCGCTGAATCGAGCTCCAACTACAATACCTTTCTCCCGAAACCCCGCGATGCGGTGTTGACGGGTTCTAGCTTTTCTCTCCCAATGCCCATTTTGTCAAAGGCTGCCGCGAAGACGATGTTAGCCGAACTCCATTATCAATTAAAGCCCGATGAACCGTTGTGTTGGCCACAATCGCGCGGACTACCAACGGGTTGTCATGGGTGCGCTGGCATCCCTCCAGGTCTGAGTCAGAGAATGTGATGGTAGTGTCGAGTCGCGGCTGTTTAGTTACTGCTTGTATTTCCTCCTGATCCGATGCCACGCGCAGTGAGCCTTCCGAGCCGAACTGCACTCTCCTCCCCGCGAATCCCCCCCGAGATCACGCGGATTTCCAAGGTCATGCAGGCTGAAATGCCGTCGCGAGGAGTGCGCTTGCTGAGTCGAGCCCGGTTCCCACTCGGGGCCTCGATTGGGCCTGATTCTGGGCTTGATTCCTTGGAGATATGAAACGCCGGAGGTATCCGCGTTGTATTAAGTATTATATTTCTCTCTTTAGTTGAATACAATTGTCCGTACGATGCCCATAGTCCCTATGGAACTCGCAATATTTGCAAGGTCCTCAGGGCGGGATCTCGATTTCATATGAGTTGGCCATCTCAGAACCGCCGCTTCGCACTCGCAGAGGACCTCGCGAGACCGAGGCCGTTAGGGAGAAGCGCCGAGGCAGTAACGCCGCCGCCTTCGTGATTGCAGGGTGGGCCTGCATGCCTCAGATCTCCTCCGGGGATCGCTCGATTCTTCAGCGGGGATTTGTCCCGTCGCTCTTGTCTTTTAGGCTTCATTCCTCGCCGCTTATCCGTCAGACTCTTTACCGGTGGAAGAGCTCTCCTTCGGATATGAGGGCTTCACCGTTTATATATTTCCTCCGCTTCATAGCAATTCCCTGCCCATGCTTAATGGGTTCCCGAGATGGAAAACATCGATCTTTTTGATCAGACTCTAACCCCGTAATAAATGCCAGATGGCGAATTTTTCATCTGCACGCTTCATCTTCGTGGACTCGGCGTTGAATCTTTGCACGTATGACTTTGCGCCTCGCGAGCCCCGCTTGACCTGGCCAATCGCATGGTAACTCCTAGCCTCGTACGTCCCGGGCTCGATGAAGTGGGAGACGAATGCAATAGATAGTTCTCTGAATGAAGAGATAGATGAAGGGGGGATTCTATTAAACCAGGCTAAGGCTGGGCCTTTTAGTGTAGTGGCGAAAGCCCTGCACCGTACAGGGTCTTGATACCCATGCAACTCCATTTGATTCTTGTAAGTATTGAGATGGTCGACGGGATCTTTGGCTCCATCGAAAGTTTCCACTTGTGGCATTCTGAATTTTGCTGGGAGCGGATAACGTAACACCTCGACGGTGAAGGGTGATTCAGTTTGTTGTACCAAGGTATCCAGTGTCCGGGCGCGTCCCCTTAACCACCTCCTTTACACCTACAGCCCGTTGAAGCACTCCCCGAACTCCCGCTCCCATGACTGCTCTCCCAGCCCCGGGCCGAGGGTGATGGGAACACTTCGTCACCCGCCCGAGTATTGCTTCGTTTTCCTCCTCCGCAGGCCAATCGGGGGTCCGTGCCCTCGAACCGACCGGGACTCCGCTTCGTTTCGACGCCGTGGAATGTCGCGACCGAGTTAAGCCTCTGGGAAGGTTATACTTCCCGTCTATCGTATCTCCCGTGGATGTTGTAACTGTCTGGTAAGTTGCTCCAATTCTTCTATCAAAGATTGACGACGGCGCTTCCACTTCAAGCCAGATGGTTTGCATTGCTTCCACCGGCCCCGTATTGGGTCCGCATTCGCATTGCCCGTGGATCCCGCATCCGCCGGATTGGCGCATCTCCCGGCCAGGTTCCTTGTTGGATACCATCAAGAATCGAGAAATCTAATTGAGATATTTATGAAGGAACCGCTGCTCCCATAGACTCCGCGCCAACCGATGATGCTTTTTTCAATCGCAACCGGGCCGGGATGTGGTCGGCCACACCGATCGCTGAGGCCGGAGCGCGGCCTTGGATTGCGGGTGGGCGCATCACGCACGTCGCCGGCCTCGCGGCCTGACGTAACTCTCCGCAAAAAGCAAAGAAGAAGGGGGTCGGCGAGGTCGTGCCCGTGGCCGCTGATGCCTAAGTCGGCTCTTTTGAGAGAAAAGAGGTCAGATGCGTTAGAATTATCGTGATTCTTTCACCGATGGTGGTCTTATATTTATATGAGATGTTCAACATTGGATGGTAATTGGGAGTCCTTCCCATTGACGGGATATTTCTTATTTTAGTCCAGATTTTATCTCGGCACATGATATAGAATGAGCCGTTTGCTTGAGAGATAACTCTCCTTCCTTATCGGGGGAACTTAACCGGCGATGATCTGTTATTATTTTCCCTTCCTTATTGGCAAGATTTGGTTGAATCGGCAGGATAGTATATGGTTAGGGGTTATTCTATTCTCTATACCTATGGGAGTCTTCCCATAATTGCTCCGGGCCTACCTTGGTTTGGTTCGCGGATCATGGGCTGCTAAAGCTATCCTCTGTTTAATCAGCCCTCAACTCTCACGTAGTCATAATCGAATACTCAAGCGGGCTTGCTCAACGGATCGGGCCTCCGTCTCTCCCTTGGATCTAGCGAGTGGGCCTGTGCACCTATTTTCCAAACCCTATCACTCACCAAAGATTAGATGTTTCATGAGAGGACGAATCATATCGATGTGAGGTGTCATTTTGTGCGTGAGATTATTGCTTGCTCGTGGTGACATTGTTGTGAGTAAAGTCGGAACCTAAGACAATCCTACATATATGATGATTAAGTCACTACTTATAGCCAAGTTTATGCATTGTTCAAACTTGGTGGGACTTGGTTGCTGAGTTTTGCCCTTTGGGGCTTTGTTGTGGAAGAGGAGTATGGTTTTGATCTTGTTTTGAGATATGAAGTTCATTGGTGTTTTCTACTTATGATGGGAATTCGTGTCAAGGTGGAGATTGTTGTTTTTTGTGACCCGAATTTGGTTTTGGGCTTATGTTCGACCCGAAGTGCTACTTTTGTGAAAAAAAAAAATGTTGAGAAAAAATTAGGGATATGTTATGGTAGCAGAAAAGTATGGACCTTTCTGCTCGAGTATTTTCGTTTTATAAACATATTAGGGTTTATTCCCTAATTGCCACACTTTGTAATTCCTCTCATATTAATAGTGAAACTTTCTCCCCTTCCCGTGGTTTTTTCCCACAAGGGTTTCCATGTAAATATGGTGTTTTTCTTTATTGTGTCATTGATTATAACATATTCAAATGTTTAAACTTGAGTACACCAAAATTCAGCATATACCATATTTATAAATAAAATATGAATGTATATTTTTTGAGTGAAATGCTGTGGATTTGATTTTCTCATGATTAAATTGATAGTTTCATAAGACCATGTGCAACTATCATCACATTCTTCTTTTGAGTCTTTGATGCCTGATTCTTCACTTGATGATTCTTGAATTATTGATCTTCTTTTGAATTACTACAATATATATATATTTTTAAACATGCATTAGTGCTATCTTCTTGTTTATTAATCATTAAATTAATTATTAAATTTTTTAGTTTGTCACTTATTTTTAAGGAATTGATTTTTTTCAAAATGACAATCTTTTTGAATAGTGCTTAATTTTCCACATCTATAACATGTTGGTGTTTTTCCTTTGAAGTTTAAAGACGTAGTTCTATTATTTTAAATATTTGATTTTATATTTTTCTTATTGAATTTTGACTCAGGTTTATTGGTATAAGGTCTATTATGTATTTTATTTCCCAATTTCGGCCTTAAAGAATTTCATTCAACTTAAAGCTCATAGATTTTAAGTTTAAAAATATATTTTTTAAATGCTAAAAAATATTTTAAAATATGAGAATTGTTTTAGGTATAGAATTAGGCTAAAACCCATA
The DNA here is from genome assembly GCA_016808115.1 of Tetrastigma voinierianum. Taxonomy (NCBI): domain Eukaryota; kingdom Viridiplantae; phylum Streptophyta; class Magnoliopsida; order Vitales; family Vitaceae; genus Tetrastigma; species Tetrastigma voinierianum. The sequence goes on from JAEQBH010001133.1 coordinate 159,999, forward strand.
TATGTTAATAATTTAAGTTGACGAACATTATAAAATTTTTTTCTTTAATTACTTATAAAATAAAATAAAACAAAGGAACACATGATTTAATATTTTAAATAATTAAGACATATAAAATATTATGTTCTTTAATTTTAATATAAATATAAAATATTATTAAAAATAAATCAAAGTGGTTATTTAAAAACTATTATTTGACTCAAATAATAATAAGAAATTATATATTTAAAATATTAGTATTATTTATATATTTGTTAAATTATCAATTATTATAGGTAAATGTATTTATGTATTGAAATTAAATTTATTTTAATGCACTAATTATATAAAACAATATAATAATGATAAAAATATTGAATAAATTATTTTCTTAAAATAAGATTATTAATTTCAAAATCAGTAAAAGTGAGGTATTCCCTTACATGATTAATTATAAATTATAAAATATGAATAAAATTTAACCTATTCAATAGTAATTGTTTAAAAAAAAACTTTTTTTTGACAATTAAACACTTTATTACAATATAGTAAATTGTCCATATTTAAATAAAAAACTTATTCAATAGTAATAAAAAAAATTTGATTTAGGTTGGTAGGAAAGTGATAAAAAATCATCTCAAATTTCCAATTTCTTGTAATTCAAATTACTATTTTCTACGTTTCCAATTTAAATCTCAATTTGCTAAAATACCCTATTCAATTTTCTTTTTGTTATTTCCAAAATTCCCAATTCAAATTCCAATTTTCTAAACTTCCAATTAAAATTCAAACTCTAATTTTTAACCTAATTAAAGTATTTTTTTTTCGGAATTCTTAATTCAAACTTCAATAATCTAACATTCATAATTCAAATTCCAATTTTTTAAATTCATAATCAAATTCCAAAATTCTCGAATCAAAGTTCTAATCTCCTCAAAATTCCTAATTTCTTAAAATTTTATTTCCAATTCCCAATTTGTCAAAATTTTAATTCGAATATCTAGTTTTCAAAATTTTTATTTAATAGTAAATTTCATAAAATTATCAATCTAATGAATCTCAATTTAAATTCTAATTTTTTGGTTTCTCCAATTTAAATTCCAAATTTCTAATTTTCTCAATTTAACTTCCTAATTTTTATTTGTCCTCTTACCAAATTTTCAATTTTTCGAATTTCTAGAATTCATGAATGCCACTTTTTCATCCAATAAATTTCTTTTCTTTTCTTTTCAATTGACTTCAAAAAAAATTTTTTCTAAGGCTATGATTTTCTGGACTTCAAATAACACAATTAGTTCTATAATTTCAATAAAATTGAATCACGTAGAACTAACTTATGAACAAATAAACATGCTCAAACAGGGCCCAACATCCATGACATTCTTTAATAAATATTCCATTGTAATGCATGATAAATGTGGATTGATTGTAAAAATTTATCTAGTAATTCATTTGAAATCATTTATAAATGTTATTGCATACGAACTTTGGTCTTTTTTTTATCAACTTTATTGCTTACTTCTTGATGATTTTAGTGCTTATTATTCTTTGATCAATTAGTTAATTGTCATGCTTATTGAACTTGATTAGTATAATCCGATATTAAGGGCTTAAATGGGCACTGCAATTTTTTTATTATACCTTCTTGATATGAAACTCACTCTACTCTAACCTTAAACTTGATTTTTCCACTTGATTTTCTCCTTATAAATTTTCTGTTTTTCCCTTAAAAATAAACAAAAATAAAAGAGAAAAGTCCTCCAAAATGTATGATCCTGATAAGTTCAACTTATATTTGATAAGAAGAATCCAATAAAACAGATATGATCATACGATCGTTTATCATAATATAAGTTATGTTAATATTTTAAAATTATAAATAAAAATAAATAATACATTAAAATATTTTTAGTTTAGTTATTAAATGATATGAAACAGACATGATAGTTTTTTACCATATTAACTTATCACCCATTTTGTCAAAAATCATATAAAAATTTATTATAATATGTTGGGAATCCTATTCATAATAAATGTGTGACTTTTGGTGCATATGCAACAATCCTTCCATTAAACAAAGTATCACTAAGCTTCCCCTCAAACTAGATTTTCTTGTCTTCACTGGCGCTTGGACACACTTTTACTTAGCACCACTCTTTGCCAGAGCTCATCACACTATTTTGTTTGGCATCCACTCACACGGTTAAACTTGAACCTACCTTTGATATCACTGTTGTGAATCCCATTCCTAGCCGATGTGGGACTTTGGGTGTACACCCAATAAAAGCATTACCTACAAAAAATAATTTTTAAACCCTAGATCCTTGACTTTTAGCCTTACATTCTCTGCGAAAAAAAAAAGACTATTTATTAGGGAAAAATAAGAAAATTTTCTAATTCATACCTATGATGTTACAACCTCGACTCATATGGGAAAAAAATCTAATGAGTGTATGTTTGAATACAAATTTTGTATAATTCTACAAACAAATAATGAATCATTTTAACAGCCATATAGTTTGATTGTCATGTTAGTTTTCGCCATTCACGTCACCATAGATGACTTCACTCAATCAAAAAGTAATTTCAAATCTTTTGAAAAAGTGTGGGAGAATTTTGAAGGATGCGTAGTTATACATCTAATAAAAAAGTCATCAAAAGGATTTAAAAGTTGCAATTGAATACACTCGTAATTTTTATAGACTTTTTTAAAGTCTTAAAAAGTCATTATTGAATACTCCATGACTTTTATAGAGTTTTTAAAAGTTGTAATCCAATACCCCTTGATTTTGTAATTCCCTAAGTCACACTTTCATAATCCAATACATTCTCTTAGTCATTGTAACACAGTTATTCTCTTAAATAAAAATAAAATTTATAATCTTTTCAATTAAAATTGAATATTTATCATAATTTCCAAATATTATATATTTATTATTAAAATTTTATTTCGATATAATTGGGGATGTCAATTAGAATTTACGAGAAAAAAATAAACTGTAAAAGGATAGACAAGGCAATGGGGAACTAGGATTTCATGGATCTACAATAAGCTTTCATCAAAAGACAAACTAAATTAACTTTTTGAAACCTTATGCTTGTCAAAATACATCATCTTAATGTTAAGGGCAAAACAAAATCCCAATTATACTTTGTCAAAAGATCATTCTACTTTCAAGGGCAATTGGCCCAGCACCGAGCACTCTGTAATATTGATTGGCAGATGTTATTCCCGGATGTGTCAGTCAACGTTCTCAAGCTTCACCTGATCACGCATCTGCTGGTCCGTTTACGACAAGAGATGACACCACGGATGAAGACCCATTTTAAGTTCCTTGCTTCTTGGTTAACCCACTGGGGGTTTAAGGAAGTCATTCGGAAGCACTGGCAACTGGAAAACCATCTATATATGAGACAATATCTACCAGCTGTCAATACAACTTCAGACCTGGAACCATTCAGTTTTTTGTAATATTCATAGTAAGAAGAGAATGTTGAGATCTAATGCGGAAATTAACACACAATATTCCAGATTATTGAATTCAAACTCATCTCTGATAATAAAATAATAATAATAAAAAATATAGATTATATACCGTTTGAAGAACACGCAAATTACAAGAGATTTCCTTCAATTTATAGATCTTAAATCCTTAATCTCTTTTCCTTTCAGTTTATAGATCTTAAATTTGATCTCTTTGTCTTCTCTTATCAAACTTTTGATACAATTTGGTTTTTTCTAGAATTACAAGCAGCTTTCTAACCGCATACGGCTGTTTCTATATATAACTTATCGATAGGAGAAGTAGAGGGCCAAAATACACGCTCAAAAACCGCTCTAAATGTAATTCAATAATCGTTTATAATAAAATTATATTTATTATAAATAATCGTTTTATAATAAATTATATTTATTATAATTTACCCACTCTATCAAGGTAAATATCTTCATAATGCTTTTAAAGATATTGGTATTCTTTTAATTGGCTAAATACTAGGTTAGCGGGCCACCCACTTCACTTCTTAATGTGGAAATAATATTCCCACTTGTGCCCACTAAACCGATTATGAAAACTATACGTGATCACGATTTCAATAAACTTAGCTAATACGTCCAAAATCATATACCATAATACTGAATCAGTTTAGATCATAAATGCGAGTCATGGCGGTCACATGACCATAATGTCATGTTTCCTTCCATGCACCACACATCAATAACCCTTACTAACTCAGTCCATAATGCCAAATAGCCCCTGTAATTTGTCTTGTCAGGACAATTCTTGTTTATCAAACAATAAACGTAAGCACCCATACTGAAAACAAGAATAAACATAAACAATTTTAATGCGCAAATTGTCACTATATATAACCACCATTCATTATCATATATATATATTATGGATTACTCAAAAAGGCCCATCCTCATACCATGTTCTAAATATGCCTTTGGAGGTAATCCTTTAGTTAATGGATCAACAACCATAAGTGTGGTCCTAATATTTTCAATTGACACTTGTTGTTTCTGGACTCTTTCTTTAACAACTAAATACTTTAAATCCATGTGTTTCGATCCACTAGAAAATTTTCCATTCTTAGAGAAGAAAACAGCTGTGGTGTTATCACAATATATTCTCAAAGGTTTAGCAATAGAGTCGACAACACCAAGCCCTGAGACAAAATTCCGCAACCATAAAGCATGATCAGCTTCAAACAAGCAACAAACCGCCTCCATCGTGGATGAATCGTAAGAATTGATTGTTTTTCACTTTCCACGAGATCACTGCCTCATTTATAGCATAGACAAACTCGGCTGACTTTAAGCTATCGACAACCACAACAATCGTAATCCGGCAACTACAACCTCTAATTGTTCAGATCTTTTATATGTGAGCATATAATCCTTTGTCCCTTTCCATGTTATTCCTTGGGCACTGCATTTTACTTAATTTCTCACCTTTCAATATACATGCAATACCCGATGAACATGACTGCATATTAAATCTCTCTAAAACCCGATCAATATATCATTTCTGAGATAAACTCTAAGATTCCTCGAGATCGGGATCCTCAAAGATCTCGGCGCTGGGCCAACATAGTTTGCCTCACCCATATCAACCATATGAAAGTTTTTAAAGAGATATTCCTTGGTTTCACCTAATAAACCAAGATCAACAAGAGCGCAGCCATCATCCATAGTATCAAAATATAAACTGCTCCCACTAACTTTCCAGATATACACCTGATCAACAATGTTCTTTTTAAATCCGAAGATGTAATGGTATTATTAAACTTAATATACTATCAGTTCTGAAGCTTGTTTAAGACCGTGAATGATTTTTAATTTGCAAACTAGTGTTCATTTCTTTTCGTGAACCCTTCCTCGTTGTTCCATGGTGATATTCCCATCCAAATTCTATTTAAGAATGCGCTGCACCCATTTGATGTAACTCTAAAACCCAAAATTGAGCTACAAGTGCCATGATGATTCTAAGCGAATCTTTCTTGAACTGAAGGTATCTTGTGAATCGATACCTTCCCTTTGAAGAAAACCTTCGCCACAAGTCTGGCCTTAAATCGCCTCGGATATCGCTTTTTAGCTGCCGCACTTTGTCTTAAAGACCCATTTAGAGCCGACTAAGCTTACACCATTGTAATCTGATGAGATCCCGCATACCGTTATGGACTATAGATTTCAACTCTTCATTCATACTCTTCCATCCATTTACTAGAATCATCACTTTCCATGGTTTTCGTGAAAACGAAACCGATCCTTCCTTATCCCAATATCAAAATCGTGATTCAGAATACACCATAATCATCTGTAATGGCAGTCTCCTTTCTCTTTGAGATCTCCCAAAGGTGCCGGCTGTGGTGGGCTCTACAACATTTCAATGGTAATATTTCGGTGGTAATGAACCATCTCTATTATGTTGATCATTTTCCTCAACTTGTTTGAATCAGATCGAGGGACAATAATTTCGAGGTAAAAAAGTGCGGGATATCCACCCTTATCTCCTCAACATCTACCTCTCGTTCATTACTCCCACTAATTTCTATTCTCAAGAATCCGCATTACCTGCTTCAACTATTCTCACACCGTGGTTGGGACAATAAAACTGTGACTTTTCGATTTATCCGATAGCCAATGAAATATCCAGATATCGCTCGAATCAAGCTTTTCTCATGTGGGTTATAGATTCTGCCTCCGTTGACAACCCCATATATGTATATGTCTTATTAGGTTTCCTACCACCATAACTCTAAAGGAGTTTTTGGGAACGCCTTTACTAGGAACTCACTCAAGATACTGCTTTGGGGCGCCTTCACCCCACAAATGAAATAGGTACAAAGAGTAAATCATCATACTCCTAACCATTTCCATTATCAAAAGGACATTACGCCTTTCAGCAACACTACATTCTCGTGGCGACTGCATGTGTGTACCGAGCACTCCAATGCCATGCTTTTCAAGGAATTTATGCTGACTAGGATTTTCGTCTCTCATTCATCATAATCGCTTGCTAATATTCACCGCCGATCCGATCTCACAATTTTAATCTTTTATCTAATTGTCTCTCGACCTTTGTTATGAACATCTCGAAGATGTCAATGGCCTGAGACTTTTCATGCATTAGATAAACATAAATTACATAACGAGAGATCATTCATAAAAGGTGATAAAATATTTATCTCCCCAGAAACATGAACATAGATGTCCACAATTATCTCGATGAATTATCTCAAGGAGCCTATTACTGTGGCACCTTTCTTGTATGTTTAGTATTTGATTTTCCTTTATGCAATCCACGCATACATGAAAATCAGTGAAGTCAAGATTTTGTAAAATTCATTCATTCACTAATTTCAATTCTTTCCCTAGAGATGTGCCTTAGTCTTCGTGCCATAAGATTGAAGAATTTTCATTAATTAAGCCACGTTTTGAACCAACATTTGAATGTGGTTATCAAAGTTTCAGGTTAATTCATGATTCAAGGAAATTTTATATAAACCATCACATAAAATACCAACCAATCAGAACAAATTCTAACATCAAACTTAATTGTCCATAACCGAACAAAACAAATATCCAAGAGCATCTAATTGGACAAGGAAACTAAATTCAGAGAGATAGAAGGTACATAAAAGTGTTTAAAAGATCCATCTAATGACCTGGCTTCCCTAATAGTGTTTATGCGGTACCAACAACTATCAATTCCAACCTGAGACTCGTTTCCATATAGAGGAACTTTCACTTTCCTTGTTTCCTTTCCCGGGTCGTAAGGAATCCCCCCCTCGCATTAAATTAGTCATACATGAGTCAAGGGCTCCAATCAATCCACCAAGTATCAGAAGAATTTCAAGAAGATCGATTCATAACACATACAAAAGAAAGATTTATACCTCTCAACCAAGCTGCGCTGATACGCCTCCCTTCTTCACATGCCCTTTCACACAAAAGTAGCAACTTATCGAATTTTCCATCGCATTCGCTACCTTCCCTAGGTCCACTTTTCTTAAATGGTTCTTTCCTTTGAATTTTCCTTTATTCTTCGCGACTCCATGAGTTACATCAAGAGCAAGATTACGCCCTTCGCCAATCTCACTTCGTATACTTACCGTGACCTCATTCAGTCTCCAACTATCACCATAGTTAAGTGAGTTAAGGACAAATCGTACTAAGAAGGACCTCATCCATACCCCATGCTCTAGTGCCTTAAGCTTTGCAACCTTTTCAAAACATGTTTAAAAATGTTGCCATACCTTCTGACCATCATATTTCATGGTGGTCAATTCAGCCAGTCAATGCTTGTGTAAGGACTTAGACGCTTGAAGCGCCCCAACAGAGTTTGGCAGAAATTCCGAGGAAAACTCGGTTTGAGGGACCTATAAGGCCTAAAGTATAAAATAAATAGCAATGAACTATTGATATCATTAAAATTCTCCTTTGGGTAAATTTTAACATATCCAGTGTTCACTGAGAGCTAAAACACTTTACTATTTTGTCATTTATATGTTACCTTTCTGGGGTAAACATTTTACCTTCTAAGCAACACAAAATAAAACTATTAATTAATAATTAGCGTAATCGACTCTCCTTTGGGTTAGTCTCATTCTCCTAATTATAAAGAGAATTATTAAGAATTTTATAAGTCTCCTTTTATTCATTTTATGCAATTCAATAAATACAAGGCTCACTAATTTAGGTTACTTTGGCAACTATCTAAATTAGTTAACCTTACATTTATAAATTGTCATTTGGATAAAATTTCATAAGATGAAATTAATTCTTTTATTTTGAGTTAAAAAATCAAGGAAAGGTATCGCACAATCATCTCGATTCAATAATAAATCATAATAAAATCAAAGAAATTCCAGATTCATCGTATATACAATAATTTCACAAAGGTTCAAATCACAGATACATGGACATCTTAAAAGGGAATTTTTGCCATATTCAAATAAGTGATAATGACACCTGGCCAATCCGCCTGCGGATTACATTTTCTTATTGAAGCCTAATCCGTGTCCGCGTGCCCGAAATACCTAGCAATGGCGCCCAAAACGACCACCTGACCGACGCCAAACCAAATGGCCTCACCGACATCGATCCGCCACACAGTAAGGAAAAATAAAAATCTTCCTTCTACGCTACGAGGCCGGTCTTTATTTTGTTTTAATTAATTAATTTTTTTAGTGAGACAAATTAATCGAAGGTAAATCTCAAACGACCTTTATAAAACAATGATTTTGAATATTTAAATTCAATCCAGCTCTGATACCATTTGTTGAGATCTAATACGGAAATTAACACACAATATTCCAGATCATTGAATTCAAACTCATCTCTGAAAATAAAATAATAATAATAAAAAATATAGATTACATACCGTTTGAAGAACACGAAACCATGAGAGATTTCCCTTCAATTTATAGATCTTAAATCCTTGATCTCTTTCCCTTCAGTTTATAGATCTTAAATCCTTGATCTCTTCTTCTCCTTATCAAACTTTGATACACAAAATTGTTTTCTGTAATTGATGGAAGAGTGCTCTAACCGCATATGAAGGGGTTTCTATATATAACTTATTGATAGGAGAAGAGGGCCAAGAATACACGTTCAAAAAAGCCTTTCTAAACGTGTAATTCGAATAATTGTTCTTATAATAAATTATATTTATTATAAATAACTGTTCTTATAATAAATTATATTTATTATAATTTACCCACTCCATCAAGGGTAAATATCTTCATAACAGTTTAAAGATATTGAGTATTCTTTTAATTGGCTAAATACTAGTTATGGGGCTACCCCACTCTAATTTTAATGTGGAAATAACATTGAAAGGTTTGGGCTAGCTTAAAGGGAGTCCAAAATCACACAAATGAGACAGTAGTACGCTCTTCCCTCAAAATTGAGCGCAAACTCCTTCAAGAGCCGGATCTCATCCTAAACAAGAGGAGCCGCTTCTCGGTTCCAAAAATCTCCGTAAGAATGGATTACTACAGGAGACAGGAACACCACATTTTATCATACCTCCACCCTAGTCCGTAGTAGCAGAAATAAGATCCTTAATTTACAAAATGATATGGGTGAATGGTGTTGAAAAGTAAAACTAATCAAACCTTAGGATCAACAATGGCTAATCATTAAGAATTATAAACATTTATAATTAAAAGCATACCTGAATCCATTGGAGATGAGTGAACCTAAATCAACAAATTAAAATTGGTTTTAAATTCTCCAAATTACAATGCAACTTCAGAGAGTTTTCCTCGCCTCTTTTCTTCTCTCGAATGAACGGGTGATTACAGAAGAAGGAACTAACGTTGAATTTGGGGACTAAGACCCTTTTATAGTGAAGTGATGCTTCACTAAGCCACTTCTCTATTATTGTTTTTGTTTCGCTTCCATCAACAAAACAGTAAAAACAAAATGTCTCTACACATTATTCGAGGACCACATCTTAACCTTGATGCATAAAAAAGCCTATGAAATATAAAAAAATGATAGATCACTTAAAATAAAGGTTTAAATATTTTTTGGTTGCACAACACATAATAGCTGGCATATAAGCTCACTAACGGGTTAAATAACCCAACAATCTCCCACTTGGGCTATATGTACAACCTTATAATTATGTATTGCAATGAATAAACATATGAGCTCAAACCTTATTACCCAAAATATGCATCAAGAAACCAATCCGGTCCATCAATTGTATCAACACAGGATCATAGCGGTCTCATTACACTTCTTGTCACTAGACCTATCAATGGTCACATGTATTGATATGATCGAATGGCAAGATCACAATGTGGATGTGTAGTATTGAAATTACATGCAATTTGATCTTAACATGCCTATTTCCAACTGTCCCAACTCATCTTAAAAGAAGACCAAAACAAAATTGGTTCAGCATCAATAAAATTAAGAAATTGAAGTTCGTAACATAAAACCTCAAAAATATTTACAACTGAAATATCTAGAAATATATCTATAACAAAAGCATCTCAAATACAAACTCCCACTAAAACTTAATATCCTCGTACAATATGATACCCATACTAGCAGTATGCTGATGAAAAACCTTGGGTGGCAATCCTTTAGTAAGAGAATCAACAATCATAGAGTTTGTACCAATGTGCTCTATGCATTAACCCGGCCATTCCTAACTTCTTTCTTTAACAACAAGAAACTTGATAGTCACGTGTGCTCGACTTCTGAAGAGCCTCGTTGTCAAGTAGAATATAACACCGTTGAGTAATTGTCACAATATAAATTTTAATGGTCTTTCAACCTTCACCACACGCTACCTCGGGCTGACAAAGTTTCCTCGCAGCCATATCCCATGGTCGAGGCCTCATAGCAGCTATAAAATCTGCTGCCATAGTTGAGGAAGCTATAAGTGTATGTTTGGCACTCCTCCAAGATATAACTCCTCCAGCTAGCATGTAAACATAACCTGATGTGGATCGTTTGCTATCTTGACTTCTTGCAAAATCTAATCGTAATTCCAAAGATCTCTAAACTATCCGATCTTTCTGTGACGCGGAGGATAAAATCTTTGTTCTCTTTAAGTATCGCGATGACCGCTTGGATGCTTCCAATGGTAAACCTGTGGTTACTCATATATCTCCAACATGCCAACTATGAATGCAATATCCTGGACACAGACATAATTTTTGAGCATACATAAGACTCTACTACCATGTAAGGAATCTTTTGCATTTCCTCAATTTCAAGATTATTTTTAGGGCACTGAGTGAGACTAAACTTGTCTCCTTTAGCTACGGGCGTATCTCCCGATGAACAATCCTTCATGCCAAATCTATTCAACACTTTTTCGATATATAGCTCTTTTGTGATAACCGAAGAATACCTTGAGAGCGATCTTGTAGTATTTGTATACCTAATACAAAAGAGGCATTCCTAAGATCTTCATCCTCAAAATTTTTGAGAGAAATTTCTTAGTTTCGTGCACAAACCTATCGCTACTAGCAAGTAGAATATCACCTTACATATAACATCGATATAAATTTACTCCCAATCGAACTTATGATATACGCAATTCAACCAATTCTACCTCAAACCATCGAGGTAATACAACTTGATGAAACTTAGATACCATTCACTCTGAAGCCCGTTTTGAGACCATAGATGGATTTCTTAATTTACAAACCATCGACTTTGATCCCTGATACAAAGTTTCTACTTGTACCATAGCAATAGTTTCACAATGTTACCATTGAGAAACACCGTCTTTACATCCATCTGATGTAGCTCTAAATCAAAATGAGCCATAAGTGCCATTATAGTCCTAAAGGAATCTTTTGAAGAAACTGGAGAGAAAGTTTCCTTATAGTCTATGCCTTCCTTTTGAGTGAAACCCTTTGCGACTAAGCAAGCTTTATATCTTTCGACACGCTTATTCGAATCCCTCTCGGGTTTTGAATATCCATTTACAACCAATAGGTTTTGATCCTTTAGGCAATTCAATAAGATCCCAAACGCCGTTGTCTACCATGGATTTCATCTCATCCTTCATGGCATCAATCCACTTGTGAGAATTAGAACTTTGTAAAACTTGCTAAAGATTGATTGGATCATCTTCTGCTAAGCTTACATCAACCTCATGTTCTTGAAGAAATACGATATAATCATCAGAATCGTGACTTCTCTTTCTCTCGTGGATCTCCTTAATGGCACTTCGTTGCTGAGTTTGTACTATGTGTCTCTGAGAAGAACTTCATTGTTGTCTTGTGCTAAGCATCATCTTGAAATAATATCTAAATAACTTGATCAATGCTGTCTTGTGCTTAAGAACTTCATTGTTGTCTTGGTAATTACAATAACATCTTGAACAATGTTAGGTAAAATAGCTTGAGCATTGTCAAGAGCAATAGAATAAAAACAACAATTGTAGTATGAGAACTCGATCCCGATTGTTCTCTTGTTCTTCTTCAAAAACAACACTTACGTTATCTTCCTCCAAACCCAACATCTCAAAGAATCTTGCATTTCCAGTGTCAAAACATCTGAATAGTGGATTTATAAAATTTAAAGCCCCGAGAGTGTTCCTATAACCAACAAAGTAGGCAATGAACTGCTCTTTCTTTCAGCCCCAATTTCTTTCATTCGCCTATATGCCTGCCCGAAATGGACAACCCCAACATGTAAGTGCCTAATGCTAGGCTTCTTCCAGCTCCACAACCTACAGGTTTTGAAGCAATACTTTACTTGGTACCCTATTAAGAATGTACACTGTAGTCTTAAGCGCTTCTCCCCAAAGCGATTCAGGCAAAGAAGAATGACTAATCATACTTCTTATCATGTCTTGAAGTGTTCGATTTCGTCTCTCTGCAACACCATTCATGCTAGGCTTACTCCAAAGATTGTGTAGTCATGATTCATCCCACATTCCTTTAGGAAGATAGTGAAAGGTCCTAGACGTTGTTCTCCAGAGCCATCATATCTACCATAGTAATCACCACCATGGTCATATTTGACAGTCTTGAACACGTCCAAAGCTTGAGACTTCTTATGAATCAAATATAGGTACCCATACCTTGAATAGTCATCAATGAACGACAAATACCGTCACCATTCCATGAAGCCATGGGGAATGGTCCGTACATATCTGCATGAATTAGTTCTAAGACATCCTACATCTATCGCACCCAATTTCCTTTTCTATTTGTTTCCCTTTAATGCACTTAATGCAAACTTGAAAATCTGTCATATCGAGTGAATCAAGAATTTCATCTGACACAAGCCTTTGAATTCTCTGTTTAGAGATATGGCCTAATCGTTTGTGCCATAACATTATAGAATTCTTATCGTAAGAATTTAATAAGGAAAATTCACGATACTAGTATACAAGGTTTCATTAACGAGGCAATAGTTTCAACAAATAAAGGTTGTCATGCATGTATAAAGAATCCAATACCACTATATCTAATTTAAAGAGTTATCAAATTTCGAATTTCCAAATGAACAATAATATCCAGACCATTCCAATAATAGTAAATTGAAATCAAATTCGCCTAAAAAGGATCGCATACATAAGTTTCTTCAAACCCAAATAAACACTAGTTTTTAATAACAACCTAAATGTCCCTATTGCCTCTGCCGCTGCTTTGCCATCGCTCACATAGATGAGAATATTTCTAGAATCATTTGCGGTCACCCAAAGACAACCCTCGTAAGGAAATACTTACTCGAGTAGTAGCAATTCAGAATCTACCCACCAAGTATGACTAGGCAATGTGGTTAAATTGTCCGTAACAAACTAGAGCTGAAGAGTACCTTCTTAATACGCCTACAACAAATTCAGACACTTTTCTCAAGTGGCCCGCTTCCTACAGAAACAGTGCACTATTTTGTTTCTCCTTCTTCTCGCTTGGATATACCTCTACGTTGTCTTGTTAGAGTCTTTAGCTTCCCTTCCTTTTCTTCTCTCCGAGAAGTTAATGCTAAATAAGCACTTTCTATCTTATCTTTCTTTATCCTCTTTCCTCTTTCAAGACACAATGAGAATAAGCTCATTCAAAGTCCATTTATCCTTTTTGAAAAAGCATTATAAATCACAAATGAATTGACTGAATTGTGCAGTGAAGGAGATATAAGAACTAAATGCACAAGCAAGTCATCGATAATTGTAACTTAAGTGTTTTTAGTTTTCCTAAGAATGTTACAGAGATTTCACTGATGGTATTCCTTTATGTCTTCCTTTGTCTCTAGATTTCATGCCAACAAGTTTTCTTAAAAGAGTACTTGTTTCTCGCCTCATTTTTTGGCAAAGACTTCGTCTATCAAGAAGAAATTTCTTATATTAGCGCCTCAAGATAGATCCTAAACGTCAATTGAGGGTTTTATAAGTATTAGACTCAAGCGATCGGATCAGTTCTACTTTCAATATTAGCCCCACGAGGCTTCCTGAGTAGAAGTAGGTCGCTCCATTCTTAATGCCAGTTCTAATTCCATACAACCTGAGAACAATTTCTACGTTTCTTCCAAATCTGAATTGCTCCTATTGAGCATGGGAATTCCATTAATCTCGAAAGCAGATAGATTTGCGACAGCAATAATGCTGTAGAGAATAAGAAACAAATAAGCATGCTCACAAGTTCCAAAACCAAATCAAAATAATAAATCTCAAATTCAAGTAAAAATCCCATTCCAAGATGTCAGCACTCTATTAATGTTCTCTGCCTTTAGACAAACATTAACTCGTAATTGATGTCTTGTTGTAGTGGGATCAAACACCGATAATAACTATCGCCAAATAATGAATATTCCTTTGGGTATATTCATCATTCACATGTAAACCAAATGCTCATCACATGTCAGATCACCACTTGGTGTACATGTATTGGGCGGCCAAATATTAATTTTCCTTGTGCCAATTAATATTCACATGATATGTACTACATCATCGTTTACATTTTGAATCAAATCAACTTTCACAAGAGAAGTCACTTTAGTGACATGTGGCTATAATTAATTCAATTCAAGAATGTATAAATATACACAAGATTTGAATTTAAAATTACACCAAATGTTTATATTTGTGTATGTAATTCTAGAGAACAACATAAAATATTAAACATCAAGTACTTTATTCCCCATTTTAAGAGTTCTCTGAATCCAAACAAAATGGGCACATAAGATGAAAATTCAACCATAAATGTTTTTGAATCATGAAGTTCTAGCAGATTATCAAGTTCTGTTGCTAAATATCCAGTATGCATCACAACCACTTATGATTGCAATCTTTAATAATTAACTAAAGGACTTCAAAATTCTAATATCAATATAGGGCACATGCAAAAATTCAGGGGTTAGTGTTTTGATCCAAACACACCCCATCTCAGCAGCAGATTCGAATCCATGTGCTTAGCCAAGAAATGCGCATATATATATATATATATATATATATATAGGAGGCATATATATATATATATATATATATATATATATATATACCTATTAATTTGAATCCAAATGCAAACATTGAAATAAAAAAAATAATAATAAACGAGAAGAAACCAAGTTCTCGAAATCTGTCGGAATAGAACGAGAAGAAAAAAAAAACAATTCTCGTTCTCTTCCATTAGGTTCAAGATTTTTTTTTTTTTTGGATGAAATTATTCAATACAAACACCATTCTGAACGTGATTCAAAACTTGATGTGTTGCAAATATACAAATCAAACTAAAACTTTATAGTGAATCTCATCACTCTGTAAAACCCTAGAATGGTGAAGAAGATCACAAAACCAGAAACCTTACATAATTCCTAATGATCAAAACATGCTCCGATACCACTCTGCTGAAAAGCAAACCGATAAAACCCTAGACTTCAACAATGGCTAATCATTAAGAATTATACACATTTATAATTAAAAGCATACCTGAATCCATTGGAGATGAGTGAACCTAAATCAAAAAAATTGGTTTTAGCCTTCCAAATTACAACGTAGTCCTAGAGAGAGTTTCGCTCTCTTTTCTTTCGAATGAATTCGTGATTACGTAAGAAGGAACTAACATTGAATTCCTGGGGACCAAGATCCTTCTATGTTGGTGGAAGTGATGCTCACCAAGCGTCACATCTCTATTATCATTTCTGTTTCGTCCATCTACAAACAAAACAAAAATGTCTCTACACATTATTCGAGGACCATCTTAACCTTGATGCATAAAAAGCCTATGAAATATAAAAAATGATAGATCACTAAAATAAAGGCTTAAAATATTTTTGGTTGCACAACACACATTAGTTATAAGCCCACTAACGGTTAAATAACCCAACAAATGGATCTCGATCCACAAGTACTTAATATGGATACGCTTCATTTTATCAGAATTATTTCGCGTAGGATTGTTCCCATCATTCATATACCAAATGGGTTCCCTACACTATCGCTTCAACAATCGCCTCGTTAACTGTACCATTCTCAAGGGAGGAAATTTAATGGCATTAGTTTAATATGGCCCTTCTAAAGCCATGTGTGTGGATGGTTTTCATGTCGACTTTTATCAACACTTCAAAATTATCGATCTTCTCGCTTTGTCGCTTGTTCGAGAGTTTCTAGATTCGGGGACTCTTCCTAGAGCAACAAATGATAAGATTTTGGTTTTAATTCCTAAGAAAGACATACCGGAGCATGCTTCGCACTTTCACCCTATTATTTTGTGCAATGTATCCAACAAAATTATCACCAAAGTCCTCTCCAATAGACTTAAATGCATTATGAATACTGTGATTGGACTGTTCCAGAATAGTTTTGTTACTGGTCGTCAGATTGTGGACAATATCATAATATATAAAGAGGTGCTACACTCCATGTGTAGGAAGAATACTAGAAAAGGATGGATGCTTATTAAGGTACACATGGAAAGGCTTATGCTCGCCTTGTAAAACCCGAGAAAATTCTAATTTTCTGAAAAAGGGTAAAATGATAATTTCGATCAAAATCCGAAATTTTTCTAGATCTCGGATGATGAAACAGACTTCACCGTTGAACTGCCTCACAAATCTAGCTACCACGCCGACTTCGCGACCTCCGCACTGGACTTTACGTTTTCAAGGCACCGAGAGGCCAAGGACACTTGGCGCATTAGAGTGCTCAAGATGAGACACGTGTCAAGACAGGGAGTGAGTCAAACAATGAGCCTGGCATGGCTATAGTGACATGTGGTATCATGTCATTAGAGTGGAACCACATGGATAAGTGCGATAAAGGTAATCCAAGGAGCCATTTGAAATTGGACAAGTGGCAAGTGAGAGGACTTCTTACTTGAATTCTATCTTCTCCCAACCGTTTGGGAGAGAGGGAGGGGAGAAAAGGCAAACTAGAATTGAAAATAGAGAGTTTTAAGGAGAGAGATTCCACCTTCTCTCTAAATTTCCCGACGATCGGACCGGTAATTTCAAGCGGAGCAAGAGGAAGAGTTCATCCTCATAATAAGGGCTTTGCATAGAGACTGGAATCGAGGAGTTTTGACAAACTCCAAGAGGTAGGTTTTCTCCTACTTTGATTACTTTCTACCCTAAGGGTTGTGTGGTGGTCGTATTGCCCTAAGGGGAATGTCTGGTTGTGTATTGAATCATGAGGAGCTGCCACATAGGAGTAGTACACATTAACCGGGTCTTAGAACTGGTTTTTGGGTGGGAAGGAAAGGAAGTTTGACAAGGTGCCTTTTCTGTAATTGTTGCCAGCATCGACTTGATGTTAGGCTTTTTTGAAATTCCATACTGACCTCGTAGCCTAAGTTTAAATTATAGAATACCGCTTCTACTGGTTAAGAGTACCCGAGCCACTGGTAGGTATGGTAGGAATCTTGCCTGCTTGCTAAGGCTATCCTCCCTGACGAAGGATTGCCTCGGCTAGGTTAGTCAGACGGATGTGCTCATCGGATGGGCCCCTGATGAGTTTCCCTGCGACAGGTTCCCTGACGTGGTTCCTCGGATGAGTGAGGTTAAGGTGCACATCGCTCGAGCCAGTAAGCACCTGTAGTCGCTTAGTGTTAAGGCACACACCCGGCTTCCAGTTAAGGTACCTGTGCCTACAAGGCATTCTGCCCTGGCCAGGTTGTGCCTGACGGATTGAGTTCCCTGACAGGTTCCCCCTTGATAGGTGCAGATGAAGGCAGTCACCCTGGCCAGTTAAGGCATCGTCCCGCCATCGAAAGCGCCAATGTACGGCGTTAAGGCACCTTGGTCATTGTTAAGGTAGATCACCAAATTGGTTAGCGCACCCCGTCACCGTTAAGGTAGATCACCACCTAGGTTAAGGCACCCTAGCCCGGTTAAGGTAGATCAACCGTGGCCAGTTACGCACCCGCCACAAGGTCGAGGGACATGGCTGGTCAAGGCGAACAAAATGATCGGGTAAAGGCTACTGTGGCCGGCCAGTTAAGGCTATTCACCCCAGATGGGATCGTTTACTGGTTAGCCGAATCCAAGATAGGTCACCCTGTGACAATCGTCGGTCGGTTACCGGAAGGCATGTGGTCACCCCGGATGAGGATCACGCCTGCAATGGCCAATGACGACTTAGATCACTCTGATGGGATCCGCTCACTGGTTAGCTTGATGGGCATAGTGGTCACCATGAGGGACTCCGCCCGACCGTTTAGCGGACAAAGCCCACTCTGACTGTTATCAGAAGTGAGTGCCTGAGTTTACTGGAGACAAACCAGCAAGTGAGGTAGGACAACCCGCAAGGATCGCTAGGTGGGAGAACATCGCCAATCTGCGTGCCTGTTGATCACTGAAGTTTTCAGGTTAGCGGGAGCCAGGTGGGATAACATGCAATGTGAAAATGTGACATGTTAATTGCGGCTGCAGGATATATTAATACGGGTCGCGCATGAAGGAGAATTATATGTATTAATTATAATTTATCCATGGCATGCTGATGAATTCGTTAATATGAAGTGTGAATGCTTGAACTGATGGTGGAATGCTGATAACATGGGTTGAATTTGTATGTACTTTAATATAATGTCCAAATAATGCAATGGATTAACACAATATATCAGCATATAATATATACATTCGCGTAATAGCATCAGACGCGGCACCAAAGCATTCACATGACATGGGTGTGAGTGCATGGTTGGGACTCGACAACGCGTTAGGTGTTCGGCGAAGTGTCACGCGTGCGCTGTCAGAGTCAACATCAGATGAAAGGTCTATCGGGTGGACTCAGTAATGGACAAAGTCCAAAGAGTCACACGGTTTCAAAGAAATGAAAATAAATATACGTGTTTCGCAAGACGGGCTAGATCCTCCCCCCCCCTCCAGTGGTGAAAGACCCAAATGTTATTCACTAGACACCGAACCCACTTCAGATGTAAGTTCGGTGAAAAATGTTGAACTACAGTAAGTACAAGCAAGTGGTGAAAACCCGAAAATCCATGGCCCACAAATATGCGTGAACACAAAAAGAAATTGACGAATCAAATGAACATTGGAGGTTTTCCAATGGGGTTACAAACTTTAAAAACAAAAACTCTTGTTTTGGGAAAATGGTCATTTAGGGAACAAAATGACTGGGTTTTCACACTCGCAGCTAGGCAGTGTGGGAGGAGCTCTGAGCGACTAGGATACGGGCTTCTCGAGGACATTTCATGCATTGAAATTCATGTAGGTATCTTACTTGAATGTGTGTTTTTACGATCATTGCATGTGCGCTAGGGGTGGGGAGTAATCCTCAGGAGAGATTATTACTATCGTATTAGCTTCACTCCCGCCGTGGACCCTTTCTTCGTGTACACACGAGAAGATGGTGCTCCTCGAGAGGCCGTGAGTATGAAGTTAAGGCCGGGTTTCAGGCCTTGAGAAACATTTTGTAAAATATATTAGAACAATGTAGTTTCATATTTTAAAGTGTAAAAGAGTTAAAGCATTAAGCTCTCAATGAAAAAAATGATCCCTGAAATTTGGGGCGCTACAACCAGGACGAGCGCAGTATACGTATCACCTAGGACCTTATGGGGTACGGGTCTAGAACATGCTGTTGATGTGTAGGAACATCACAACTTGGTATAGCTAGGTGTTGAGCTTGAGTTATAGTTACTTAGTGCTCAAAAATTTGATGTCCAGATCATAGTTGGGTATCAAGGTCTAGGTAGGAGGTTACCTAGGAGTCCACGGGACATGATTAGATCACAACATGCATTTTGTTTTCGTGTGTAATCTTTTATTGTATGTGTGTGGTTGGGTGTTAAAAATTGTGTGAATTATATACGTGGTAGGACGTATGTGGAAAACAAGGAACACTAGGGGTTCGGGGAAATGTAATGAACATGGAAATTTAATAACTCTTTTCCATTTGATGTAGATGACAAGTCGAGGTCTGGGCGAGAGGTCGCCTACTGGTGTTGGTCAAGCACCACCCGTTCTTTGATCAGGAGGCCCTCTCATAGAGCTATGGGGTGTCGCGATAGCCATCGCCACACAGCCGATGCAAATTTAGAGGTCGTGGAGGCGCGCAGAACTCCGCAGGTTCAAGGCACATCATCCTCCCAAGGTTCACTGTGAGGGGACCGATGGTAGCCGACCATTGGTCAAGGCCGATTTAGAGGATCTCGCCACTGAGATCACCGATACCACCGATTTCGCTTCCATTCTAGCTTGAGGGTGAGTCCCAAATCTAGTGGGAGTGGGTCACGACTTCTAGTGACTTGGAGACTATGACATGGGATGATTTTCAGATCATTCATGAGGAAGTATTTTCCTATTTCTCATAGTATGGCGTCCGAGTTCCTTTTCGCTAAGATGGGACGATGATCGCATTGAGTACGTAGCCAGATTCACGGAGTTGGCACGTTTCGGGGATGATTATTTGGCCACCGACACGGCCAAAGTCAAGAGGTTCGAGGATGGGCTGAAATTGTCCATCCGGTGCAAGATTGTAAGTCATAACCTACAAGACACGGACTGATGGTCGGCATGTACCGCTTCATCGAGCGAGATGGAGAACGCATGAAGCATTCGAGATGTGGGTACTGGTGGCAAGAGGAGGAGAGCCACTCTAGTTTCGTGAAAGAAGCCAAAGGCTCTAGTTCACGAGGTTTCGTAGTTACGCCATCGTGGCTAAGGATGTGCTGGGCTCCGCCAGAGGCCACCCAGACCGATGACATAAGTTCTACCGCCATCACCGCATATGAGCCGGATCGCTCAGAGGCATGGATCTCAGTGGTCTGGGGCCTAAGATAGTCCTAGTTATCGCGAGACAGCGCGGACATAGTTTGTTCCCTTCCGCCCCAAGATGTGGGTCGAGGAACCGCATTCGGCCCTGTGGTGTTGTACGCAGCGCTCCTCGCCTCGCACGTACAGGTCAAAGGAGTCAGGGCATGGGTCGAGGCCGAGGGCAGGGCCCATAGGCTAGGACATCAGGGGTACAGGGACGTGTTTACGCCATCATACCACCGGCTGAGCCAGCAGATCAGTCAGCTATACAGGGTATGTTTCTGTTATCTCGCCTATGGGCAAGAGTGTTATTTCTGATTATGGTATCAGTGATTCATTCATCGGGCCGTGACATTAATCGCGGATAAAGTCGGGCTTAGAGGTCGGGAGGCCCCGAGGGAGCCCTTTGTACGTGAGTTCTCCCTGTGGTTAAGGTGATAATAGGGAGATTATATGTCGGTTCCAGTTGTAGATCTGGGATTCTACTCACCGTGGACTCCGAGGGTCAGCTGACATGTCGAGTTCGACGTCATCCCGGGATGGATTGGCCGACAAACTACGTGAGTTGTCATCGATCAGGAGCGTAGGAGAGCTACTCGCCACACATAGGACTAAGACGCGTAGTATTTCAGGGGACAAGCATGATAATTTTCCCTGCATAAAGGTCACGAGTCTAGGTGTCGTGGATACTGATCAAGTTAAGGAAGAAGTTTTTACCTCTAGAGGATGAGGTGAGACCTGACTTCGATCTACCCCGAGTAGTTCATGAGTATGAGGATGTTTTTCCGATGAGATAATTGACTCCGCTTCTCTCGCAGTAGGGTTGTAGACTTCAAGACGAAATACACCCCAGTACTTCGCCCATCTCTATGACTCCGCATAGGATGGCACCCGGGCCTGAGTCGTTAGGAACTCGAGTCCAAATTAAAAGAGCATCGGACAGTGTTCATTGCACGAGCACTTACCACGGGCGCTCCGGCCCCGCTTTTGCAAAGAAGAAAGACAAGACCTTCGACCGTGCATTGATTAATGGGCGCTTGAACAAAGGTTACGATCAAGAACTCCAGATCCCTTACTAAGGATCGATGACTTGCTCGATCATTATAGGGCGAGTCTATTCCAAGATAGACCTACGACCGGTTATCATCACCGAGGGGTAGGAGACGATATCCCTAAGATGTTGTTTTGGGATCGCGCGCATGGGCACTTTGAGTTTACGCGTGATGCCCTTTGGATCGACTAATGCGCCAAGAGGCATTCATGGACTCTCATACATAGGCATTCCAAACCCATTTAGATTAGTTTGGTCACTGATCTTCGCGGATGACATTTTGATCTACTCCCAATGAGTGGGAGCATGAGTATCACTGAGGATTGTTATACTTGCCGAGACCATCGCTGCACGCCAAGCTCGTATGCGAGTTTTGGCCATCGAGGTGAGATTTTCGGGACACGCGGGTGTCAATATCGCGTGTCGCCGACCTTGAGAAGTCGTGAGGCCTCATGAGTTGGAAGTCGGGCCGAGATACGTAGTTTCGGGATTGGCCGGTACGACAGAGATTCATCGAGGATTTCTCCCGACACAAGACTCTATGACGATCGACTAAGGAGGTCAAGTTTGATCGATGACCGATGCGAGGAGGCATTCCAGAGTCAAGAGGATGACTTACACGCTCCTATCTCGATAGTCCCGCATGCAGGACAGTGGATGCACAAGGTATCGTGATGCCTCAAGGGCCTGGATTGGATGGCGTTTTGATGCAACCGGAGGGTAGTAGCTATGGTTCCCGCGCCTGAAGAATCATGAGTAGAATTACCCCACACACGACATGGAGTCGCGCCATAGTCTTCGCCTCAAGATTCGCGCCACTACTTATATGGCGAGGAGTTCGAGGAGTACTCAGACCACAAAAGTCTAAAGTATATCTTCACGCAAATGACCTCGGCTACGAGGCAAACGCAGGACGGAGTTCCCGAGGATTATGATCACTTTGCATTACCATCCCGGAGCAAGGCGAATGTGATGGTCGATGCCTGTAACAAAATCACGGAGTATCAAGGCATACTTTCCGAGGGCGTATGCCGAGACCGTGGCGCTTGACTATGCATACGAAAGCGTGCCCAGTGGCACATCGGGGGAATTTAGTGGCGTATGTCGCCTCTATCAAGTAGAGTGATTGAGTCCCAAGGAAAGGACATGAAGTTAATCCATCGTGACCGAGTATAGTCGCACGAGTGACAAGTGGCCGGACCATCCACCGTATGGTGGTCTTCTGATATCGTGGACTGCAGTGTCCCCCAGCTGGGATGTGATATGAGAGAGGAGATCCTCGAGTTCCACTACTCCCGATTCATGTGCATCCAGTGGCACAAAGATGTACCGATCTTCGCCGCCAATACTACTGAGCGGGATGAAGAGGTTATTTTAGAGACTCTTTGTTCGACGATGTCTCACGTGTCAACAGATTAAGGCTTCATCAGATTTACAGGCTACTCCACCATCGAGGTAGCCGAGCTGGCAGAGCACGTCACGATGGACTTTGTGACCCATTTTCCACCTTAATTCAAAGAGACATGATGCGGTATGGGTGATAGTAGACCTACTCACGGTCAAGACATTTTCTAGTCAGCGATGACCTTCTTACATCAGGAAGAATTCTGCCGGCCAGACATCGAGAAATCAATCCACTACATGGAGGCCAGTGATCCATAAAGGTCGGCAGACCCGAGGTTTACAAACACTTCAAGAGTTTCCGTAAGGTTATGGTTATGGGGACACGGCCAGCTATGAGTACAGCCTTCCACCAGAGACGACGGTCACTTCTGGAGAAGATCAACAGAAAGTTAGAGTTGATTGCCGCGAGCACGCGCCCGGGATCATAATGGTAGCTTGGAAGAGCACTTGCCCTTAGTGGAATTCGCCTTACAACAATGCTTATCGTTAGTATAGCGATGAAACCACACGAAAGCTTTGTACCGAGGCCATGCCGATTTGATTTGCCGACGTATGTAGTATCTAATACCGGGTCCACGATTAGATAGACACCTCCGAGAAGGTGAGAGTTTGATACGATGCTGTCTCTCAACGTGCACGTAGTCGCACGTAAGAGCCACGCAGACCGCGACGCCCACCCTTTAGAGTTCGAGGTGAGCCAGATCAACGCCTTCTCAAGGTGATGCCCCAAGAGAGAGTGCACCGATTCGGCAAGCGCGGAAGCTATCGCCGAGGTTTATATTGGGCCCCCTGGAAGCTTGAGAGGGTGGGCATTGTGAATAGTGACTGGCTAGCTTTTGACTCGCCAAGATGTCAGTGGCAGTTCATGATTCACATCTCTGCAGTTCGGGAGGGCCACACCCAGATCCGGCTCTCATGTAAGGATCAGGAGAGATCGAGGCTGACACCCGGATGGGATCCCGAGAGGACCAGTGCGCATTGTGTGATAGTTGGGATCGTTTGCTACGCAAGACCGTGGAGATTTAGCAGAGTGCTATGGCGGCACCGGGCTTAGAGGAGTCTACGCGGGGAGCTGAGGACACGATGCACAAGGGCCACCCATCCTCATATTTTTTAGAGATGAAGGCACATAGCTTTTAGTCGCTTAAGAATTTAATTACTAGTTTACATGTATGACATATAGTACTCATGACATGTGTGATGGTAAATATAGATTGGCGTGAATTTCTGGACGAATTCTTTTTGAGGGGGAAGAATAAACCCGAGAAAATTCTAATTTTCCGAAAGGGTAAATGATAATTTCTCGGTCAAAATCCAAAATTTTTCTAGATCCTGGATGATGAAACTATTATCAACGCTGGAATCACCGAATCTAGGCCAACACGCCGGCCTCTCGCAATCAAGTAGACAATGAATTTTAAGTTTTCAAGGCACCGAGAGTATGCTGGAACACTGCCTCATTAGAGCGGTCAAGATGAGACACTGTCGGGAGGCAGCTTCAAACACTGAGCTTCCGCATGGGCTATAGGTGACATGTAATCATGTCATTAGAGGGAAATCCATGCATGGATAAGGTGATAAAGGTAATCCAATGGTTATCTGAATTGGGATTAAGTGGCAAGTGAGAGGACTTCTACTTGGATTCTATATCTCTCCCAACTGGATAGAGAGAGAGGGAAAAGTGAAATGTGAATTGAAAATGTAGAGTTTGGGGAGAGACTCCACACTCTCTAAATTTCTAGACGATCAATCGCACTCAGTCGAGCAAAGAGGAAGAGTTCATCCTCACAACAAAGGGCTTCCCTCAAGATAGATTTAATCGTGGAGTTTTCTACCAACCTCAAGAGGTGGTGGTTTTCCTCCTACTTTGATTACTTTCACCCTAAGGGCTGTGTGGTGATCAGACGTCTCTGGAATGTCCGTTGTGTATTGAATCGCGAGGAGCCGCTGGCACATAGGAGCACACACAACCTGCCCGAACCGGTTTTGCAGGGGAAGGAAAGGAAGCTCGATAGCCTTCGGTAATCGCGGGCCACACGTGGACTTTACGCAGTTTTCGAAATTCTATATGGGACCTTGGTAGCCTAAGTTTAAATTAAGGCACACGGGCCGATCAAGCAGAGTACCCGAGCCACTGCGGGTAATCGCCATTTAAGCTAATGTTATCCTCCCCGATCGGAGATGATTGCCCTATTGTTAGGCTGACGATAGGTTCCCTGGAGATGGTTTCCGATGAGCTTCCGGATAGTTCCTTGGACGGGTTCCCCGAGTGAGGTTAAGGTGCATTGTCGCCAAGCTAGCACCAGCCGGCTAGTGTTAAGGTGTACAATACCGGGTCGTGTTATGTACCTGTGCCGCCAATGTAAGGCATTCGGCTGGGGCTAGGCGAGTCGGATGGATTGAAAGCTCCCAGATGGGTGAGACAGCAAGGTCAGTCCCAAGAAGCGCGTGAGGTACTCTGGTCCGCCTATTGAAAGGCCAATAGGGCAGGCCGGGTTAAGGCACCCCGCCGACCGGGTTAAGGTAGATCGCTTCACGAAGGTGCACCGGTCACTGTTGCAGATCACCAGCTTGGTTAAGGCACCCCTAGCTCATTGAGCGTAGACAGTCCCAGGTTATGCACCGGCCGCGCGAAGTTGGAGGGCACGGCTGGTTGGGTTGGCGAACGTCACCCGTCATGCCTAAGGGAACACGAAGCAGGCTATTCACCCCAGATGGGGGACTACTTCTCGTCAAGTTAGTCGGACGGCATAGGTCACTCCCAGATGGGACCGCCTACTGGTGCCAGCCTCATAGGGCTCCCCTGAGGGGGGACTCTCCGCCAAGGCTGGGGCCGGAAGGCATCACCCCGGGAATCGCCCGGCCAATAGAATGCCCGCCCCTGGGACTGCCCGGCGGTTAGCCGATAGGGTCACTCCCGCCGGGGACTGCCCGACTGTTGACGGCATAGGGATAACCAGATGAGGACTCCGCCCGGCCGGGCTAGTTCTGGATGAGACAGCCACCCCGACGCTTACCTGGCAGTAAGTGTTGCCTTAGCCGGTTGAGATGGGCGTCCAAAAGTGAGGTAGACGTCCCAAGACTGCTAGGTGGAGAACAGTGGCCAATCGGGCAGGTCAGTGTTGACCAGTTGAGTTGTGTGTTATGGCTTATGCTGGATAATACGGTAATGTTACAACGACATGTTAATGCGGCCGTGTGATATTAACATGGCCAGTATGAAGGAGAATTATATTGAATTATAATTATCCATGGTATGTTGAGGAATTTTGTTAATATGAAGTGCACATGCTCGAACTTTGATATGTGGAATGTCGATAACATGGGTTGAATTTGTATGTACTTTAATAGCAATGTCCAAATAATGCATGGATGAACATGCATGAGTATGTGTGCACATATAATATATACATTTGGCATAATAGCATTGCACGTGCACGAAAACATCTCATGACATGGGTGTGAGTGCATGGTTGGGATCGACACTGTGTTAGGTGTTCGATGGAGTGTCATGGGTACATGGTTGTGAGTCAACACTGTACTGTGTGATCATTGGTGGACTCGTAATGGGACAAAGTCCAAAAGAGTCACGTATTTTGAAAATGAAAATAAATATCGTATTGGCTTTTAGCAAGATGCTGCAAAAGTGTCACATAAGTTCCTAAAGTGCCTGTAATGTGTATTTTTACTATTTATACATACTTTTGATAATACTCAAATAATTCTACACTTCAAACACACATCAAACCATTTCCAATTCACTGGGAATCTCTTTCTATTCACTTCATCTCTCACCATATCTTCTTCCAAACATATATCAAGATTCCTTCCAAAATACTACTCTAATATGGGTTAAGACCCATACACAAACCACCAGGATTTAGTTAGGCTTGACCCTGTCCCACCATCATAATAAAACCTGAATCCATTCACAAAGGAAGGATTCCATACCCATCTTTGTGCCATGTGGGGTTTCACTCTACTTTGACAATTTTTGGGTTAAAATGAAACCCTAGCAAAAAACCCTAGATTGGGCAAGATTATAACCTCATCAAAAAGCAATGGAAATTCATACATAATCTCATGGTAATCCACATAATTCAGTTTCCATACCTTGGCTTGATCTTGCTTGAATCCTCCTTCCCTTTCTCTCTTCTTCTCTTCTTTGCTCTCTCTCTCTTCACGCTTGTTCTTTTTGCCCTTGAGCCAATGTCAATCTTTAAATCCCATGGATTTGATAAGGCCATGACTTATTCTTAAATAAAACCCATTTTTAAGTTAGCTTTCTCTATCATATCAAAAAAGGTCCCTCTATGTTTGCCCATTTGTAATGCAAGTTCCTGTATTTTGGCCCATAGTCTTTCTAGAATTTATAACTTTTATCCCTTTTGGACAAATTTACATATTTATTTTGCAGCTGGTAACTTTCCGGGTCCCTCGTTTTCCTGTGGTTTCTGGATTTAACCTTACCGGCTAGACTTAAATATAATGTGTGAAACAACTAGGTATATTTCCAAGGTATGGGTCAAAAGGGAAGGCATAACATCAAGTCCCTTGAGATGATGTTAAACCACAAATACACTGAGTGGAAGCCAATCCGGCTACAAATGGACTCTGTGGTCTGCTACTATGACAGGAAGAGTATGACTCAGCTGGCATTCATGGCAGGACCATTGACTCAAGTCAGGCTCACTTCTTACCTGCAAGAACTGGCTCATTCACTCACAAGCTGCGAGCTTAATATAAGGGAAATAGTCTGCCATATGGGATTCCAAAGGTCGACTATATTTCAAATAATAGAGATCCGAGGTTTACCTTAAGATTTAGGTGTTGTGTGAGCACAGCCTGACCACTTTCAGAGCGTTCCACCCAGAGATTTGATGGACACCTGAGAGATCCAAGTACAAAGATATCCAAGAAGTCAAATTTGACTATGAGGCCGATAAGAGACTCCTCTAGTTGAATTCAAAAAGAACAATATTTCCATTTGAGATTGATGGAGCCTTATGAGGCCTTTGCTAAGAAATGCAAACAACATTAGGCTGGACTGAGTATGGTAGTAAGATCACCTCCATTTGATTCAAGAAACTAAGGAAAAGTGAAATGATTTAGAGAAAAGATTGGAGGCGGCTGCCAGAGACAAAATTCCTACGCCTGACATGAGAAGAGGACATTCATATGAGATCATAAAAGCATTTTTGGCAAGCATCGCCTGGAAAAGTATGATTCAAGAAGGGCAGCTGAGCCTCTTAGTTCACTGGGCGTATGAGGTAGATGGAGAAAGTGGTCTATGGGCATACAGATTAGCTTTACCCGCAGTTGAAAAGATTCATAATGTTTCCATGTGTTAATGTTGAGGTACAAGTCGCACTATCGCAGTAGTCTCTCTTTCTGAGACGATTGAGCTGCGACCGGATTTGATATGAAGAGGAGCCGTGAGACCTTGGCTTGAGAAGTGAAAGAGCGGCGGAAAAGAATTTGGTAAAAGTGCTATGGAGAAACCATAAGACCGGGTAAGCCGCACGTGGGAAAGCAGCAGAAGTTAGCGCAAACAATACTCGAACTCACACGAAGGTAATTTCGAGGACGAAATTCTTTAAGGAGGAGTCAGAATCGCCTGAAAATACACTAACAGTCAACCAAAGTGTAAAATAAAATTATATTATATTTTCTTAGAGTTTAAATTTGTATAAATGTCAAATGAAATCTATGGGCTCACAAATGAGTAATGTAAGTGCCAAAGTATAAAATGAGATGAAATGAAGCTTTAAAATGAAAAAAGAAGAGAAGTGATGAATTAGTGTGTAGCCAAACATGGTACTTAGTCATAATGACAAAGACAATTTTTGGTTTTGAATGCCATAACCTACATTTAGGCAAAGGAGATAGATAAACACTATGGTTTAGGAAGAAAGAGAAAAACTCGGTGACTTTCCTCCCGTAGGATCAAGATTTAGGTGATGAAAAGAGAAAAAAGAAAGAAGAAGATTGAAAGAGATTGCGGTAGTGGGTAAACGCCCTAACCCACTTTTTCTGTGTTTAGGTTAGGAAAACCCCAAATTTGAATAAAAGCAGCTTTATTGGTTGCTTTAAGTTGTTTCGAATAGTCGGGTCCTCAAATGACAGTCTTTGTATAAAGGAAATGTTGGGTTTAGAGAAGTTGTCAAAATTTTCTCAAAACCCATGTTTTTGTTTTTGTTATAACTTGGCCATCACTCATCTGAATTAAGTGATTCAAATTTTTGGGTAAACCAAACTTCTAGAAAAACAAATCTTTCTCAATATGGTCCAAATTTCGACCCCATTAGACCTTAAATTGCCAAAAGCAGGCTTTGTTTTTCTGCCACACTGTCTACCGATACGCTTGTGGTGTTTGGAGGCGATTTAGGCCATAATCCTTGCCATCACTCATCCGACTGAGTGATTCAAATTTTAGAACCGGACTTCAGAGAACAAATTCCGAAATAAGTGTATCCAAATTCGGACAACCATCAACTTTAGAAAATTTACTTCAAATAGTGCATATTGATTCCTTAAAAAGATTGATAAGAGGTCTAAGGATGAGGAAATGGGGAAAATGAAAGGAACAATGTATCTAAGGGAGTCGAGTAGAAATAAAGATCTGTCTAACAGAAACCGAATACCCAACTACTATATGATTGTCATTTGTGATGGATTAGGGGCCAATTGAGAGAAAAGCTTCGAGCCGAGGCAAACAGATTCCAAGGGCTGTAGAATCGAAGGACGACAATCTTTTTGGTTTGTTCCCCACTTCTCTCTCTCTAATTCCAAAGTGTTTGAATGATTACAAAATGATTTGAATTGCTAAAAGGATTTATAAGAAAAGCATATTGATTTGTTTTAATTGATTTTAGGCAATTAATTGTGAAATGATTTGCATATGAAAAGTTGCATGAGTATTGAAAAATGAATTATTTGTATATAAATGTATATACTATATTGTATTTTGCTATGAATGATTTGAACGGCGGGTCGGGTACGATGGCGCAGGGCCATCACACATTTCTTGAACATAGAATGACATGTTGCATGTGAATGTTGATATATGTTTGTATGATATATTGACATGAACAAAATGATATATGGAAGTCATATGCAGGTGATGTGATTGTCCATGACACCCGATAAGTGGTGTGGATTGTGTTGTCCATGTAGCATTCATTATGCATGTGACATGATGTATCATGCAATGGCATATTGCATTGCATATGCACGGGGACATTGCATTAAATGGATGTGAGTGCATGGTTAATAACCAACACGCTGCTGGTGTTTGATCGGGTGGGTTCAAGAACGGGTCAACGTCCAATAGAGTCGCACAGTTGAATAAAGTGGTAAAGAAAATATGTGTCGGGTATTAGCAAGAAGGGATAGATCCCCCTCGAGTGAAAGATTCGCCAATTATGGTCAGACATAGTCCCAAGAGGTGAGAGACCGTTAAAGTATCTAGGTTTGCAAAGCCTATGGTGTGACACCAAAACTTCGCTACCGACAAAAGGCACATGGTTTTGAATATAAAATGATCATTGAGGTGTATCATCCAAAAAACTTTTGGTTTATAAACAATTGAAATTTGTTTTGAAAATGATCATTGGATGTCATCCAGAATGGCGGTTTATCATGCATGGGCTTATGCATTGTGTGATGGAGTCGGTGAGGACTCAAGACATGATACATGGTTGAGTCTCATCTCATTTCATGGCATGACATGTATGATTACATTTAGAATTGGCATGTTCTTATTGGAATTTGATTGTGAAATATTGAGTGAACATTGTATGTGCACTTAGGTGGAGAGTAGCCCTTATAGGAGGTATTCTCTACTGGGCATGGCTTACCCTTTATGGGACAACATTTCAGGTGCAGAGTGTACACTGGTGGATGATGCTCAGTGGAGGTCGTGATTGTGATGAAGGCCGACATGTGGTCTTGATAAATCCTTTTGTAAAAAGTGCTTGGAACAAACTAGTTCTAGCATGTATTTGTGTAAAAGAATTGTAATTAAATTATTTTTGGACTATTTTCAATATAGTCGGGTATGTAATAATGATAATAGATTCGTGATCGAACTCTTACAGACTGTTTTAAGTGTATTATTCGCATATTTTCAACTTAAATATGGATGAATGGATCCCAATAAAAAGGGACATATTGAGGTGATGCCGAGTAACTCGGTACCCACAAGTAATTGGTACCAGTTTGGTATTAAGGCTTAGGGGCGTGATGACCTAAGGTAGTATTTCCATAGGTTGACAGTTGGTCAACGGGACCTTGGGTTTTACGGTGTCACACACTTGTGCTAACATTGTTGAAATAAAAGTGAACTGTTTAATCAAATTGAACTTCAGATAGCACAATATCGTTTAAAAAAAGACCAAACAATATGAATGGCATAAAAGAAAATTCTTGGTAGATGATAGGGGCAAAATGACATCAAAGGAATTGAAAGTTATGATGTCAATGATAATTAGGCTTAAATTTAATTACAAAGATTCAACAGCCGATAATTTATTTTGGTTAAACATTTCAGTTCTAATGAACCCTGAAGACATACACATGGTCACTAGTACCTTTACAACTGATTGTGCTTGGGTTAGGAACATCTTATGAGATCCATCATAATTCTAGTCTCCGAAGGTCCTAGAACTTGTTGGATTATTACTCAATTCGAAATCACAAGCAACACAACCAACAGGATATGATGTAGGCCATCCTTGGAAAGTTTGTGCCTATCAAGCCTACCCCTGTAATATGCATATGCATATACCCTTGTACCTTATTTGAGCTAAATGTCAATTCATTTATAATAAGCCAAATGGAAAACCTTAATCCTCCTTGAAATATGATCCTTCAATAAAGAACCCTTAGTTTACCCAAATTACAATATGAGTGCATATGAAATAGACAATAAGACAAGTTTGGGGGAATACAATTTGAGATATGAAGAAGGATGAGAGTAGGGGATGTCAAAGGAAGATCAATTGAGATAAAGAAATGAAGTAAAGATGCACCAAAAGATGTGCACAAAAGAAAAGTAAGAAGCTAAGAAATTACAAAAGTATCAATGGGGAATGTGTTTTGTCTTGTAGCCTTCCTCCCTTGAACAATTAAGTTCTTAGGTGTGTTTCAACACCTGGTACCCTAATGCCAACTAGTATGGGAGTACTAACCTAAAGCTCGCTAAGGGTGGTAGAAATCTTAAGAAGGAAAAACATCACACCATTCCTAAAACCTTGTACAAAAAATGAAAAAAGAAGAGCTTCTAGAATGAGGAACTGAATTCAAAGTCTGAAAGTGGTTAAAAAAATTGCCATAATGGAGAGTATGCAAAATGATTCATCAAACAAAGTTTGGGAGAGCTTTGAAGTTTGAAGTTAGTAGAAAATGGAGGATGAGAAGTGCGACTGCCAAATGTTGAGTAGTATGTGCACTTTTGGTAAACTTGCCCAAACAAAATACCCAGTGTCCCCACTGGCAATAAACAAACAGCAGAGGGTGAAGGGAACTCCCCTGGTGATCACGGCGGTGGTGGTGGTGGTGGCTGGTGAAAGGCAAGCAGTTGTGGCGATCTAAGCTCGTAAGGTTTGTCATTGGCCAAGAATGTGGCCCCGGTTGCCAACACAAGACGCATATCAAGACGGAGGCTCTTATATCTCGGGTGTGATGAGGACTGTGCTCCCGGTCTCGTCCCAAAATGCATCGGCGGCCAAAGGAGAGAGAGCACCGGGTCCTCAGGATCGGGTGAGGGATCTGAGGGAGTCGCCACGGAGGCCGCGTGATAAATGCGCGGGGGTGGGGGGCGGGACGAGGACCGGCCAATGTCTTCCGGGATCGCCTGCAGCCCATAACTAGCCTGATACTCATGAAGCTCGTCCTCGTCTGAGGGCTTATGGCCGGAATCATATACCCCCTCAGGTCGCGGGACACCCAGTGTATCCCGCTTGACAGATATGGCTTTTATGGGGTGAAGCTAGGCCTCATTAGCCGCCATGGGGCACCCCGGCCGCTTGCGCCAAGCCAAAGATAAGGAAGGTGCCCTAAATTCATCTTTGGCGTCTCCTACATGGAGGATGCATCCTCTATAACCCGCCCAACATCAAAGGTATATTCCGTGATGATGGCGTAGTTGAGCAGGCACGTTATCGTCACTTCCACACACGTCGTTGCCTGGACAAGACGCCACGGACAGCTGGATGCCGCATCTTAGGTATGAAGGCCAAATGCTTGGCCTTGAAGTGGACTGCATGGCCCGCACTATTGACTTTCCACTCACCCCGGCCATTGGTCAATACTCGTATAACCTCGGGGTAGTCGGGGTGCTCGTGGAGCCGATCGAACGGCTCCGAAGGGACATGCTCTAGACTGTAATAACTATTGATCGACTCCGCACTGAAGTCGACCAATATGCCCCGCACCCTGATTTCTTCGTGCAGACGTGGCGTGACTGGCGTAGAACTCGCACTACACTCATCGGGCCGCTGGATGAGGTGGTTGGCACAAGGCCCGCCATCCCTTAAACGCAGCGGTCTTGGGCGGAAAAAGTCATCGGGCGTGAAACCTTCTCCTTTATGAACGACGGCTTTCGCATGGTGTCGAACCGATCGCAGACCTCCCTCATCTCACGTAATCGGCGCGGACATCGTAAGCTGGGTCGGGTCCTCGCTGGACCGACCCGCCCAGAGGCAATTTCTTCCTACCTGCATTAGGCTTAGAATTCACGTGGTGGTGAGACCCAATTGGTCACCCGACCTAGACCAAAAACTCATCACCTAGCGTGCACCAAAACCAAAACTACTAAGAGTGTACTAACGACCCTAAAGGTGACTCTAAAACCCTAAAATGCACTCCACAATACCCTAAACTTGAACCTATAAGACCCTAGACCAACTGTGAATGCAATGGTAGCCCTAGATGACTACACTAGTGCTAGAACCGAGTACAGTGTGGTGGGAATGCCACGGTGACAAGGAACCAGTGTCGGAACCAGTGTGTGAGGGTGACTATGAGGTGCACAGAGAAGGTCGGAGGGCAATGTAGGAGCCTCCGACCGGCGTGAGAGGGAGCAACGCTGGGCGACAAGGAGAAGGCAATGGGTGCCAGGGTTCAAAGGATGTGTGCAAGGTGAATAGAAAATGGCCTACTGCTTTAAATGGGCAACGCCGCTAATGCTACAAGAGGTCGCCACCGCGACAAGCCGGTAACGTCGCGACGTTATAGAGAGTGGCCCTAAACGACTTCGCGACGTTGGAAATCCATGTCATGATGTTACAAGGAGTGGGATTAAACAACGTCGCGACGTTGTTTATCCACGTCGCGACGTTCCAGAGAAGGGTGAAATTCACGTTGCGACGTTTAAACATCGCGACGTTGGATCGCAACGTCGCGACGTTACAGAGAAGGCTTCTAAAAATATGTGCACACCGGTGAATCCCATAATCCAAAGAAACCATCCACTGTAAAGGTGACTCTTGGATTTGTAATGCACAAAGATAAACCATCCTCCCGGGGCCTCGCCGTGAGTCCCTCGACTAGCAACAACTAAAAAGAAAAACACCGACATGAGAAAGCCAAAGAAACGAACATCACTAAAAATAAACAATAAACTGCAACATAGGCACTCGTAAAGGGTGCGAAGAAACAATGGAAGTTGCCTCCCAAGAAGCTTATGTTTAATGTCGCGAAGGCTCGAAGACCTTGAATTCAATGTGCTCTGGGACCCAGCTTGTATGACCGCTACGTATTTCGTCTCGATGCGGGCCAAAGGAATGGTTCGCTTCTCATGGAACTCGCTCCAAAATACTCGTCAACCATTGGGTGGTGACTGTGAATGTGCCTTTCTCAGGATGTGTGACCTCTGCTCCACCATGTGAAAAGACTTTGGTAACTGTGAAAGGACCGGACCATCTAGATTTCAATTTTCCCGGGAAGAGTTTTAGGTGGGAATTGAACAATAGAACTTGTTGTCCTGCCGTGAACTCCTTTCTGGTGATGTGTTTATCATGCCAGGCTTTTGTCTTTTCCTTGTAGATACGGGCATTTTCATAAACTTCGTTCCTGAATTCGTCTAGTTCACTAAGTCGAGCTACGCTTCACCGCCAATGTACTATCCATGTTTAACGAGTGGCCCAAAGAGGGCTCATTCCATGCTCCAATTTACCCAGATGACACGCTTTACCATAAACGATTCCTCGAATCTGCGATATACCCAAAGGAGTTTTGAATGCTGTGCGGTACGCCCATAGTGCATCTTCAATCTTTTTGGACCAATCCTTCCCGAGTCGCTTGACTCACTTTCTCAAGAATAGACTTCACTTTCGATTGGACACCTCTCAGCCCATTCTTGATCGCGGTGGTATGCAAGAGATGTGCGATGACGACTCCATACTTAGTAAACCTTGTCGATCATACCTTATTTGGCAGTAAATGAGTACCATTATCTCGTGAATCAAAGCGCCCGAGGTTCCTAAATCGTGAGAATATGTGTCACAGTTGAATTGAGCCACTACCTTGGCATCGTTGGTGCGTGTCGGAATGGCTTCAACCCACTTCGAGACATAGTCTATGGCCAATAGGATATACAAGTTGTTGTAAGATGGAGGAAATGGTCCCATGAAATCCAGCCCCCATAAGTCAAATAGTTTTATCAGACCGTGTACGGGCGGTTCATCCTTTTTAGAAATACCCCCCATTCGTTGACATTTGTCACATGTGGATACGAAGTGATGAGCATCTTTAAATAAGGTAGGCCAGTAGAAGCCTGACTGAAGAACCTTGGCTGCTGTTCGTTGGCCACCAAAATGTCCACCACAAGGTAGAGTGTGGCAGTGGTTTAAAACACTGTTCATTTCATCTTCGGGCACACATCTCCGAATCACCTGGTCAGCGCAATGTCTGTAGAGGATTGGCTCCTCCCAATAGTAGTGTTTAAAGTGGGCAAAAAACCTCTTTTTCTGTTGATAGTTAAATTCCGGAGGGATTACCTTGGCTACCAAATAGTTCACATAATCCTATGAACGCGGAACGTCTGTCCTCACCGCTAAGAGTTTCTCATCTAGAAATTCGTCATTCACTTGAACATCATCATGCAAGGCCCCTTCCAATCGCATGACTGCCACTAGGTTCTCAGTGCCTTTCTTGTCCTTAATCTCCACATCAAATTCTTGAAGCAAAAGAACCCACCGGATTAATCGAGCTTTGGCGTCTTTCTTAGTCATCAAATATTTAATGACAAAATGGTCAGTGTGGACTACTACCTTGTTACCAATCAGATAAGGCCTGAATTTGTCAAAGGCAAAGACAATAGCCAAAGTTCTCTCTTTTTCTCCTCAGAGTGGCGTATCCAATTGAGCTATCATTCAAGGTCCCATAGTGATGAGATTACCCGAAAGATTTTCTCAAGCCGCCCCAACACCGCACTTAACCGCTGCCACCGGGCGCCAGCACATAAGTTCAAAATGGAAAGGACCAATCCGAGCCACAACAATAGGAGCTGAAACCAACTTATCCTTCAATACCGGTGAATGCACAACATTGTGAATCAACCTCAAATGGGATCCTTGGACTAGAGGTTAGACAACGGTTTTGCAATCAGAAAAATCCTGATGAAACCCCATAGACCCAACAAGGGCCTTTAGGAAACTTCGAACTCTTTTAATTACGAGGGTGGAGGAAACTTTTCAATTGTTTCCAATCTTCGCCTATCTACTTCTATCCTCTTGCCGAAATCCGATGTCCAAGGATAATACCCTGTACCATAAAATGGCACTTTTCCCAATTGGAGAACTAAGTTGGTCTTTCACATCTTGTCGCATACCTCTTAGGTTTTCTAAACAGTTGTCAAATGAATTTCCCATTACTGAGAAATCGTCCATGAAGATCTCAATTTTCCTTTCAATCATGTCAGAGAATATGGCCATCATACATCGTTGAAAAGTACCCGGTGCATTACACAGTTCAAAGGGCATCCGCCGGAATGCGAATGTACCATAAGGACAAGTGAATGTCGTCTTCTCCTGATCTTCAGAGCTTAATATAATTTGATTGTAAATCGAATATCTTGCATCCAAAAAGCAATAGTATTCATGACCGCTAATCGATCTAGCATCCGATCTAAAAAAAGGTAATGGGAAATGTGATCTTTCGAGTGGCTTTGTTCGGGCTGGTAGTCAATTACAAATCCTCCACCCATATCGCTCGAAGGCAAGAAGATGTTGTTTTAAGTCTCCGATTTACGCTTGGTTCCTCCTCTTCGGCACTACACCCGAATCGGGCTACCTGATGCACTGCCCGAAATGGGATAAATCACCCAAGATCTAGCCATTTTAAAACCCTCCAACTAATTTTCACGTCGATTTGAACCCTCCAGGTCACCTGGTGTTTATGTCCATCTTATAAAATTGATGCAATGAATTGTGGAACAATTACTTTCTTGAATCCAAACAGAAACTATCCGAGTAAGGTTAGATCTTATGACCATCAATAATCTTCTCTAGCAAAAGTAGACTGAGATAATCATCAAATGATTCAATTTTTAAAGGTACATCTAAATGTGATAAGAGGTTTTTATTCCATCTTGTATGTCAACCATGGGACCCGCTTAGCTCTTCACTGAGATTCTGTAAAGTATTTCCTTCTGGTGTCCTGAAGAGTCATCCATTTAACATATTCTTCGCTCTTCAAAGCCAAAGTTTTCGCACTCATTTCTCCACAGCTAGTCTCCAAAGGTCAAGAGACCACTGCCAGGGAAACTATAGCCTCAATGCTTCTATGGCTGAAGTATCACGCCAGTGTCTCATCGCTTCAAACATGTTGAACTTGACTGGCTGTCCCGCACTCTCACCTTGGGCTTCTCCTTCTCTCGAACATCAACAATCATTGCTCCCTGGCATAGAAACGGCTCATCACCCAAGATTATATTTCTTAATCTTCTTCCATATCAGCAAGAATTAAATCACAAAGATAAACTGATTTAAACTCACAAGAGGACATCTTCACATTCTCTGATGTTTAAGATCCGTCATGTCTCATGTGACTGTAAATGACTGGTCCCACCTGTCTCAAACTACAAAATGGATATGGCAGAGATTAATGCCCAAAATTCAATCTACAAATAGAGCTCTCAAAAGATAGTGATCAATGGAAAATGGAATGAGGTGAAACCGCCCGGTCTTTGCTTCTTTTGTATAAATCTTCCTTCCAAGTATATGCACCACATTCCTTCTAAGTTAACTGTTTCAAAATCAGCCAAATTTTCTTCCGAGACAAGATATCTTTCATAAATTTCAGTCGCATCGCTTCAGTACCCAAGAATGGGATATTGATGTAAAACTCCTTTTAAACACTTCATAAATTTAATCGTTTATCTAGCTTATGCTTTAGGCTCAGGATATGGAATTGGTGGGTTGGCCTTGCTTCAAGAGAGTTGTCTGCAGATCATTTATTAGGTTATCTTTATTCTACATCATTTCTGAAAAACATATTTATTAATTTTCTATTTCTAGAATCGTTTCTACAAACTGGGTTTGGGTGGACTCAGTTCTTAATTATTCTACTTCAAAGACAATCGCTTTTAACATGTTTTGGCCTTATCTTCTTCTGGGTTTACTTAATTGCTTGGTAATGAACTCACGCTCGCTAATAAGTTTACTATCAATTTCTTTTGTATTCTCAAATTCACCACAAGGATTGTTTAACCCGAGCTCGGTCGCCGTCACATTCGCCAGTCTCATCCATGAAAGTAGAGTGGGAGGTTAACATCCTGCAAGAGCTTGCTCAAGTCCACCTTTTCTCAGAGGTGGTTAACTAGCAGTCCTGCCTGATGGCATATTGTTCCTGCTATTCCTCCATCCATACCCACTATTCCGACCGTTCCGATTCGTTATTACGCCATCCCACCTCGATTTGACTCACAATTGTTTCCATAACGTCCTTGTCGCCGTGATTGATCTCCTCGAGACGGGAACCTCACACACACCGGGCCCCGTCTACGCTTTGATTTCCCGACGACGCTCGTGCTATCGCTGCTGTCCTCCATAGGAATTCACACTCCCATGGTCATCTCAGATGGCATTTGTCGTACCTTTGCCGTCTAGTCAATCAAGCTGTCACCGTGGTAACATGATTAACCGGGATATTGAGAACCCTTGGCTATCTCTGTACTACCCATGGCTTTCACTGTGTAGTTTTCTCTCAGTGCACGGTTTGTGCTGGGTCAAGTAAAGATCTCCGTAATCTCATAGGCTTGGTCCGTGGTTTTCTTCATTAGTGCTCCTCCAGCCGAGGCATCAATCATTGTTCTAGTAGCGTTCCTCAACCCATTATAGAAAGTATGGACTTGCATCCATCCGTTATCCGTGATGCTGCACTTTCTTAAATTCAGAAATCGCCCTCGTCGCCGCTCTCCCCTCTGGGCCGCTTCAAAAGTATTGATCTCTGCACAAGTTGTGCACTTTCGGGCGTGGAAGAACTTGGTCAGAATTTCAGACTTGTCGCTCCACGAGGTAAATGGAATCTGGTGGTTGACTTGTTAGCCAATGCTTGGCTCGATCACCTAGTGAGAGTGGAAAAAGCCTCAACCTGAGTGCCTCTTTAGTAACTCCGTTGTACTTGATCGTATCGCAGACTTCAAGGAAGTTGGTCATATGCATATTCGGGTTCTCATGGGGCAAATTTAAGAAACAATATATCTCAAGAAGACTGTGGATGTTACCGACTTCGCCCGGTTGTTTGCCTCGAATGTAGTGGTCGTCTGATAGCTGTCTGAACAACTGTAGGCGGTAGGGCAAACTCTTCTAGCAACATGTATGGACTATCCGGGCGATAAACGCCTGCGCTTCGATCTCTTCCCATAGATTACCATTTCGCCCTCCGGGGGCCTGCTTTAATACCGATCCCGCTCTTCATTATCACCCATGTTCAGCAACTTCCATCCGTCTCGGGCCCTCTGCTCGCGATTCTATGCAAAGTTCTTTTCCGCTCAGATCAAACAAGTGTTGGTTAATCCTTATCTCGACACACATGTACTCACTAAACTGAATCCAATCACACACCTAAACAACAATACTAAATTACCAAGACTTGTAATAATAACAAAAACAAAATTTCAGAGTAATATTCAATTGCTTTATTCTCTATATCAACTAAACCTAGTCCCTGTGCTAACTACCGAAACTCTACAGTTAAAACGCCATGTGTAAATGTACGCCTATGTGCTAGCGCACGCCATCGCCTGGGGCAATATAGTACCAACGGTACGATATCGATCCACAGGATGTGTGTGTGTGTTGACTACAAAGGTTTTGGTTTCTGGCTGGCCATTATCTAAATAAACTTATTTTAAAGAAGGAATTGAGTATGTTAATTTCATCGCTCATTGATTCTAATGAATTATCGGGTATTGAGACTAGGCTATGTCTCCCCTATCACTTAATAATGGATTATTTCTAAAGGTGTTATTATTCAAATGTGTATTTATATGTTGTTGATGGCAAGGTGATCTTAACTACGAGATATCCTCTCTCGAGGTATATCCGCCTATCTCGTGAATAGAGTTGAGTATATCTCTATCCTAACTCAGTATTACGAAATGCTTGAGTGTTCTAACCTCAAGTGCCACCTTCAGATCTAATATCTCTATTTCCCGAATCAACTGGCACGCTTCTACTCGATCCCTAGATATCCTCATCCTAACTGCATTTCAAAGATAGTTATGCTAATGTTGGCCGACATCATCATATACTAATTATAGATATAAAGTGTATAAATAATTTTATAAACTAATGAATAACATAAAAGACTGAACTAATCCATCATGTGATGTGGTTCAACACACCCTAGATACGCATCTAGAACATATCGAATAGAAAATATGGAAAATGTTTAATCTCAAAAGCTATCATTCTAGTATCCAAAATCTAAATAATACATATCAAGAGCACTTCTTCAAGTCGGGTGTCATCGCTGCTCTGGAATTCGCGTTTCACGCACGCCTCTCGATGCCCCAAAACTGCGCTCCATTTGCTTTTAATGCCAGGTGCCATAACTCGTGACTATGGTCGAGATCGCTGCAACGCCGCGATCGCCGGACGCCGCGACTGCCGCCATGGACTTGTTTATGATTGACCCAACGTCAAGACGTCAGACGTCACGACGTGAACGCCGGACGCAACGCTCGCACGCCCGCACTCTTCATGCATAGCCTCCTTATGCTCCAAAAATTGCTTCATCACCGCCTTTTGCTCCAATGCACCGCATCCACACCAAACACCACCCAGAGTCTTGCCACAAAAACTATGAAATTACTACACGCAAAGCAAACGCGAAAACAAAACCACAGTGGCAATGATGTTTCTAAAGATCCATCATAGTCAAATATCAAGAGGCTCATTTTTGGGGTGAGTTCCATCACAAATAACGGTGCCCTATAGTCAAAAGCTCGCTGGGTAGCTTCAAGAGCTCGGGGACAAACAATAGCCCAAGAGCCAAGAGAGTTTAGTCATAGAGCTTAATCGTCATAAAGGCATTAAATAGCCTGGGCCAAAAGTAGCCCATTTTGAAAGCTCAAACAAATTTCGTATGTGAACCGCTAGGAGCCAAAAAGCTCAGTTTTGAAAGCTCGGCAGCTCAGAAGGCACAATAACCCAGGAGCCTAGGAGCCCAGCAGCTCAGTTTGCAGAGCTTAACTACTCAAAAAAGCAGAATAGCCCAGAAGCCAGATAACTCAGTTTCAGGGGCGAAACATCTCAAACAGACTAGGAGCCAAGCAACTCAATTTATAAAACAAAAAGAATGGATAAAATTAATCGAAAATTCATATCAACGAAAATTCAATGTCATAATAAAATCCAGCCAACGCCGGGAATAGCGAGGTTAGTGCTTCAGGGTGCCATGGGCCCGGCCCCGATTCACGTGGCTGGGGGTCAAGGCAGAGCCTCAGCGGGTGGAAGGAGAGTCGGCTCCATAGGAACCCGAAGATCATCAGGCAAGGGAGCACAGTCAGGGGCACCAGAAAGCACCTCGGCGCCCGAGTCAGCCTCAGCCTTAGAAACAGATTCTTCCGCCTCCTCATCAGAAAGCTGGAAGTTAAACTCTAAGTCTAGGAAAGCTCTAGAAGCCCTGTGCTGGAAGGCAAGCCACCTGAGGCCCATTGGGTGCAGGCCTCGTCTCTGAGCTCTGCTATCACTTTGGCCCTCTGGCTAGCCAAAGCCTCCTG
Source organism: Tetrastigma voinierianum (assembly GCA_016808115.1). Classification (NCBI taxonomy): domain Eukaryota; kingdom Viridiplantae; phylum Streptophyta; class Magnoliopsida; order Vitales; family Vitaceae; genus Tetrastigma; species Tetrastigma voinierianum. The sequence continues at coordinate 202,869 of JAEQBH010001133.1, forward strand.
CCTCTCAAGGTCCACCAGAAGCTTGTCGAGCTCCTCCGTCAAGAGCTCCACAAAGCTTCCAGCCTCTAAAGCCTCTTGGCGAACCAGGTCCAACGTCGTCACTTTGACACGCAGCACCTTGACACCGCAACTTAGCTAAATCACAAATTGTCTCAACGACCTTCAAGTCCTCTCCGGCCTCTTTCTTTATCCCTTGCCCGCACTTCACTCATCAAGCATGCCTTCTGAAAATGGATGTCCCCACAAGCTCCTCAATCAGATCTCATCTGAGCTCACAGCCGACTTTCTGGGAGGTTAGGAAATCTTTAGCCTTATAAGATTTCACGCAAGTGAGCTCCCACAGGTCGCCCTCACAGCCCTTCACTTGGCAACCACCTACTAAAGAACAAAAAAGAGTCAATTAACAATATGAAACAATAAGGAAATAGACTAATGAAGGTGCTTGGACGTACAAAAAAAAATGTTTTCCTAAAGCGTAAGAGCCGAGCCTCCCAACGGGACAGGCGGTCCACCTTCGAGGCCCAACGGGCGACGGAGTGAAACAGCCCCAGCGGCGAGCTCCACATGAGAAAGCAGAGAGTCCTCATCCCCATAACTGGGGCCACCCCTCCATATCATCCGGCATTGAGGAGGGGGCTAGGGCAACTACATGTAGACTCCGTACTGGAAATAGAAGAACTCCAAGGGGGGCTTAGCCACCCTCCCTGAAGAATCTCCGCCCGCAGACAAAAGGCGAAGAAGAGACTCCCTTACCTCAAGGTCTCTCCAGCAAGTGCAACCCTCGGGGAAGCTTGAGTTTTCCGCTTTATGCTCCTTCTCTTCTTTGCCAGCACCTCTAGGAGGGCTCAAAGCTCTCCCCGAGTAAGCTTCGCGATAAGAGGCTCCAAAGAAAAAGACGAAGAAGACTTTAAGACAAGGGCAGAGAAGGTTTACATGTGCCGAGGAGAAGGCCCAGACAGGTGTCGTGGCAGCTTCGTAATTAGGACGACCCAAGAATATCCAACCTAATAAGCTTAGAGTACGCCTGTGGGTGGCACCTTACCAACCTCCGCTTCACCTCTTCATCCTCAAGGCTAAGACTAGGCCGCAAACTTAAAAACCACGCAACTAGGTTAGAGACACCCAAGGACTTTCGAAAATTAGACCCGATTGGAACAAGGGAGAACTCATGAAGGTTCTCAAGGGTGGTCCAAGAGGTCGGAATGCCAAGTGTGTCTTCCTGATCAGCGGGATTATATTCTCAATTGTGACCACTAACAAAAAAAATAGCGTTCCTTCTATTAATAGATGGCATGTCGGAAATAATCAGCCTAGAGTTGGACCAATTAGAAATGTATAAGAAACCTTCCGCGGACTCTTTTACACTAAAGGTCTAGTAATAGAGCCAGCCGGGAACCCTCAAAGCCTTTATCCCTAAAAATAAATAAGGAGGCATAAACGAAACACCCCGTGTTGGAGGAAAGCCGGACTGGCATAATATAGTGTCAAGGATGCAATTTGAAGAAAGGGTGTAAAGGGCGGAGACCATTTCTGTTGGGCCTCGCCCCAAAAGCGAACCATCTTAGGAACATGGACGACGTAAGAGGTGAGAAGTCTGGACGCCAAACACGGATACCAATCTGGGGAGCCCATAACGAAAAAAATTTCCAAAGGAGAAAGGCTCACCCGACTAGCTCCACTACATCCGAACACCTCACTAAGCAAATTCTAAGATATTCGATTTGGTGGGTTCATTCCGATTCCTTGAACCCTCACCCTTGCCACAGAGGGGGATGACCTCAATGGAGCCCCATCATTGCAACGGGAGACCACTGTAATTCCACCACCTACTTGTTCGGGATTCGACCCCTCAAAGAGTCTCGCTCCTATATCCAAGCCAGCAGAGCGGATGGACACAGAAGAAGCACGCATGATTGGACAAAGATAAAGAAAGGTGAAAGAATGACAAAAGAGGCTCCAAAGACATCCAAACAACCCGAAAACCAAGATGGGGAAAGTTAAAAGAAGATGCAACATGCACTTGAGCTGTGTGTGAGAAAAAAGAAAACGATCCTCGCGAGGGCAAAATGATGTTGCTGATTTGAAAGAATGCACAAAGATGTTTCAAAAAGGGGAAAACTAAACCCGTAGGAAGATGACTCAAGAACGTGAGGGAATATAAAGGAATCGTAGGATGTCCCTAAAGGCAATAGAGGTGGATTGTCGACTCGGGCGTGAGGTCCTAAAAGTCACATTATCACAAGACGTTTGACGGCGACATAGCCCCAACCAAGCCATCCTCGAGTAGCCACGTGGAAGTCACACCCAATCCATGAAATTGACAGTTATTGTCATTTTTCGCCTAGCTAAGGGCCAGGGGGAGGAGGGCACCTAATCGTTTTAAAAATAATAGGCGCGCAGGTCCAGAACACAAACCTAAATGTCAGGCTTAAAAAGAAATAAAGAAGCAGGCTCAATAAAAGACGTAAAAGAGCTCGGCCCACCATATAGGCCCAAACACGGCTGGGCCTGTGCCTGGGACCCTGGGCTTCACCCTGCTTGAGAAGCAGGACGAAACATCCAAAGAACTGTGATAGTGAAAGTACCCAACTTCCCTAATTAAATCTCCACCAATTAGGGAAGTAGGGTATTTCCTAATAATTGTTCATCAATTATCCCTTATTAATCGATTAACGATAAAGAAAGAAATCCCTCACCCAATGGGAGAAATATCTGTATCATCATCTAACTAGGAAAGTTATCATGATCATCCATTGCAAACAACGCGCTACTCATTCCGTGAAAGGTACGCATTCAATTTACGCTCTAAGTAGTTGATCTTCTTCTCTCTCCAATCGTTGAACCCAATTTGAGACATCTTGAGAGGCAATCATGCATCCCCCCAATCCTTTTTGTTTTTTATTTTTGTTGAGGAGCCCAACATCCAGAGTCAGTGGACCGGCCCAGCAATTTTGCCAAGCTTTAGCCCAATTTCGGTTGAAAAAGCATCATCAGTATTGTTGTTATATATGGTTTTCATCAAAAGATGATATCTCTTTGATCAATGATTGGATTAGTCTGAAATTTTATGAGCATATTATAGACTCATTAATCTTTATTCTGAACGGTTGCGGCTTAGTTTTTAAAGTCGATTGTGATATTTGGTCTCGTGGAACATAACCTTAGTGGCAAAGCAAGATGATGTGTCCTATGGTTCGTTTTATTTAAGTATCCGGTGATATAGAATAATAAAACGATGGTTATTTTTTTATTTGGCCTTTGATCGACCTATTAGGCCCTTTAACCAGCCCAAAACCCATTGCCACATCAACTATTAGGACCTCAAAAATAAGTTTGCTTTGCAAAAAAAGTCTTCAACCCATGATCTTGTGTTGTGAATTGTTTTTTTTTTTTTCAAATATTTGTAGTACTTCAACAACTCAGCATATTATTTTTTTATTTTAAAATAATATAAACAAAATTCAAATTTCTATTTCTTTTCCAATTTCTTTTAATCGAATCACAATTTTACAAAACTTAAATTTTAATTTCCAAAATTCTCTATTTAAATTATCATTTTATTAAACAAAATTTCTTACAAATTTAAATTCTTAATTTCTCACAATCATCCTAAATTCTCAAATTTCTAAAATTTAAACTTAATTTCTTGATTTTCAAATTTCAAAATTCAAGTTTCCTAATTTCTAAAACTAAATGCTAATTTTTCAAAATTGATGTTCTTACTTCCAATTTAAGATGTCCAAGTTCTCAACTTTTAATATCCAAGTTTCCCAATCTCAATTCAAAAACTCAAATTCTAAATTTCAATTTCAAAATTCCTGTTTCAAAGTGTTGTTTCAAAATCCTAAAGAATAAATCAATTCTATAATTGACAAATAAGTTTGGAAACCACATGGAGTTAACTCACGTGCTAAATAAATGGGCCTTTGTGGGGGCTCAACATCCCATGTATGATTTTTCAACAAATAATTTTACGCTAGATTTATAACCCGATTTTCTAATTTAATTATGAATGTTTCTATATATGTTATTGCATTAACATTGTTTTCTATTAACAGTCTTTGCGATTCTCCTCCAAGGTACACATCCTTTTTCCACATCGACTTTGCTTATTTATTTATTTATTACATATTTAATGTAACCTCCTATCATTATTGACGCTTATTTCGTATACACTACTTTGCCAGTCAATTGTCATATATGTCCAAATTTATTAATAGAAACCCAAATTTTAGGGGCTTAGATGGGTGCTACAACTCATTACCGTACCTTCTCGATAGGTAACCTGACCTTCGAACCTAGACTATGTTTTCATAGAATAGTTTTTCCTATTAGGAGTCACATATAGAGTTTGTTTCTTATTTTGTTTTCCAGTTTAAAATAAAAATAAAATAAGAGACGAATCTCAATTGTTTTTTGAAAATATAAAGATTTAGTCTTCACCTTTTAATGGATAAAATATATCATAAGCGAAAATCGATGTCCATGACATGTTTATGTGACGCCCACTCGGGGTCATTTTATTTATTTACGATTGATTTCTCTAATCGACAAGTCCGCTACATAGAATCACTTTCGCGATGCACTCCTGGTCGGGCACATGTCCTGTCGTGCATGCCCCTACTCTGTCGTGTGCACGCCTAGAGCGCCGTCAGTGCGCGTCTCACACGCCTGCACTTGTCGTGCACTCCTAGGGTGTTGTCGCCGCGCCTGCACTTATCGTGCCAACCCCGTCGCGACTAAGCAGCCATGTCGCGACACAACCTCCATGTCTCGACTCAAACTTAGTTGCGACCTAGAATATCAGGTCACGACATGGGAACCTCAAGCCTTGTCAAAGTCTGTCACGACGTAATCTTCCGCCAAGACGTAATCGCCGCGCGTAACTCCGCTATGCGCCGCATCCTGGGCCATGCGCCAGAACTCCGTTGCACGCATCCTACCGCAGATGATGCCTACTATAAGCCCCCGGTTCACTGGCGATGAGCACTGGCCGTGGCCGCACTATTGTGACCTGGAAGTCCTCTATCGCGACACAATTTCTCCATATTCTGGCCAACTTTGTAGCGACCTAAAATGTTGTTGCAAAAAAAAAAAAATCTCATTTGATTATACTCTGTCGCGACATAAAATATTTTATCGCGACACAAGAACCTTGCCCAAGGCCAAACTTTATCGCGACACAAAAATACTTTGTCGCGATCGAACTCCCGGCTCGACCAACCTCGGCCACGACACAAATGTTATGTCACACACGCAAGGCCCTTTCTGGTTCGGGCAACACTTTGTCATGCATAGAATACCCCCGCGCATTAATAACTCCGTGAAATCCCCTGCTATGGGCGGTCATAAGGCCCTTTGGTCTTGGCTACACTTTGTCGCAGCATAGAAATACTCTCTCACAACATAGAACTCTTGGCCTTGACCAACTCTTTCAAAACACAAAATGTTGTGTCGCGACACAAGGCCTCGTTCGCTTGATAACACTTCCTTATCGCGATAGAATACCTCACGCTAAAGAGAATACCCTATTGTGACAATTAAAATTTCTGTCGCGACCTGAAATTCCTTGGCATCAACCAAGCTCTTGTCGCAACGTTGATCTCTGCCTGGTCACCTGGGTCGCGCCAAGTGGACCCTATCACTTCGAAAAATATCACGACGAGAACAAAACACTATTTCGCATTACCGTGAGACCTCGTCACGATAGAAAACTTATTAAAAAACAACTCTGTCGCGACTAGGAAAACCCCTGTCGCGACCCAACACCCGCCTACAGCCTAGGAACTATGTTGCGACATTAACCATTTCTCGCGACACCACGTGCCTGTGCGACAGAGAAAAACCTCCGTATTGAGACCCGAACCCGCCTCAATGTGCAAGAACTCCCAGGCCTTTTCTTTACCTTTAGCTTTTTTTTTTCTTTCTAAGCACCCTAAATTCAATATACAGCAACCTTTCTATTACAAAGGCAACATGAAACCTAGAAAAAACTTGCCAAATTGTACTAATCATACAAAATGAGTTTAATTTCAACTCTTTTCTTCTTACATAAATAGAAACTGAGTTTTCTGCCCAAAATTTAACAGAAACTAGATAAATATCCAGAATTTTACATAATACATGAATAATCCATAAATTGGCCCTTCTTCACAACTAAGATCTTGGATGTATTTCATCCTCGTACCTCCAAGACTGTATATTTTCCCACGATGGGGTGAGCAATGCCTAGTAGATGAATTCTCCTACAAGAGCTACTCCTAACCTAAGTACACATGCAATGGCAAACACACAACATTCAAATACAAGTATGCACATTCATACTCGAATGTCTACATGCCATGCCCCATGTCTTAAGTCCTCGTCGACTCCCTCACACATGCATTTGCCATGTATGAAAAACTGTTTTCAAAACAAAAGATTTTTGTTTTTGAAAACTCATTGGTTAATCTCCAATATAATTTATTGGACAACCCTCCGATATAATTTATTGGACATACTCCGATAAAATTTGTTGGACAACCCTTCGATATAATTTATTGGACATACTCCGATAAACTTTAGTGGACATACGTCGATTTAATTTATTTATTAGACAATCCTCCGATATCAAATTCATTCAAAACCCATGTCATGCACTCACACCCTTTTCACGCGATGTCCCCGTGCATATGAAATGTGGAATGCCATTTCATTTCAATTCATGTTACATGCATGATGAGTGCTACATGCAACATTAATGAATCATGGATAATTATATTTTCTATATATAAATTCAATCCATCAAGTATCTCACGTCAATACATCATATAAGCATCTATTAACATGAATTTCACACAACCAATATGTTCATTTTTTTAGCAACAACAAATAAAAATAACACACCCGCTCTGGAAATCAGTCCCGGATTGCTGGAAAACAGTTAGAAAATTGTAGTGTTAAGTCCTAAAATTTTAGGACTAAACAGCACAACCACTCACAATCTAAATAAAACCCATGCCATTAAATGACTCTTAGACCAAGAATAACCAAGTAGGAAAGAAACCCCTACCTCTCGGAGGTTGGCAAAAACCCCGATTCTCAGCACTCATGTCTTAAACTCTCGTCACAGATGAACTCTTGTCTTCTTGCTCCTACTTAAAACCGACTACCTCGATCTCTATAAATCCTAGAGAGAAGGTGGAGCCTCTCACTCTTCTTTTCTTCTTCTTTCTTTTCTTTTCTTTATTTTTCTATTCTTTCTTTTTCTTTCCCTCCTTTTTCCCTTCTCCCCACCGAATTGATCCACTTGATTCAAGTGGGAAATTTCTTCCCACCTTCGTCACACGTCCCTTCATCGACTTTCTTTTCTCTCACTCTTATCCTCTTATCCAATCACACCAACAACATCAACAATATATCATCAAACAACTATAAAGAAAATAGTCACACAGCACAAAGTTACATACAATAAAGATTGATTTCCTTCCCCAGACTGACACAGGTCTGCCCGTCCCCCCTTAGACTTTTGTTTTGACTATCTCTCCACCTAACACACGCCTTAACGCGAGCTATGAATCTTTCTTTTACTATTCATGTGCCATGCGGTCACACTGACATTGACGATTGTTTCGCACTTCCACACCAGCTACGCTCTCATGTTATGTGCACCCCTCAAGGTTACCATGTGAGATTCACATGGTCATGCAAGTAAGACCACCTCAGGTCAACGCAACACTTGGATAAATTTTAAAATGCGAAATTTCGAATGTCTCGGAATCCGACGAAATTCGACTAGGTAACAAGATTTCACAAGACGATTCCAACGGTGAAGTCCGTTTCATCATTCGAGATATAGAAAAATTCTAGGTTTTCAACCTATACGACATGGAAATTACCGCTTTAAGCCCTTTAAGAAAGATTTGTATTTTCCCGGTTTTACATTCTTCCCCCCTTAAAAGAATTTTGTCCTGAAATTTCACCCATATACACATCGGTCTACATGTGGTATGTACTCGTAGACACAATCACATGCATATAAACTAGTAATTTAATCTCCAAACGACTAAACCACATACCTTCATCCTTAAACAAGAAAGGATAGGTGGCACACATCGTGTCCTCGGCTCCACATTGCCTCCTTTCACCCCTGTTTGCCGCAAGCAAACACCCCTTCTAATTAGCCTCTAAATAACTACGTCATGAAAACTGATCCTGGCTTATCCATGACACACCGTCCCTTCCTCAACAACCCGATCCTGTGATCAACAACAATCCCTCCCTTTAATTCCACTACAGCGGACTCGGATCCGAGATACTTCCGAAGCATGGAGATGTGAAACACCTCATGAACACCTAATAAACTCAGCGATAATGCCAATCGATACACAACTATGCCCACCCTCTCAAGTATCTCGAAGAGCTCGATATACCTCGGCGATAGCTTCCCTAGCTTGCCGAACCTGACCACTCCTCTCTTAGGCATCACCTTCAAGAAGACATGATCACCCACCTCAAATTCTAAAGGTCAATGTCCTTTGTCAGTGTATCTCTTCTACCCCAAATTCTCTCTTAAGCCGTAAGACGCTTCGCATCAAACCCACCTCTCGTGAGGTCTTTAATCAACCGACTAGCGATGGACCTCCACTCGTCCAACAAATTGAGACTATTACGGCCTCCCATACTGTAAGACTCACAGTGGTGCCATCTATATACTTTGCCTAATAACTATCATGAAGAAAATTCCACTAAGGTAAGTGCTCCTCCCATCTACCCTTAAGATCTGGCACTATTATTTATGCATGCCTCTAAACCCCAGATGGTCCAATTCAATCACCTGATCCATCATGGATGAAAGCAAGGCTCTCATCATCAACTCAGTCCCTATAGCCTTCCTGAAACCTTCCAAAGTGTGTTATAAAACCTGGGATCTTTTTGTTTGATACTTATGGACACTGGTATCTATGTACGAACACCCTCGAATATACAACTCGGATGCATTCTCCAATGTGAAGGCTGGTAATTAACTCGCTTAGAAAATGTGTCACTCAGTGGAGTCGGCCCACTATCACCCATACCATCATGCCTCCGCTGATGTTCGTGCTAAGTGAGTCACAAAAACTGACTGAGAGTACTCATCAATTATGCTACTCCAATGGCTAGAGTATTCCCACCGCCTCGGTGTCAGCCTTTACCTACTAGCATGTGAGACAACCTGGCTGCATTGCAAATCTATAACGGTTCTTTCGATTCAGTAATATTGGCAACAAAGATCACGATACATTTCGTGCGCTGGATGCACAAGAACTCAGCCAGCTGAACTCCCTAAGGATCTCCTCTCTCATCCGCTAACCTGGGAACCACGACCACTCCCTACAATCGAAGACTACCATTTGTGTGAATGGCCCAAATTCCTTCATCAATTGCAGACCATATCTCTAGCCCCCGATGGACACTATCTTTCTTCTCTACTCGACTCAATCACCCTACTAATAAGGAAATAGCGAGCCACTAAAAACCCAACATACCCCGAGTCCCTAGACACCGATCAGTCCAAATCGTCTCCACAATCTCAGGCATCCGTCACTCCCAAGAAGCTACACTAGCTAAGACTCTCATGACTTCTGGATCACGTATTAAAATCCACCACATTTACCTTACTGATGGTAATGCAAAGTGAAGTCATAACTGTGAACTTCCGCCCACTGCTGCCTCATGTTGAAGTATCGCTGTGTGAAAATATACTTCAGACTCTTGTGGTCTTAAAATACTTCAAACTTCTTACCATACAATGGCCGTCAACTCCATGTCATATGTGGGGTAATTCCGCTCATGATTCTTCAACTGTTGAGAACCATAAGCTACCCCCTCCCAAACTGCATCAAAACGCATCTCAGCCTTCCTTCTGAGGCATCACAATACACTGTGTAATTTGGTCCCCTTTCTTAGGGACTATCAAAATAGGAGTCAAGTAAGCCTCCCTTTCGCCTAGAATGCCTCACACAAGTCATTCCACTCAAATCACCTCCTTTCAGTCAATCTGTCATAAAAGCAAATGAGAGAAATCCTTGGCGAACTCCAGAGTATCCCGCCAATCCCAAGAACCTACGTATCTCGAAGACTGACTTCAACCTCTGCTAACTCATAATAGCCTCAACCTTCTGTGTGTGGTTCACTGACACTTGAAGTCCACACAACTGTCCTAAGAATTTGCCATAACAAGAAGCCAAAATTCACATTTGGCCGAACTTAGCATACAACCGATGGTCTCTAAACTCAGAGAACAACCTCAAATGAGATCCTCTCATGCTCCCTAAGACTTAGAGTAGATCACCCTCTACCAACGAAGACCACAATAAATTGATCCAAATAGGTTAATACCCTATGCATGAGATCCATAACGTTTCTAGCGCATTCACACCAAAGGCATTATCGTGAACCTAAATGCCCATACCGCAACCTAAACACCTGCCTTAGGATATCCGCCTCCCTATCCTCAATTGATGATAACCACTGAAGGTTTGGTCTGAGTAGACTCGCCCTTCAACTCGACAAACAAATCATCAATCCTCTAGAATGATACCAATATTGATCATAACCATGTTCAAATGTCTAGAGTTAACGCACATTCGGCGGTCTTATCCTTCTTGCAAACAAAACCGGCGCGCCCCATGGTGAAGTGCTCTTAATAAAACCCTTGTCCTACCAATTTTGCAATTGACCTGAGTTCCTGCCAACCCAACTGCTCCATCTATGAGGAGTCATAGAACTTACACATACTTGGTTGAAAACTCACCACATGTGGTCTACATCCCTACAAGCAGAGGTAATCCTAGTAGTCTAAAAAAAAATATCCCTCATAATTAAACTACCCGAGTGCTGCATCCAAGTTAAGGTCTCACCTCATCCCTCTAGGTAAGGCCAGCCAACCCATCAACTGCCCGTGCCATTTGGAGTCATACATGGTTTGCGGTAAAACATCGTGCTTGTCCCCTTGAAACATAATATGAATACCCTCTTGTGTGTAAGCTGAACTTACGTCATAATCAATGACACTATGTGTCATTAACTAGTCCATCCCGGCTGATGATATATCAAACTCCGATGTCCATGACCTCATAGGTCCACACTGAGTAGAATCTCAAAGATCTCTAACTCGCAACCCTGACATATAAGATCCACACTCATCCCGAGTTCTTAGGAGAGAGCTTACATACAACGACTTTTCCAAGGTCTCAACCTCTAAGCCCAATCATATCACATATGATGCAGCAATAAATGAATGCGATGCACAAGAATCAAACAATATCCTCGCCCATAAGCGAGATAGTAGAAACATACCCTATATAACTAATTGATCCGCGAATAATAAGGTACAACCGTAGATAAGCCCTAGGGTCTCTAAAGTCCCTACCAAGCCTTGTCCTCAACCTCACTCCATACTCAGCCTTCCTCTAGCCTCGCCTCTCGTGACATGGTAGTACCGTGCCGTGACTCGAGGTCGAGATACTCCTCTAACGACCAAGAGAAGGAACATATTGCATTTGTGCACGTCTCATTGATGACTGGGACTATGCCATCCCAAAACCCTAGGATCCTTGGCCTCCGGTGGCACCAGCCATATGTCTAAGATGATGGCACGGAAACATGTCATCAGTCTCGCTGGCTAAGAGCCTCCGATTGGCCTCGACCTTGATACCGCGCCCGCCCTTGAAAAAAACCCCATGAACTAGGCGGAAGCCTTCGCCTTCTTCGAAATCAAAAGGTTGGACCCTCCTTCCTCTTATCCCTAGCAACCGTGTCTCGGATGCTCCATGCATCTTCTATCTCTCTCTCTCGACAAATACAGTCGCCTCCCACCATAAAGTCCTGTCTCTGTAGGAGGAATTCTACAATCTTGCCCTGTATGACAACTTTAGACTAATCTCAAACTTCCTCACCTTAGCCATGTTTGTGGCCACATAATCATCAACAAAATGGGCTAACTCTATGAACTTAGCCACGTATTCCATCACTGTCATCGTTCCTTGCTTTAGCTATAAGAACTCCCGAGCCTTTGCATGTCTAGCAGTTTCCGAAAAATATTTACTCATGAAGAGCTTATGGAACTCTACCCAAGTCATTGCCTCTAAGTCCCTCGAGGTCTTGACCGAATCCCACCATACTTGGGATTCACCCTCTAGCTAGAATGTCGCTAGTCTAATCTTTGTCGCATCGAAGGTGATTTCCATAGCCTCCAATATCTTCTCAATATGTCGGAACCAATGGTTAGCCACCATCGGATCCTCTCCTCCCATGAATGTCGGAAGATGATGTGCCTTAAACATCTAGAGGTTATTTGACCCTCCTTAACCCCCAGCTACACTAGCTTATGCAATACTGGTAAACGCAGCGGCCATAGCCTCTATAAAGGCCTACCGTAAAAATCCAAGTGATAGTCACATCGCGCCGTGGATCTAATTCTACGTCCTCGTCCTCGACTTGGACATGTCAAATGGCAACAAGGTTATCAAATTTCTATCTTAGTCTAACTAATAATGCACATGCCAACCACTAATAGACTTTATCATCATGAACTACACTGTTAATCCCTTTTTTCTTAGTGGTGCTAAATTCCAAACACTAATACTAACTAATCCACCCTAAACTATCATGTCTGGGCCGAGTTTTTCAACCCTAAGGGTATAAAGTTTTCTATCCCTAGTGTTCCATATACAATCTACTCATGTATAATGATTTATTCAATATACAATATGCATCATGCAAATATATCACACATATTAATTTATCAAAATGCACAATGATGCATGATCTAAACCCATGCCCATCGAGTCCTAGGTATCTCGTGATACCTAAGCTTTGATACTGTCGTGAAACCGTATAAGATGCTGATGTGTATGTCCATCAAGCCTAGGCTTTCGTATATACCTATGCTCGATACCGTTTCGTAGTCAGGTATCGATGTGACGCATGCCCATCAGGCCCTAGGTAATTCCATACCTAAGATCTAATACCAAGTTGTGACGCCCTAATTTTTTGGGTTTTTCGCTATCGGGACAAGTTTGTCATTAAAGAGAATCTTGTCGCATAAACGCCTCATCGTGTGCGCCACTTTGTCATGCACGCCTAGACATTGTTGTGTGGGCGCTTAGGGCGCTGTCGCCGTGCACCTAGGCCCTGTCGTGCAAACCATGTCGCGACCTAGCTATGAAATGTCGTGACATGACCTCCATGTCTCGACCCAAACTCAATCGCCACCTAGAATGTCAGGTAGCGACATGGGAACCTCAAGCCCTGTCCAAGTGTGTCGTGATAGAGAATTCTCTGTCGCGATAAAATTCCCTTGTCGTGCACTCACGCTCGCATGCCTGTCGTGTGCGCCTAGCTTTGTCGCGGCGAATTAAGCTCCGCTGCGGCCACCTATCGCGACCTAAAGTCCTCCTCTCGTCACAACACACTCTATTTCGCAAACTCGTCGTGACTCAAAATGCTCCGTCGTGACGTAAACTTCATTTGGCCATGGCTCACGTGGACACAAGAGCTCTACCAAAGGCTGGCAAAACTTATCGCGACACGTAAATATTATGTCGTGATAAAACTCTTTGGCTCAGCTAACTCGTCCCGATACAAAAAGTCAGGTTAAGCATTACAAGGCCCTTTGGTATTGGCCACACTCTGTCCTGACATAGAATACCCTGTTGCGACACTAAAATTTTCTATCGTGACCTGAAATTCCTTGGCGCTCCTATCGCAGCCTCGACATCCGCCAGCCGTCAATGCGATTATAACTGGCTTCAACATTGTTGCGATGTAGAATAGAACATCGCCGCGACACGTGGAGGACTGGCCGCGATTGTAAAATCCAAGAAAACAACCCGTCGCGGCCTAGAAAACCCTTGTTGCAACCTGAAGAACCGTCTACAAATTGGAACCATGCCGATTACTGCAGCCGTAAACTGGCCGCGACCAAACTCGCCTAATAGGCGTGAGCCTCTCTAGGCCTTTTCTACACCTCCAGCTTTTTTTTCTTTCTAAACACCCTAAATTCTATATACAACAACCTTTCTATTACAAAGGCAACATGAAACTTGGAAAAAACTTGCCAAACTGTATTGATCATACAAAATGAGTTTAATTTCAACTCTTTTCTTCTTACATAAACAGAAATTGGGTTTTCTGCCCAAAATTTAACAAAAACTGGATAAATATCCAGAATTTTACATAATACATGAATAAGCCATAATCTGGCCCTTCTTCACAACTAAGATCTTGGATGTATTTCATCCCCTTGTGTACCTCCAGTACCTGTAAATATTATCCTACGACGGGGTGAGCAATGCCTAGTAGATGAATTCTCCTACAAGGGATACTCCCCATCTAAGTGCTCATGCAATGGAAAACACACAACATTCAAGTACAAGTATGCACATTCCTACTCGAATGTCTACATGTCATGCCCCATGTCTCGAGTCCTCGACAACTCCCTCACACATGCATTTTCCATGTATGAAAAGCTGATTTCAAAACAAAAGATTTTTTTTTGAAACCCATCGGGTCAATCTCCGATATAATTTATCGACATAATTCCGATAAACTTTAAGGACATACCCATTATAATTCGATTTAATGGACAACCCTCATATCAAATTCAAAAATCCATGTCATGCACTCTCACACCCATTTCACGCAATGTTCCTGTGCATATGAAATGGGAATGCCATTTCATGCCAATTCATGTTACATGCATGATGAGTGCTACATGCAACATTAATGAATCATGGATAATTATATTTTCTACATATAAATTCAATCCATCAAGTATCTCACGTCAATACATCATATAAGCATATATTAACATGAATTTCACACAACCAACATGTTGTTCATTCTTTTAGCAACAACACATAAAAATCCAGACACCTCGGGGTCCGTAAATCAATCCTGACGCCTCGAAAATAGTCCGAAAATTCCAATGTTCAGTCCCAAAATTTTGGAATTGAACAGCACGACCATTCATGACCCAAAGAAAATTCATGCCACTAAATGGCTCTTAAACCAAGAATAACCAAAGTAGGAGAGAAACCCCTACCCAGGTCGGGCGAACACCCCAAATTCCTCAGATCTACTGTCGTTAAGACCATAAGTTGTGCATATTCAAATTTATGAAATCATTACTAGAAGACTATAAATTAATCCCCAGCAACGACGCCAAAAATTTGATAAGACCCTAACTAATATATATACAAATTTATGGCACTACTACCAAAGGATTTTAAACTAGACCTGGAATAAAATCCCTACAATGGCTCCAAAATTGTTAAACCAAATATAACTCTCAGATGCTCATAAGAAGAATAATTTTGTCCCTAAACTCAATTAAAGATTTAATTTGGTCTTAAACCTGTAAGTACAGTCGCATAAAGATTAAAGGATTCATAACAAGAGTCGTTCACAGGATTGCAGAATGAATCAACTGATCCCATCCATTTAACACACTTGATCACCCATGGATGGTGGTTTAGTATTATATAGAATTTTACAACTGAACGCAGGGTTTTTTAAATCAATAAAACTTGACTAATCACTTATTACAGTGATTGACTTTAATTAATTACGTAGGTTTAATCAGCATTATATCTATTAGGTTCTGACGAAATAAGAATCGAATTTGTCAAGAGGCAAGGTAGTATAGTTTGATTTCTCCTAACCATACTTTCACTGGAGTAGAGATTCATGTTCATTCAGAACTCATGATTCTAATCAATTACTTATAATTAAAATTTCTATAAGATCTAGGTATTTTCTTTCCAATATTTCATACCCATTTCCTCTCTTATGATCGCATTTCTCGCTTTCCCAAGACAAAGGCAATCATAGATTTCTACAAAATGAATGATGTCTCATCCTTAAGATTTGAAAGAGTTTTTCCATTCCTTGATTAGATCTCACCTAACATGGGATCAAGATCATTCCTCTAGACCAAGGAGAGATCTCTAATTGATTAAATTGATATATCACTCAACCCTTCTCAAACCATTAGCAAATTGAGGATTTATCTAAGTAACCTTTCAAAGCTCATTAGTTCTTCAATATTAGTCTAGCATACCCCTAAGTAACTAATCCATTCTCTCAAGAATCTCCTTCTTTGTGTCACTCAAAGGGCCTCCTGAAAATTAAAGTCAGACAGTAGTCCTTTCATGGGTATTAGCTACTAAGATTGGGAACAATTAATTTCACAACATCACCATCCAAATAAATTCAAAACCCTCAACTCAAGAAGTTTTTTTCTTCTCATTGTGCAAAAAAGACCATAACTAAAATAAGATCTTTCCCAATAGAAGTTGTGTTCTCGAAAACTAGATTATAGTATACATTGAAATACTGATCAGGAAAATTCCACTATAACTGCAATCAACTGAAGAAATGAGTTCCATCTTTTGTCTGGAGTTCATCAATTCAACCGAAGAATCTGTGAAATGAATTTCCAAGATTTAAAATCAACTTCAAAACTTCGAATAATTTACTGCTTGCATCCAAGAAACAAATTAAACAAATTCTACTTAAATCTAATCTATGAAGGAAAGAAAAAATAAGAAAAAATTAAAAGAAAAGAAAAAAATATAATACAAAAGAGTCCTCACACGTGCACTGGTTCTGCTTTGATGTCGACTGACGCCTGCCTAGTTATTTCTATTTATAAAGCCCTAAAAGTTTGGGCCCTAAAATTTTGGCCCATATTTTCCTTCTCTGTTACAACCTAGAAGTTGTGTCACGATGGGGAAGTTTTTGTGTGCTGTTGCGGGTTCTTGTGTAGCAATCACGGTCGTCTATCGCGACCTGAAGATCTTGTGCTCCTTCTTACTTTAGTTGTGACAGTCTTCTTTCTTTCAGCGTGATAACTCTATTGCGACAGAGTTTCCTTTGTCTCGACAATATTCTATGCGTTCCTCAAACAATTATGTTGCAACATCTATAATCATGTCACAACATAGTTTCAGTGTAGCTTCTGCAAGTTGGTGTCTCGACCAAAGTTTTCATGTCGCGACAGCATCTTTGTTTAGGTTCTGTTGCAACACTGTGTCTTGTATTATCCGCATTTTTAGCGACTTGAAAGTGCGTAATGACCAGTCTTGGTTCTTTATTGAGCTTGACTTCTTGTTGTAGCTTTGTTACGATGTTGCAGCTTACAGGCTTCTTGGAATTATCAATGACTCAACATTCTGACCTAGTTTCATCGCGACAAGACTCTTACGTGTTCGTAAATGTCGTTCTATCGCCCGATCTAGTTTGTTGTAGCCGACATGCTTCTTTACGTGTGTTGAAACCTTTGTCGCGACATATAAAAAGTATGTAACCTCGTTCTCTCTATTGACTTATTTATGTGTTTCGACATTAAGATCGTATGCGTGACATAGATTTATCTCCTCGGCAAGTATGTTGCGGCGTTGGGTTCCTTTGTGCGACTAGGCGGTTAATAGTAAAGCATCATCGGTCGCGACATAAATTTTCTTGTGCGGCGCCTTCTTCTTCAATGCTATATACGTCTCAACTAGCTCCTCCATGTTGCAAGAGTCAGTGTCGCGACAGAGTAGATTCTGTCGCGGCATAGATTCTACCTTATGATATTTCATTATGTCACAACATAACTGATCTTTGTCTCAACTGGCTTCTTCCCATTTCGTGTTTCGACATGCTGTCTTTTATTACAACATAGCTCATCTGCTAATTTTTAGATCTTGTGTTGCGACACATAAAATATTGTTGTGACATAGTTCTCTAGCCATTTTCTTAGACGTTTGTCATGACACACCGAACTCTGCCGCGATAGAGACTACTGCAATTTATGTTTTTCTCTTCTTTCTTGTTGGAAATATCTCCTTTTTGAATTAACTCTTGCAAAACACAAAGTTTGTAAATATTCCATAATTTTGCATTAAAACAACTCTGAAAATACTAAAAACAAGCTAGAAAAATGGATTAAAAATATATGAGTTTAAGACTCATTAGAAGCTCTCGTCGCATAGATGAACTTTTCCTCTTGCTCCGATTAAAGCCAAATGACCCAAATCTCAGTAAATCTGAGAGAAGGTGGGCTCTCACTCATCTTTTCTTCTTCTTTCTTTTCTTTTCTTTCTTTTTCTTTTCTTTCTTTTTCTTTTCTTTCTTTTTCTTTCCCTCTTTTTTCCCTTCTCCCCACCGAATTGATCCACTTGATTTAAGTGGGAAATTTCTTCCCACCTTCTCCTTGCCACATGTCCCTTTCTTATTAGCTTTCTTTCTCTCACTTTATCCCCTTATCCAAAGACTTGGATTTTATTCCTCTAGGGGCTTGACACATGGCCTCCATGGGTCCCCCTTATACTTCTCCTTTTGTTTTGACTTATCTCTCCACCTAACACATGTCTTAATGTGAGCCATGAATCTTTTCCTTTTTACTATTCATGTGTCATGTGTCGCGTGGGCCGCGTACGTTAAGTGGCAGTTCACGTCACATGGCTCTCATGCCATATGCACCCTCCATGAAGCTTCCATGTGGCGGTACACATGGTCATCTTCATGTGGCATCACTTTCAGCGTATTAGACCAGTGTACGTCACGCCAACGTGAAATTTTGACTATCTCGGAATTTGACGAAATTCGATCGGGTAACTAGATTTCGCAAGACGATTCCAACAGTGAAGTTTGTTTTGTCATCCGAGATAGGTTTTCAACTTGTACTATTGCAGCAATTACCGTTTTACTATTTTACAAAAAGATTGCATTTTTCTCGGGATTTATAGTTTATATGTCCAATGATAAGTTTATATTATCATTACCATAAATATATATGTATATATAATGTTTGTATAACATTTTAATATATTTATAAAATTAAAGTATTAACAACAAAAAAAATTTAAGTTAATTTTTTTTAAATACCACCATGAAAAAAATCATAATCATCATACACATTTAATTCATATATAATCTATAAAAGAAAATTTTTTAAGAATTATGGTCCATATTGTTATAGTTTTAAAGTTGTAAATTTTAAAACTTTGAATCTCCCACTTTTCATAACCCACCTCTTCAGCATCCTTCAACCCTTGCACCTCTTTGGGAGACTAGTGATCTTGTCTCCATATAACGAAATCTATGAGGCATTTTTTGGGTCCATAAACCTACTCTTCCCTATTCAAAATATTTCACCATCAAAGTTTTGAGTGAGTAAAGGTTTAGAAGAATCAAGAAGAATTCATTTTTCATTTTTTCCAGTGTTCCAATTTTCTTCGTTTCTAAACAATGGCTAGAGATATGTTCTGGCATGTGGCTTTCGTATATGATCGGATTATATTTTTATTTTTCTTGATATGATTAGATTCTTCATGTTTATTTATAGGTTTTATATTTTGTATCAAAGCCTGTAAAAACCTCTATCTTGTTAGAAATTTTTTCTTTTTGGTTCCAGAAATTGCATGATATGGAAATCATGTTTCATAAATCTTTCTTGAATTTTTGGATGAAATCTTATGCTAGAAATCATGGAAAAAGATTTATGGAATTTTTTTTTCCTTTTATAAAGGTCCGGTATCACATATGTTTAAAAAAATAAAAATTCAAATATTTTCTTGGAAGAAATTGATTTCCCAGAGGTTGAAGAAGACTTGAATGTGGGTTGATTTTGAGCCCTAGGCCACGATACGAGGCCACGGTGGACTACGTACCCAGTGCTTCGTCCTTGTATTCGTATCTGAATTCTATTACAGCGTGGAGTCGTTTGTCTGGCGTTGTATCTGTGGGAATCCATGAGTCATCTCCACGAAGTGAAATTAAGTTTAGTTGATCGATGGAGCTACTCTCCCAAAGTGTGATTTAAAAGGGAATTGTAGGGTTGTGTTGTTTGATTGAATGGTTGATTGGTTTGAATGTTTTAAACGAGAAAGATAATTGCTGGGATTTTTTAGGGTTCCGCTCCTTAATCATAAGTCCCACCTCTTATTTTACAAACTCATCTGGAACCATTGATAAATGGTCTTTGATGGAAATTTATCTTTAAGTAAGCTCTTTAGGAAAGAAATAGGATGATTGAATAAATACTAAAGCACTTGATTTCCCAATTAAATACGAACCCACTTGGCTGCATTTGTGTCAGCTTGGCGTGTGCAGGGGATATCTCGTTCCCCGTTGTCAGAACTCTTGACTAAGGATTTACAAAATGTTTGCACAAGTGATTGTCTGCAATCCATTGAAGTTCGAAAAAGAGGAATTGAGGGACTATGCAGTCGGGGTGAGTTTCCCTGTGAATCAGTATTAAGGGTTTAGAACTCCATGGAGCTTATAAAACGATTATCATTAAAGGAATTAATCATAAAAATAATACTTTTAGAAAAATCGGAATTCAATTGCAAAACCTAGAATGAAGAATGTGAACTACTATGATTGGCGTGGTATTTCCTGTGAAGATTACATATGCTTGAATTGAAAATGCAAAGAAAAAGAGTCTTCAATACGGATCTATAAGAAATCCAACTCCAAAACAATGGAGAACTCTGCTCTATGAAAACCCTAACCACAGAAGTCTAAGCGCCTCTTCTTTGTTTTCTCTTGCTTTCTCTCCTTTCCAATGTCATCGTGCTCAGGATGATTGACAAGTATGCCCCGTTAGGATCACGTTTTTTTGCTCCATTCCGCAGTTCTCATACATGTGTCTGGGGTACACTTTGTCGGTACCCGGTACACTTTTCTCTGCCATTTCTGATCAGTGTCTGGAGTACACATTTTGGGTGTCTTAGGTGCCTCCTAACCAGTGCCACTTTTCACAAGGTAATAGGTACACATAAATGATGTGCGGTACATGATCCTCTGGTGCTTTCCTAGCATTCTTGGAATTCAGGAACTTCATCATCGTTCCACCCACATCCTCAGTGCTTCATATTGGCTTCCCGGACATAAATCCTTATACACTCATGCTTTAGACCTGAAAGACCTGCCAAAGTCTAAAAACATAAAAGAAATTAAAAATACCTATCCTCGTGTCGAATGTGGGTGAATTGTGATTTGTATGTGCTAAATTCTCATAGTGTGCTTTCGATTGTGTATTCATCACATCTGACTGCATCTTGCTAGTCCCTAGCAAGATTTAGACCAGAACTACCCACTAGGTATGAATTTCAACAAAGCGCTCGGTACAGTTAAGCTTTGCAAGAATCTCAAAATAGCAATTATGGAATAAAATACTTCACCCACTTTAGTATATAATTATGACTCATTTAAACCAACCACAGTCTTACACAATGAACATTATAACAGGCTAACACAAAATCAGTTATTCAAATAAGGACTATGGAATTGAAGAAACGTAAGTAGTCATGCAAACATTGAACTGTGGCAATCGATATAAGGGAAGAAATCATTTAACATGGAACACATAACCACTATGCATAATGTCATAAGAGACAACAAACATAACTGAAATCAAAGAGGTCTTAAAAGTTTGCTGCTGACCATGAAGTTGAACAAAGGTCGATGATCAAAATGGTGTTGGCATAACATGGCTAGAATTACACTACTGATTGCCAACACCCCTCCTAGTCTAGCCCAAAAACAACTATGCAGCATCACCCTCATCCTCGTTAGAAGAAAATGCATCCTCGTCGCCAGTGCATCTAATTCCTCGACTCTCCGCCAGTGCAGGGAAGTGGCATCGCCGTGCGGGCTCTCTGAAAAATGTGACTCTCGAGCCTCGAGGCGTCGATCAGGCTATACGCTTTCCCAGAATGCACTTGAACCACCCCTTTATTCTCCGTTCCATCCTCTTCAATGGAGATGTACTTTCCCGATAGTGTGAAATTTGTGTGAAGTGATCCGGGAGGAGGCAGGCGAGAAGGTTGAGTCTTAGTAGAAGCGGCTCGACTCTTGGCCTCGGTCTTAGTTGTGATAGGCCCATTAGAAATTGGCACCTTCTTTTCCCTGACTGCTCCCCTCATTCCTGCAGCTTCCACAATGCTAGTCACCAGCGAAGGGAATGGAATGTGTCTGCTTTCATGCGAAAATTTCAAAAAATCCCTCATCACACACCATATGACTAATGCATAATCAATGAGTTTCCCGGTCATGACTTCATACAAAAACTGGATTTGTTCTCGGCTGGGGGATTTTTCATTGCCCTTAGGCCCCATTTGATCGTGAATGATCTTGTTCGTAGGGCATATTCTAGTTTGAAGCTTTCAGTGCAATTCTTCTTCATAATCACTCATGGAGTGGGGTGAGTGCCACCTTAGCCTTAGTGAACAAGGCGGGCATCAAAGTCGATGATAGCCACTGAGTGGATATGGTCGATCACGAAGCATCGGGCGGATATCTTGTAGGCATGCACTATCGGGTCGGGAGTGATCGAGGCTGCTTACCCGTCTTTGAAGTCTCGATCTGGTTTGACTCGTGATTTTCTTCAGGTTAGTATAGAACTCCCGAACCATAGTAGGTAAATATCCTTGAACCTCAGTGCACACAAAATCCATATTCTGCTCTTGAATAACCCCCCTGATGGGGGTGAGAATACAAAAATGTCTCCAACTTTACGCCCCTCTCACAGCGAAATCCTTTTTGCGTCGGCCAGGAGTCCATTTTTGTGCTCCAGGCTCAAAAAGTCCTCGACCAAACATCGCCTCTATTTCCTCGTCATCATCACTATCGGACTTGTTTCCTCACTTTAAGATGACTCTATCAGTTTCCCTTCCCGCACTCTTGTTTGGGAAGGCATCAAATTTCCTTTTCTTCCGCGACTGTCCCGTAGAATAGATGCCTTTCACTCCCAGATATTCTTGGATCGTGTCATAGAGATGGCAAGGATGGCAATAATGGCCCAGATGGCCCATATATATATAATCAAATCCACAGAAACTGTTTGAGCGATCTGGGCGCCCAGGTGCACATCGAGACAACGCTTTCACGCCCATACTGTGGGCGATACTCCCGAACCACTTAGGAGTGCAACCATGACCCCAGTCTGACAAAGCGAGTCCATATATAACGATGAGGAGCCCAAAATGCTAAGGATTTGTAGGTGGCTTGCAGTCAGATGCGACATTGAGCAATCCGGCTGAGATGAAGAAAACCACTGGCGAGGCTCGCCAGAGCTTGTGAAGGCTTGTGTGAGGACCTGGCCAGGTTAGGGCTTGCTTATGGAGAATGAAGAAGGGTTTAGAATGTCAAGGGCCACAAAAAATTGGAGTTTAAAAGCCCATTGCCCAATCCCAGGCCGCGTGTCTGGGGTACACTTTAGTGGTGTCTTAGGTACACATTCTCTATCCACTTTTAGTGGTTAATAGGTACACATTTAGGGTGTCTGGGTACACTTCTATAACCAACTACTGTTTTTGAGCAAGTTGTCTTGGAAATTTACACATTCCCAGGGTGTCTGGTACACTGTTCACGATTTTATTTTTTTCTCTTTTCCCTTTTTTTTTTTCTCTTTTTCTTTTTGAATATAAATATATATATTTTCACTTTGGAGCAGTGGTGTCGTGTACAATTTGGCCTTTTCCATTGCCTTTCATCAGACCATTGCATGTTCACTTTCTTTTCTTTTTTCTTGTCGCGATTCCACAGCGGCGTATTCGTAGAATTAGTCAACGTAATTCATTCTTGGGATGCGTTGATCTCAGTAGGATCCACTATTTGTTACAACGATCGGGGTTCCCAGGGTTGAATGGACTTAGCAGCTTTAAAGCTCAAAATGGGTGCAAGGGTTGAGACAATGCGAATCGCGGTGTGTATAGAAATAATGGCCTCCTAATCATTTTCCAATTATGCAAGTCTCCACCAAAGACTATGATGCATGAAGTTAACATGACCATTTAAATTGATGCCTGAATGGAAAGCGAATTGATGCCTGATTGGGAACAAAAGCGACAAGATCGGAGAAATTTGACCGTAAGTTTGTGGTTTGTGTGAAGCGATGGGTAGAATGCAAAGGGGACAATCCACGAGGAGAACCTGAAAGCTTGTTGTGTATGCTCGTTAAGATGTGCATGCAATAAGATGATGTAGAAAGTGTATGAAATCATGCGGGTATGTACATTGCGGGTGAAACATAATACTCAAAAGAGGCATATTTTGAAAAATTTGACCCACTAAACATATAACGAGCGCATAGTTACATTCAACTAGTGTACACTACCCCCCCGCAAGCGAAGCAAGCATTGTCCTCAATGCATAGAAACTAAGGGTACCCCCACAACAGAATTGGAGGCAGTATAAAAACAAATGAAGTGAAAAGCAAATGAAGTGAAAACAAGAGAAATAGAAAGCAAGAATGAAAAAAAAACAAAATCAAAACTATATACAACAAGTTGAGAACGAGGTTACTTGGAAGAGAGTCTGGTAAAATGAATTACGCAGAGTCCACTCACTATGCTCTTGAGGATTGAATTGCTCGAGGAATGGTTTGAGGAGTTGGCCATTCACTTTGAAGGCTTTTTCCAGTGTCCGGATTTTCAATCTCCACGGCTCCGTATGGATAAAGCCTTAACGATGAATGGAGCCCAGTCCAAACGAGAGCGGAGTTTGCACGGAAATAAATCTGGCGGGGTATGCGGTAGTACTCTACGGTTGGGTCCCGACGTTTCCTATGATAGATTTGTCATGGAACAACTTGGGCCGCTCTTCATAAGTCGGGAGCTTTCATGCGACTCTCCTCGGTTCTTGAGTTCATTTAAGCGCAACAAGCTTAACGCACAGCAGGTTCATCAGTAAAGTTCTAATAGCCTAATAGCTCTATGTTCCATTTTGGTGGGGAGATGACAGCGTTTCCATAAACAAACTATGGGAGATATACGAGAATGTTTAAAAGCGATGCGATAGGCCCAAAGAGCGTCGAAGTCGAAGAGACCAGTCTTTGCGATTTGGAGCAACCGTTTTTTCCAAAATATGTTTTATCTCCCTGTTGGCTAAGCTGGCTTGACCATTGATACGTGGGTGGTAGACATTGACACTTTATGTTTGACTCCATATTTTTTTAACAGATTTTCAAAAGATCGGTTACAAAAATGGAGTCCACCATCACTGATAATTGCACGAGGTACTCCAAATCGAGAAAAAATGTGTTCCTTGACAAATTTTAAAACAACTTTGTGATCATTAGTTCTCGTCGGAATAGCCTCTGACCCACTTGAATGCATAATCGATAGATATGAGATGTAAAGATACCCATAAGAAGGGGGAAAAGGCCCCATGAAGTCTATACCCCAACAGTCAAAAATTTCAATAATTAGAATTGGAGTAAGAGGCATCATGTTCCTTTTTGTGATTCCGCCTAATTGTTGGCACCGAGTACAAGTTTTGCAAAATTCGAAACAATCCTTGAATATGGTAGGCCAGTAAAAACCAGCCTGCAAAATTTTATCTGCTGTTTTCCGTGCAGAAAAACGCCCTCCACAAGCTTCTGAATGGAAAAAGGCTAGGATCTTGGGCTGCTTATCATTAGGTACACATCTTCTCATTATTTGATCTGGACAATATTTAAATAGATATGGATTATCAAAATAATACTTCTTAATATCTGTCAAAAATTTCTTTTTCTGTTTGGATGTCCATTGTGTTGGAATTTAACCAGTGACTAGGTAATTCACAATGTCGACGCCACCGCCGGCGTAATAAGAGCAAGAGTTGCTCATCGGAAAACCTTATCGGTGTACCATGAGAAGTTGATTAAGAACTGTCGAGATAAATGGTCGCGACCACATTTACGACCCCTTTTTATCTTTAATGGTCGATTAGATTCTTGGCATAGGAGGACCACCTAGTTAATCGGGGCTTTGTATCCTGCAGGAAGCCCCGGAGTACTTCAAGGCCAGTGATGCGTGAAGTAGTTACGGGAGGCCCAGGCAATGTATGACTCTAAATTTTCTAGAGCCCGAGGCGTGACTGAAACTCTTTTACGTGGTTGTGTAGTTGGCTGGCGGAATCTAGTGTCTTCTTTGGCGTAATAAATCACGAAAGCCTTTTGTCTTCCCTTTGTCCTATACATTTATAAGCATAATCACTAGCATCACCACATGATCTCGAATGGAAGGTCAAATTAAGAGAGCATGATGGGAGGTGACACTAACATGTTTTGAGTTTAGTAGAAGCAATGTCACGATCACGTGACCATGTGAAGGACATCTTTTGCAAGCGGGGTACATAAAGGGCGAGCTATAGCAACGAAATCTTTTATAAACCGATAGAAACCGGCGCTGACCCAGAATGACCTTATGTCTCTAACACTTTGGAGTGGGTAGGTTGGAAGTGGCTGACTTTGGCCTTATCAAGCGCAATTATCTTTTGATACTATATGGCCTAAGACAATCCTTGTGTTACCATGAAATGACATTTTTCCCAATTTAACGCACAAGATTTTCTCACTTTACACCTTTCCAAAACCTTCGTAAATTCTCCAAACAAATCTCAAATGAATCACTAAAGCGAAATCATCTGTGAAATTTCCAATATGATTTCTATCATGTCACTAAAAGATTCCCATCATGCACCGTTGAAGGTTCAGTGCATTACATAATCAAAGGGCATTTTCCTAAAAGCGAGTACGAAGGACACGTGAATGTAGTTTTTCGATCTTCCAAAAGCTATCTCAATTTGATTGTACCTTGAGTACCCATCGAAAAATAATAAAATTCGTACCCTTCACTCTACAACATTTGATCGATAAATGGAAGGAAAATGGTTTTTCCTAGTACCGGCATTCAGCTTCCTATAATGCATGCACACCCTCAGGCACAGTGACACGGAGGAATGAAGCTCATTATTTTCATTGGCGAACTGCGCTGACTCAGTTTCTTATGAACTACCTTGTGTTGGGCTAACCCACTTCTTATCACCAATAAGGTAAATAACCCCTACATCCAGAGTTTTAGACTTCCTTCTTTACCACTTCTTTCATTATTGGGTTCGTCGTATCTGTGGTTGTCTAGAGGGTTTAACATCCTCTTCTAAGTGAATTACGTGTGTGCGGTCAGGCTAATTCCTTAATATCTGCGATTATCCGACTAGACGGTACGTGGGTTTCAATATCTCCAAAAGTTGATTTTCTTGATTCAATTCTAAGGAAGAAGATATGATTCTTTGGAAGGTTTCCCTCCTCCCACAAGAATGAGAGTTGTGTTGGTAGGGTTTGAGCTCGAGCTTAGAGTGGCCCCTCCTCGGAAAGTGATGCCTTGTCCTCATTTGGTGGTAATAGTTTGAACTTAGGTGCCCACCCATTAACCCGAATGCCGTTATGTCCATTATGGAGTGTAGAAACTCGATAAGGTGTGGTCACTTCCTCATTCCAACTTGGGCTGACCAAACATGACTTAAGAGGATCATCATATGAGACATTATCCAAGTATTTTTGTACCACATAATCAACCATGTTGACTTCACACATATCTTCTTCATCCCCCATTCCCTTAATGACATTGAAAATATTCAGATTAACAGTCATGTTCCCAAACGATAGTGTCATTAGGCCTCCCTGCGGTGTATAATGGCGTGCGATTTGCGAGAATGGTCTACGAATTGCGGGCCAGAGTTCCTTGGTTCCTCTGAGGTTGGAGTGTCCAACTGAACAAGTCTCTGAGGGAAGTAAAATTTGTCCACTTGTACCAATACATCCTTCACTACTCCCCCTAGGAATTTTACACTACGATCGGCTAATTGGAGAATTGATATTAGTTGACTCTAATTCTCTAACCACTAAGTCCACATATCTTGAATTAAAGTAATAATTAACACTGCAGCCTAAGTCGGCTAAAGCATGTCCCGACTTTGAATTTCCTACTACTATATAAATAGTAAGGACTTCACGGAGTCTTTGTATTTTGGAGGCAAGTTGTTTTGAATTAGTGAGTAGATTAACTCAGTCATGAAACCTCCTTATTTGACGCAATTTCCTTTTACCATGCATAAGTCCTTTAAAAATTTGGCATATGATGGTTGCCTAATGGCATCACAATAAAGGAATGTTCGAGTTTCACTTTGCCTTTGAATAACTCATAGTTTTTCGAATGGTTATTCACTTTCTTTGGTGCTCGGTCTATGAGGGTATGGGCTGGAGGGATATGGAGTAGACTCGTCTTTCCACGATTCACCATCGACATCATTTGTATTAAAGGATATGAAGCTTTTCGACACCTACGTCCTCTACGACTAATTCACTTTGAGATTCTTGTGATGGTTCCTTGGTTGGAATGGTTTGTCAGCTACCTTCTTTGCCAGTAGTGACGACCTTACAATGTTCAAAAGTACCCTCAGCGAACCCTAAACTTTTTAACTTGTTTGTTGCTGTGGATTTGGAAGGGTTTAGATGGAAGTTTCCCTTTCTCTTGTTGAAGGTTACGCATAGGAGGTTAACTTGGTTATACGGGATCTCACATCGTCCAGGCTTCGATTCGGAGTTACGTGTTTGTGGATTGTTGGGTTTGTACGAAGCGTGACTATATCCTCGGACTTCTCTTATGTAGGTTGATAAAATTTGTGAGTTTTGATTTCCTTGGTTCGGTGGATGATAACCTTGATTAAGAGTTTCCGGAAATCCTTAGGGAGCCTTGATTACGAAATGGAGGAATTGAATTGGGAAAACGGTTTTGATAATGGGGGCCTTGGTTGTTTGGCGGAGTTATGCGGGCCTCCTCATTTCTCTAGCTAAAATTAGGATGCCCTTTGAGTTATAAGTTTCAGAGTATGGGGAATTGAAAGGTTTCCTTTGGTAGTTAAGGGCATTGGCTTGCTCTATTTGAATGGCTCCCTTAACTTGAGGAAGATTTTGGCACTTGATGGTTGAATGCGTAGGATCATCGCATATAATGCATGGCTCCTCCACTCTGGGTCCAGTGGGTACCGAAGGTATTTGAGGCACACTAGTTACCTCATGTACCTTTTTCATCTCTATGGCCTCCAATTTCCTTATTAAATTAGCGATTTTTGCTTACCAACTCATCATTTTCTCTTAAGTGATGGATTCGCCACGTTGATGTCTTTATGCACTTTAAGCGTGTCTATGGGAAGTGTTAGTCTCCCAAGATTCGAGCATTCTACGCTATAGTGTCAAAGAGTTGGATTGCTTCCCTAGCACTCTTTTCATAGAATTTGCCTGCACACATCATCTGGATATACTGTTTATTATTCAGGGATTATCCTTGATGAAAGTATGCACATATTTGTCCTACATCCAATCCATGGTGAGGGATAGCATGGAGGAGATCCTTATATCTTTCCCATACCGCAACAAATGGTTCACGGGCTTTTTCGGAAAAGTTAGTGCTTTTCGCATGAGCATTAATGCGTGCGAGGAGAGGAAAATTTTCTTGAGAACTTCGTTTCACATATTTTCCCATGCTAAAGGTGAATTAGAGGGCGCGAGGGGAATGAAACAAAATTTTAGCCTTCTCCTTTAAAAGCAAAAGAAATAAAACTAAGCAGTTATGTGGAGGGTGAGCGGTAGAGAAATGCTTTGCAAACATCTTCAAATCTCATGAATGAATAAGGGTTCTCAGATTCGAACCCTTGATATACAGGTAAGAGACGGATCATTTCTGACTTCATTAGAAATTGAGTGGCCTCTTCAGGAAGGTGAATGCAAGAATTGGTTATAGTCCTTTGAGGTTGTAGGATTTCTCGAAGAGTTCTTTCCACGTTAGGTAAAGGAGCAGGGGGGCCTCTATATTGATTTCGTTGGAAGTTAACATTCCCCCCTCCTACTACTGGTGCTACTAGGAGTGTAGCTTCTACTCCATGTTGTGGAGATTCATTGAGTCCTTGTGGGTTAACGGGAATCCTTTGAGTATGGTCATTAAACGAGGTTGCGAGTGCAGATGATCCATTTGAGGTATAATGTTATCTTGGACAATTGTTGTGCATGATTCTGAATTTCCGGAGTACTATTCTTACTAGGCAGGCGCTACTCGATTCTGAGCCCAAGCCCGACATACTCTACCTCCTCTCGGAGTCAAGAAATAGCCACTTAGATTTCTCACTAAAAACAAATAATAATAAAAAAAATTATGGAGAACGTACCGGATTTGCAATGCAATTGCAAATTACCTCTAGCTCTCTTTAGGTGTTGTGTTGTCGCCACTCCCGGCAACTGACTCCCGAAAATGCCGATCCTTGTTGTATCTTAGATTCTATTCCCAAGCGTAGAATTCACAGTTGTCTAGTATTGTAATACGTAGAGATCGAGGTCATCTCCATAGGGAGTGGTCTTTGATTTAGTTGATCGAGTAGGAGCTACTCTCCCCAAAAAAGTGTGATTTAAAAAGAGAATTGGAGGTTGTGTTGTTTGATTGAATGGTTGATTGGTTTGAATGTTTTAAAAACGAAGAAAACCCAGTGCTCGGATTTTTAGGGTTCCACTCACTTCTAATCATGTAAGTCCCACCTCTTATTTTACAAACTCATCTAGGAACCATTGATAAATGGTCTTTGATGGAGAATTTATCTTTAAATTCTCTTTGGAAAATAAGGATGATTGAATAATACTAAGCATTTGTTCCTAATTAATACGAACCCTTAGCTCGCATTTGTAATCAAGCACAACGTGTACCGAGGATATCTCGTTCACACGTTGTCGAATATCTTGACTAGGATTTTAAAATGTTTGCACAAGTGATTAGCATCCACCTGATCCATTGAAGTTCAAAGAGGTGGGGACTATACCTTGATCGGGGTGAGTTTCCATAGTAGAATCCCAGTATTAAGGGTTTAGAACTCCATAGAACTTATAAGAACAATTATCATTGAAGAGAGTCTAATCATAAAAATAATACTTTTAGAAAATCAGAATTCAATTGCAAAACCTAAGAATGAAGAATGTGAACTACTATGATTGAAACCGAAATAATTGTTCCTGCTGAAAGATTACATATGCTTGAATTCAAAAACGCCAAAGAAAAAGAGTCTTCAATCTGGATCTATAAGAAATCAACTCAAAACAATGGAGGGAACTCCTCTCCTATGAAAACCTAACCCTAGAAGTCTAAAAAATGCCTCTTCTTTGTTTTCTCTTGCTTTTATACTCCTTTCCAATGTCATCGTGCTTTCGAGATGATTGACAAGTATGCCCCAGCGTTAGGATCACGTTTTGCTCCATTCCACTTCTCATACATGTGTCTTAGGTACACTTTAGTAGTGTCTTAGGAGTACACTTCCATTCACGGTCAGGTGTCTGGGTACACTTTGCCACTTGCCACTTTTTTCTGAGTGTCTTAGGTACACATAAATGATGTCTTAGGTACCACTTGATCCCACAGTGCTTTCTAGCATTCTTTGGAATTCGAGACTTCATCAATCGTTCGCCCACATCCTCAGTGCTTCATATTGGCTTCCCGGACATAAATCCTTATACACTCGTGCTTTAGACCTGAAAGACATGCCAAAGTCTAAAAACACAAAAGAAATTAAAAATACCTATCCTCATGTCGAATGTGGGTGAATTGTGATTTGTATGTGCTAAATTCTACTATAATTATTGCTCAATTGTGTATTCATCACCAAGCTCTTGGGCTCTAGGTTACTGGGTTGAACCAAGCCTTTGGATTGCTTGTTGGATTCCTAATCAAGCAATCCAATTAGATTATGTGTGGAAGCAAAATGTCAGAATACACATACCTCCGGCCATTATAAGAAACAGAGAAACTAAAACACTGAAAAACTTGAAACTGAACTGTTGAAACTAAGAAACCAAAAATTGATTTAGTTTTTGGTTATTCTAAACCCTTTCTCAAAACAAACTTGATGGTGAATTGTTCTGTATTTTCTGAGTAGGCTTAGAGACCCAAAAATTTGCAGTGTCTTTTCTTTATATGGAGACCAGACCATCACAGGTCTTATGAAGAGTTGCAAGGGTTGGTGAATGGTGTTATGGGAGATTCAATTTGAATTTAAAATTCAAATTGATATGGACCATTCTAACATTCTCCCACTTGGTCCATATAGTATAACACCTATCATAAGAAAAAACTAAATATATAAATCATGGCGATAGGTCCTCTATAGTGAGTATTATCTTCCATGTATTACAATATATCAAGTTCTTCAACACAAAACCCTTAAACTTAATGAATAAACCATATTTTATTCCAAGGTCCAAACTTAATGATATTTCTCAAAATAATAATAATAATAATCGAAATCTACAAAACCATATAAATATCAAAGCTGAATAAGAGTTTTATTTAAAATAATGAATGTCACGTCTGGTCAGATTACATTTGTGGAACGAGTCTCATTTGTACTACATGATCCTTAAAACTCACCAGGTGGCTTGCCTTTAGTTAAGGATCGCGATCATCCTTCGGTGTGTGTTCAATGACCACTTTCATTTCTTTTACACGTTCTCTTATGACTAAGTACTTAATGTCCATATGCTTACTTCGACTTCCACTCTTATTGTTCTTATCCATAAATACCCTGGTGAGTTATCAGTGGTCTGACTTGATGGCTAGATATGAATCCACGATTCTAAGCCCGGTATGAAACTCTTTAACCATGCACCATGCGAGCTAGCCTCGAAAATAGGATCGCAATCGGCTTCCATAGTGGAAGTGGCATTGAGTGCGTTCGCACTTCTCGAAGACATAGCTCCATCGGTAGCTTAAAAATATAACCGGGCGTTGATTTCGAGAATCAGCACAGCCCAGTGAAAGTCGCGCTCGAGTTGGCCAATCACCTCCAACCTATATGTTCGTCTATACATAAGCATGTAATCCTTTGTACCTTGAAGATATCTCATCACCTTCTTTGCAGCTCTCCAGTGGTCAATACCTAGATTACTCTGATATCTTCCTGGCTCTTGGCCGGCCAATGACGTCGGGTTTGAGTATAGACACGAGCATACATTAGACTGTAATTTGAAAAACGCCATGGAATGTTCTTCATGTGTTCACTATTCGAAAATCATTTTTTAGGGCGCAGATTCAAATCGAATCTATCACCCTTCAAATGGGTGCTACACTTTCGGTGAGAACGATTTTTCATGTTAAATCTCTCTGAAACTTTATTGATATAGGTCTCTTGGGAACCGAGCCAAGGAAATGCCTCGAAGTCTTTTCCTATGGATCTTAATGCCAATGACATAAGATGCCTCCTTGCATATCCCTTCGTATCAAGTTCATAGATGAAATTGTTTCACCTCATATAATAAACCCTTATCATTGGTTGCAAGCGGAATATTATCCACGTATAGCCTGAGAAAACAAATCTTACTCCCGACCCAGCCGGTATATACATTGATCGTGATATTTTGGCCAGATAAATGTGGCCATGGAAATTGAAATCTGTCACAGGGAAGGCTTTTGTTTTGGCTCCGTATATGGATTTCTTAAGCTTACAAACCTTCATGTTCACCTTCACTAGAGGGAGAATCCTTAAGGTTGTTTCATGTAAACCTCTTTCTCTAGATTACCATTGGGAATATGCGTTTTCATCCATTTGATGTAAATCAAAGTCAAAATGGTGACCCTAATACCATGATTATCTGAAGAGAATCTTTCGCCAGATACAGGAAAGGTCTTCGTGTGGTCGATTCCTTCCCTTTGATTGAATCATTTTGGCGGCGAGTCTTGTCTTATGTGTCTCTGATGTTGCCCGGTGAGTCCTTTTTGTTTAGAGACCCATTTACATCCAACGGCTTTTACTGTCGAGTGACTCAAGCGAGATCCATACTTGGTTAGATGCCATATAATTCATTTCTTCTTTCATGGCATTGTACCATGAGTTAGATTCCTTAGAACTCATTGCTTGTGAAAACGTTTTTGGATCATTTTCGGCTCCAATGTTATAGTCCAATTCTTGTAAATACACTATATAATCATTCGGAATTGTTGATTTCCTAACTCTCGTAGATCTTCTTAATGTTGCTTCATCATTCTCTTGAGGAATTTGTTAGTGTCATTTGCTCGATTGGTTGTTCGACAATTTCTGGAATTTCTTCATTTGCAGCTTGATCTACAGGATCAATATTAGCAATATGTGGAACTTCAGGAAATGGTTGTCTCACACTCGATTGTACTTGATGATTCGTGCCACGGTAGGGTGATGCGGAATCAACAAAATTTATATTCCTAAGTTCCTCCTGCTGCGACTCTGCCGTAGTCAAGCTCTGCGATATAGTGATCTAGGGTGAACACGGGGATGGGTTTCATCCCACGAATGATTAGCATCGGTGTTTGAAAATGGTGAGGCTTTGGTTTTGGATTTTTCGGTTTTGTTAAAAAGCAGGGGGAGGAGGTTGGTTGTTCAGCGACTAGCTGTAAAGGTTTAAAGTGAGTGTGAAATGGTAACTTTGAAGACTTGGGTCGCTAGCTTGATAACATGGGGCTATTAAGTGTCCTTGGGTTATATCTCGCATTAGGGCAAATGACATATAGTCGAAAGCCAAACCGGATCTATGTTGGCTATAAAACCTAACCTAGAACCCTCCTATTTGAGTCGACCCGAGTACTAAGCATTTAAAGTCCCGATCAGTTTGAAACCACAGCCTTTAACCTCATTTGAGTGCCTCGTAAGTGACATCTAAAGGATGTCGATTGCATCTAACATTAAGTATGAACCTAAAGCATGACAAGTATTGACCAAAGGAAAGACATTAAATGGCATTAAACCACTAGATTGGAAAGTTGGGAACCATAATGTTACTGTAACATTGAAGCATGAGAATGACTGCAATGACTGAGCTTGACTAGTAGCCCTCCTCTTCAAAGCTATGAGGCTTCAGCCAAGCATCCCTTGAGTTGTCATCCTCCAAGGGGTGTTTGACAGTAGGAAAATGAAAGAAGAGGAGAGAGAAGAGGAAGCGAATAGAACCACTAAGGAAATGAAAGGCTACTTGGGAAAAAGCTGTGTTAAATGGAAAGTTGCTTAGGGTTACAAAAGGTAAGGGGTTTATATAGTCAACCCAAAGTGTGAAAATACAAAAATACCTAAAATATGAAATTACATAAGGGTCAGTAGTAATACATCAAATATGTGGTCGTTTGGGATCAGTATGCGAAAACCTGAGAATTTGAGATTTAGCTATGCGAGGAGATTTCGCTAGCATAGCGAATTTCGTATGCTAAGCGAAATTTAGCTAACCTAGCAAAATTCTGAGAGATATGAAAATGGGAAATTTCAGCTATCAACGATGAACCCAAGCTAGCTAGCGAAATTTTTGTGAATAGCGAAATTGGAAAATTTCGCTAGGCCTGATAAATTTAGCTAGCTAAGCGAATTTAAGCTAACCCTAGCGAAAATTCCCAATTTAAATTAGGATTGCCAGTACAAGCTATGATTGCGAAAATTTTAAGCAATCACGGTAATTTTCGCAATCATAGAGAGAAAAATCCTGGGATTGCTCCTGGCTTTGTTTTGCTCATTCTTTGTCGCTACATCCTCTACGCACTTAACATTCGTCATTTTGCCTTCAATTCTTCACTTAATCTTGATATTTCATCGCCTCGGCTCGGTGTAATCATCGAGGATTCTCGCATTCAACACCAATAGAAGCTAGCTGGCGTCGAAGTTCTCGAACGCAAAACTATCGAACAATCTCGAAATGGAATTAGTGAAACTAAGTGGACCTGCACACATCAATTGGCTTAATTGATATGATTAGTGCAAAAAAAGTACTCAAAACCTATCTTGAATAGGGCTCAAAATAGAACTTTTTGGGTACTAATCCACATGGCAGGCTACGTTGCCTAGTCCCTTAGCAATGTTAAAACAAAAATGGGATGCATGCTGTGCTTTTACAAAAAGTATATTTGGGTCAAAAAGTGTATGTACGGATTAGCTTTACCTTTAGCATGACTAATTTACACCCTGTATGAAAATCGACATGAGAGAACAAAAACCATATAAGAAACGAGTTTTAGGAAGCGTGCAATTTCAAAGGAAATCCTTTTCAATTTCCACCAAAATCTAATTGTTCTAAAGAACCGATTTTGAGCCAATAAATTGCAAAGCTATTCCCTCCCCCAACCTAGCTCTTGCCATGGCCTTAAAGCGTGATCAACCTAAATATAGGGCCCCAGCCACGCTCTTATTTCTTCCTTGATTGCTATGTAGGGTGCGATGTAAACTGAGCTTCTGAGTCAGGTGTAGCGAGGGTCCACCGATGACTCCCAACCAATTAAGGTTTAGGGCATCAAGCCAAAAGGATCACTTGACCACAAACTCTACAGGTTTCACCCCGGACTCCGAATGACTTCGAGAATTAAGCACCTACAACACGCTAAACTCTACCTATCCACCCGTGTAACGAACACTAAGTCGATGACTCCCGACCAATGAAGGTTTAGGGCACCGGGCTTTAAAGGCTTTCGCCATATACCCCTCGGACCGTGTTCGGGTTTCAAGGCAAAGCGTCATGGCTTTTATTCTTTTTTTTCTTCTTTTCTTTTTCTTTTTGCTTTTTCTTTTCCTTTTTGGAAGAGGAAACTTCGTTGGTCTTCATTCATGGGTAACACAAACCTATTATGGGTCGTCAACAAATTTAAGGCCGGCTTTGCAAAGTGGAAAGAGTTATATAGCTTTGCAACCTATTGGTACAATCTGGTGTGCAGTGTGTGCATTAACCAAAGGGGGAATGTTCAAGGTTGACTATGCTGAAATCTCAATTGACCAAAAACTAAATCATGCATGGAATTGTCCTATCATTAAGGTAACATACAGGGTTTCAATTCTCCAACTAAAGGCAAGAGAATATACACAAAATGGATACATAGAAATGAATTGCAAAAGTGTAGTAAAATGTAAATAGTGCTATAAAGCTTTTGATATAACCAAAATGGCTAATACATGCTTGATATAGCTAATCATAACAAAAGGGTATCCTTTTTCTTATTAGGTAATACATGAATCCTATACAAAATTAGTAGGCGATTGATAAAGTATTTGTATACGAAAATATAATAGAATACACTCCTAACTCCTAGCTTTTCCTCCAGGTCAAAGTAGAAACATGTAATGAGAGTAGGAAAAGTAGAGGCAGGAGTGTGACCACCTCGATCTCGCGGTGGTGGTGGATCGGAGAAGGCTGCTTCTTTGCTTTGTGGCGAGCATATCTAAGAGGAAGAGTGCTGGCTGGCTAGCGTGGGCTCGTCTCGATGGGTGAACATGCGGGGAGACCGAGGTGACTCATGATCTGCGGAGCATGGTATGACAGTGCTCTAAAGTGGTCTCGGCTCAAGTCAACCTCTAATTAGCCGGCCCAGCGTGTGTAGTGGCAACCGAGCGGACAACATCCATAGCAATTTGCGAGCTCCCTCGGCCCGACATGAACGTGCTCCGGGAGAATCTTTGCGTTGTATATGGAGCAGGGTGTCAGTGAAATTTGTGGCTGATGGATGTGGAAGGAGATGGAGGAGATAAATCTGGCGCAAACCACTCTCCATCTCAACCTCTGGACGGGGATCATCTCTCCTGCAGGGTCCTCACGCCTCCTCGTCCGTACCCTCCTCCCCAGTCCTGGCTGTGGAGGAGAAAAAAAAACAGGCATCACCGTGGCTCTCTCCATGGAAGCGGGACACGAGGGCATCGATCCTCCTCTCGATCACGGGGAGGGCTCCTGCAGAAAGCCCAAGTGCTCCATGACTGGCTCGGTGGTCGCGGCGGCCAATGAGTATACTCGGCTCGAACAGGCCACTGCGGTGGACCGTATCTTGAATCACGGCGGGAGGTCATCGCGCTGACTCGGAGGACTGAACCATAATCCCTCGAAGTCCGGTCTGAGCCTCGAGGATGGCTCCCCTACGCTGTACGTAGTGTTGCAGCGGGAAGAGGCTGGTCGGACGGGTGATCAATGAAGCATCGAGGGCGGGAGTTGTCTCGGAGAGTGCGGGTCATACATGTAGTGTCACGGGCGAGTGCGGACCATCTCCCTCTTGTGTGTTTGGGCCAATCCTAGATACCCTCCAGAGTGGCTGCTTTCTGGCCCCGGCCGGAGCCTAATCTGGTGATATGTCCATCGCTCGAGTACTCGATCCGATCGTCTATCTTGAATCGAGCTCGTGGACTCGGCGCTCACTGGGAGGTCGCCAGAGTGGTAAATTTGACACGCCGGATAGTAGAGCTGCGTGGCGTCATGAACGGCAAGAGGGAGTAATGTGTAATCAGTCTCATGGAGTCCCTGAACCGGGGGTCAGCGGTCAGTGTCGGCACGTCGTATCTGACTCCATGGAAATCTCGGCGTGGGCAGACGTTCCGGATGTCGGGGTCCGTAAAGAGGTCGTCGATCCTCGACGGGCGAAGATGGGGCGATGAGCTCGCCTCTACTGCTGACGGGGACTGTGATGGCTGAGGCCTGGATGATGAGGACTCCCAGGACGTGCAGACTGCCAGGAGGCGGGACCCTCTGGATTAATCTCTGAGAGGCCCTTTGGGGAGGGCAGGGTCCCATCCTCGTTTGGTACCTCCCCAGACCTGGGGGCTCCTCAGGAATTTCTTCTTTGCAGGACTACGCGGGGGTGCTCAGCTGCGGTAACAGCTGGAGAATGGGCTCGGGCAGCCTCAGTAGTGTCTGGACCCTCCATCTCATGAGTGAGATCGACCCTTGATGCCATGGCAAGAACGCCACCCAGCGGTCGCGGACCATGTCTGTGTCGAGAGGTATAGAGCGGAGCAGGGCTCACGGTGTTGGGGAAGATACCTTTGCACGCTTTTTCGGGACCAGGGCTCGGCTAAACCAAGGCAAACCAAGGCTAGAGAAAGCAGCGCAGGGCTAACCCAGGGCACGAACAGGGAGACTCGGGCCGACGGTGGGCGCGGGGCTGGTGCGGTCACATTTCTTGGTAGGTGGACGGGCGCGCACGCAGTGAGGCAAGGCGGAGCCGAGGGCATGGGCTACTGCCGATTAGCTCTGGCGATCTTGGGCTCGAGCACGCGCACGGCAGGGCGGCGAGGGCTGTTGAACTGGCCCGATTAGTCTTGGAAGCCGAAGAGCCACTACGAACCTAATTTAGCTATTATAGTGAAATTACGTGAACCATCGTGCAAAAATAGACATATAAAAATTTGGTTTAAGCGGAAATAGAGATAAATAATCAACAGATGTAGACTGTAAAAAGCTAAAATAAATAATAAAGTTTGCAGAAGCTGCCCAAAGAGTTTACTTCCTTTGAAAATTACTAAAGAAATTAAATATTGCAAAGTCAAGCAGTTTACCAGCAAAGGTTTGAGATTTCTTGAATTGGTTTCATTAGCTACATTTTCAACTCCATTCATTGGGGGTCAAGGGTAGGAGCTCATAACCCGACATTGTGTCTTCTTGACCTTCATGCGGCATGATTGTTGATTTGCTCCTCAGGTGAATTTGGGCTAACCAATGACTGCCGAGTGTGATGAAAACTCCCAATCAAGTGCTTCATCTTGGTTGTGATTCTTCTGATTTATGGACTTTTGGCTTCACTGCATTCTGACTAATTGAGCAGACTTCATCACTTCCTTCCTTATCACCATCCACTGGCTTGTGCTTGTGGCTCAAGTGAAAAATGTTGAGCTCCAATATCATGTTGCCAAACGTGAGTTGTATGACTCCATTTATTGATTGATAATTGCATTAGCGGTGGCGAAAAATGGTCTTCAGGGATGGTGGCGCATGATTG
Organism: Tetrastigma voinierianum; assembly: GCA_016808115.1. NCBI lineage: Eukaryota > Viridiplantae > Streptophyta > Magnoliopsida > Vitales > Vitaceae > Tetrastigma > Tetrastigma voinierianum. Next base: position 242,441 of record JAEQBH010001133.1, read on the forward strand.
GGCCCGCGCGGTGGCTCGGTGTCGAAGCCTTCTGAAGTCTTGGGTAGTAGAATTTGTCTATCTTGACCAACATCCTCAACTATTCCCTTAGGAATTTTCAGCGATCCCTGTCGATAATGACAAAGTGATGTTGGTAGGTTTAGCTCTCTAAACCTAGCGCTTATACAGTATGGCGACGGGTTTACAACGGCCCCAAATCGAGCAATGCCTTATCTGTCTGAGTCCCTCGATGTTAGTTGAAATTGTGGGGGATCACGGATCCTTATGTTGGCGGGTTCTTGCTTTGGATTATGGCACGAGACTTGCTTTCGGTTAGGAAGGCTTTTCTTCTCGATGCGATCCTTTCTTATTGGCCATAGGTCCTTGAGAACTTTGCATAAGTTGGGTTGCAATCCTTCGGCGGTGGAATGTTTGCCACGCTTGCCTTAGCACCTCCAATTTCAGCTTGGTTTGGGATTTTTCTTTGCTCGTAGTGCTTGAAATGGAGGGGCATGCTTCTCTTCAACTAGGTCTTCCTTGCTTGATGACTACCTCGAGCTTAGCTTCTTTCTTTGCATGTGTGTCTTCGCAGTCATGGGCCACACCAGTACCTTTCACACTTCCCTTCCACTCCTGAGGTGATTATGGCCTTCGCTTACATCCATCCACGAATTCTTTGGATGAACCTACCTTATGGACCCCTTTTGGATTTGGCAATGTTTGGGAAGGGAACCTTCCTCTCTCCTGTACCTCTAGAATATTGTTGATCTTTGTGATTAAATACTGTAGGTTGTCTATTTTCTGATTAAGATTGCTCTCAAGCCCATCTATTCTTTTGTTCAGTGTACTTTCTGATTAATCGATCCTTTGTGCCAATTATTATTGATCAGCTTTTGTTCTTCCCGCAAGAATTGCCTACCACCTTGCTCAGAATTCGAGTATAAACGTTCAACCGGTGAAGAGAGGATGATGGCGGTATGGTTGAGATGAGAACCAAAGCGATGTTGCTTTGAGGCACATAAGGCGGGGATTAAGGTTTCAAGAGAGGTTAGGGTGATTTTCAGGTGGAATTGTAGGTATTACCATATGGGGCATTGGGTTGTGGCTTGTATTGACCTACGGCATTTGCATATTCGACATCGTCAGCCCGGCGATGGGGCGGTGATGATGTTCCTCTGGGTCTTGATGAGTTGACAAGTGATGAATGTCAGGTTGCTTTATCTGATGTTTCGATCCTTTGCTTGCACTTCATGGAGCCTCTTTCCTTCTAGCTCCTTCACCTTCCTAGCTAGGGTTGAGATTTTGCTTTCATTTCAGCATACTCACGAAAGTGTAAAAATTCCTCCCCTTTGGTGTGCTGAGGGCCTCATTTTCTCCACCTCTCTCGGGTTTGGCTCATCCCATCCCTTTGAGGTTTCGGCCACATAGTTCAAAAAGTCCATGGCCTCATCTGGGTTTTTGCTCAAAAAGTTACCTCCACACATGGTTTCCAATAGTTGCTTCGTTCATCATAAAAATGGTTCACTAGCATCCATGTATCAAAACCATGGTGTGGGCATGCGATGATGGTCTCGATGAATCTTTCCCAACAACGATTAAACTACTCATTGTCAAAGTTTGAGTAGGTATAGATACGTCTCTTCAAGCGTGGTCTTTGTACTTGAAGATTTCTTTAAAAAATTCGACGAAAGGTGACCCAATTTCTAATCGTTCTCGGCCTCGATGAATTAGGCCAAATTTTGGCTTTGTCCTTCGATGTCGGTGGAAATGCTTTCGGCTTGAGCAAATCCATGTCGGTTATACCCTCATAAAAGTTGTGCATACCTCCTCGAATCTCGTATGTATGAATGGATTTTCATTCTCCATACCTGAAATGTGGGAAGCGGGGAGCCTTGGGTAGGTCTCTTTGCTTCATCCTCAGCCGGAGGTATGATGCAGGAGGGGGCACTAACTCTAGGAGGGTGTATGTGTTCCCTCATCGATTTGTATGTCGTTTGATTCATGGGAGGCGTTTGTTGACTTTGTTGTTCCTCAGGTAGAGGATCCATTTGGTCACTGTGCACACTGATTTCACAGCCTTGTTCAATTGGTGCACTCACTCTTTGCAATCTACCTGATGTCCCTACATCCACGATCTTTGCATAAACACACATTAAACAAATGAAAGCGGAGACAAAGAACACTTTACGAGCTTGCAGAAAAGTGGTGTTAGTTAAAACAAGCGTGCAAGAAACAAAAGCAGTGCGTGGCGCAAGTGAAGAAGCAGTTCTGCACTAAATTCAAGGCTGAAGAAGGTCACCAACACTTGTAATGTGGATTACAAGAGTACACATCAACTCATCAAGCGTGGTTGGCACCATCCCGACAGCGGCGCCATTTGATTCGTGCCGATAGGGTGATCGCGGAATCGACAAAATTTATATTCCTAAGTTCCTCCCTCTTGCGTAGTCGAAGCTCTTTTTGATATAGTGGTCTAGAATTCGAACAGGGGATGGTTTTTCATTCCCGCGAATGAATTAGCATCGGTGTTTGAAAATGGTGAGGCTTTAGTTTGGATTTGCCAGTTTGTTAAGCGAGAGGGAGGTTGGTTGTTCTTGACTAGCGTAAGGTTTAAAGTGAAGTGTGAAATGGTAACTTTGAAGACTTGGGTCACTAGCTTGATAACATGGGGCTATTAAAGTGTCCTTGGGTTATATTCTCGCATTAGGGCAAATGACATATAGTCAAAGCCAAAACCGGATCTATGTTTAGCTATAAAACCTAACCCTAGAACCACTCCCTATTTAGTCGACCCAATGCCTAGCGCCATTTAAAGTCCCACATTCGATTTGGAAACCACCCAGCCTTTAACCTCATTTTGTTGGCTCGTAAGTGACATCTAAAGGATGTCGGTGCATCTAGCATTAAGTGCCCGAACCCTAAAGCATGACAGTATTGACCAAAGGAAAAGACATTAAATGTCATTAAACCCTAGATTGGAAAGTTGGGAACCATAAATCTTTGTGCACAATAACATTGAAAGCATGAGACAACCTCACAACTGACCCAAAGCAAGCTAGTAACCCCTCATCTTCAAGGCTATGAGGCTTAGCCAAACATCCCTTGAGTTGTCATCCTCAAGAGTGTTTAGCCTTGAGAAAAATAGAAAAAAGAAGAGAAAAGAAACAAATATGAACCCCCAAACAGAAGTGGAAAAAGCGTATTAAATGAGAAAAGTTGCTTAGGGTTACAAAAGGTGGGGGTTTATAGTCCAACCCAAAGTGTGAAAATGCAAAAATACCTGAAATATGAAATTACATAAGGGTCGAAAATGGTAATACATCAAAAGCGTGGTCGTTTGGGATCAAGTATACCAAAAACCGCGAGTTTGAGATTTCCTTATGCGGAAATTTCGCTAGCATAGCGAAAATTTCGCTATGCAGCGAAATTTAATGGCCTAACAAATTCTACGAGATAGCGAAATGGGAAATTTCGCTATCAACGATAATTTAAGCTAGCTAAGCCATTTTATGCCTGCTTAATTTTTGTGAGATAGCAGTGGAAAAACTAAGCTAGGCACCAGTAATTTCACTAGCTAGCAAATTTCGCTAACTAGCGAAAATTCCCAATTTAAGCTAGAGATTGCAAAAAATTTTAAGCTATGATTGCGAAATTTTCGCAATCCCAGTGAATTTTCGCAATCATAGCGAAAAATCCTGGGTTGCTCCTGCTTCTACAGTTTTGCTCAACTGGCGCTCAACGCATCCTCTCACGCACTTCTTATTCTTCATTTTGCCTTCAATTCTTCACTGAATCTTGATATTTCATCGCCTCGGCTCGATGTAATCATCGAGGATTCTCGCATTCAACACCAATAAGAAGCTATGCTTGCTGATCGAAGTTCTCAAAAACCTGCAAAACTATCCAAAACAATCTCGAAATGGAATTAGTGAAACTAAGTGGACCTGCACACATCAATTGGCTTAATTGATATGATTAGTGCGCAAAAAGTACTCAAAACCTATCTTGAATAGGGCTCAAAATAGCACTTTTTGGTACTAATCACTTGAGGGGTGTGAATGACAATCAATCTATCACTTGAACTAGAGGGTTGACCTTCATAATGATCCTTCTTAGAAACAATGTCCTGAAACTAATCACTCTCATTGATCAAGTCATTCTCAAGAAATTTCACATTTCTTAATTCCACAATCCTAGTGCTGTGAGATGGACAATAAAATCTATACCCCTTAGACCTTTCAGCATATCCAATGAAATACCCACTAATGGTCCTTGGGTCTAGCTTCTTTTCTTGTGGGTTATAAATTCTTACTTCAGACGGGTATCCCCAAACGCGTATATGTCGCAAACTCGGTTTCCAACCTTTGAATGACTTAAAAGGCGTCTTAGAGACAACCTTGGTTGGAACTCGATTTAATATATACACAACCGTCTTTAGAGTTTTAGTCCACAAGTATTGAGGTAGTTTTGTATTACTCCTCATACTCCTTACCATGTCCATTAAAGTTCGATTTCTTAACTGCGCCACACCATGATTCGAACCCGGGCGCAGATGTCTTGGGCAACAATCATTTTCTTGAAGATGCCGCCGTGCACCAGGAGCTTGTCCATTATCTGTGTATTTACCATAGTACTCTCCACCTCTATATGATCTCAGTCAATATGTTATCTGCATTGATTCTCTACTTCGACCTTAAAAACTTTAAAGGCATCTAAAGCTTCATCCTTTGAACGAAGTAAGTAGAGATACATATATCGTGAATAGTCATCTATGAAGGTGATAAAGTATTTTGGACTACTTGCATCCATGTCAGGATAACAAATGTCAGTATGTATAATCTCTAATAGGTTTGTCCTCTTTGCACCTTTTTTAGACTTGTTGGTTTGCTTGCCCATGTGCAATTCACACAAGTCTGAAATCAGCCAAAATCAATACTAAGTACCCCATCATTAACCAATTTCTTTATTCTTTCAATGGAGATGTGTCCCAATCTCCGGTGCCATAACATAGAGGATTCCTCATTCATAACACATCTTTTTAATCCAGTAGTAACATGCATAGAATTATAAGTAATATCATTTTGTAACTGAATATGGAAAAGGCCATCAGACAATGTACCATAACCAATAACTTTTGATTTATTTGATAAACTGAAACCAGGATCTGAAAAGATAAAGGAGAATCCTAAAGGTACAAGTCTTGAAATTGAAATTAAATTCCTAGAGAAACTTGGAACTTAAAATGTCTTTTCCAATTCTAAAATGAAACCCTTTGCCAATACAAAGTGCAAGTGCCAATAAGCTTCCACACGTGAACTCATCTTCTTTGCTGAATAGATGCATTATTCACTTCCTTGGCTTCATAGGTTTTTCATACGTAAGGTATTTGAAACATAGTTGTAGAACCAGATAAATCCACCATGTATTGTAGTTTTACATTAACCATATTAGATTCATAACATACAAAGGAAAATTGAGTACCTTTCTTGCTCCCGAGCCGGATCTTAAATTTGGCTTGGATCCTTCTTCATGTGTCCATAACATACCACAGAAAAAAACACTTTAACTCCTTCTTAATGCCTGATTGAATAGGAATCTTTCCCTTTCTTTTCTTTCCAAAGGTGGTCAAGTTAACTTGTTCGCCCTCTTCCATCATTAACCTTCCCTCCTCTTGCACACACATGGTCAATAATTCATTAATTGACCATTTATCTTTATGTGTGTTGTAAGAGATTTTGAAGGGACTCTATTGTTGGGGCAGAGTATTCAATATATAATGAACAAGGAAAGTGTCCAACATGGTAACTTCTAATGTCTGAAGTTGGGCCACAATATCCCTCATGAGCATGATATGATCATGCACTCCTCTTGTCCCGATAAGCTTGGTGGATGAAAATTGCATGATTAAGGTACTAGCAAGAGCTTTATCAGAAGTTTCAAACTGCTCATCGATGGCTTTCAGAAGTGGTTTGACTTTATTAATTTGCTCGACGGAACCACGAATACCAGCCGATATCTTGGTCTTAATGAACGTCATGGAGAGGAAATTAGACCTCTCCCACTTATCATAAAGACAGACAGCTTCTGCAGTGCTAGTTTCGGTAATGGAATCGGGTTCCTCTTTCCTTATAGCGTAGTCAATATGCATCCATCCCAAATACAAAAGAATTCTTTTCTTCCATACCTTATAGTTATCACCCCTTAATTCGGGAATAACACACTTAAAATCAGAAATATTCATGAGATTGAATATGCAAAAGTTAAGTATACATGCTTAGTAATCAAAAATTGAGGCAAAGATACAATGATATGTTTTACCAATGTAAATCATCCTTTTAAATCATAAACCTAGTGACATAAAACTTGTCTGTGGGCTAAAGTCTTATTCAATTAGATTTAAATAATATTATGATAAGACTACCAAATCATAGTCTTCCTTTCTAATCCACTGTGGGTAAATTAGAAAATATGATTTGATATCTCATCCTAATTAATCATACAAAATATAATAAAAATTCATGTGGGATGAGATTTATCACATTCCAACAAACAATGTTATCAAATGTGATCTTAAAACTTAATATATAATTTTAACCAACTAAGGATGTTGTGGCTATTCCCTAGTTAATTAAAATTATATAGATCACTTAACATAAGAAACTATAAAGAATTTTAAAGAACAATATTATAAGCATGTAAAAATTATATTCATGCAAATAATCATAATAAATTCAATAATGAATTTAATCACTGTATTTCTATATAAAATAGGTTGTAGTTTAAATTAAAACATCAACCTAGCATGTAGCCTGATGGTGGAGTGTGTCCCTTGAATTCAAAAGCAAGGATTTAACTTCAATAGACATCAAACTGTCATAAATTTGTTAATAGGTAACTTTAATCCTTTTAAAGCTATATAAATAAAACCAGTGTCAAGATAATGCCATCTAGTTACCTAGTCGAATGGTAGAGCACTACTTTGAAGCCTACATGGTCCTAGGATCAAATCCTTTTAGCAACTACAACCCCTTTTAACAATTTTTTTGTTTTTTTTTAATCCAATGGGCTGCAGCATATGATCCAAACAGGCCTAAGGGCCTTTAGCTAACTTGTCCAGAGGGCCTTTAGCCAACTTATCTAGTGGCCCTCTAACTAAATTAAAAGGGCCTTATCAAAATTGGCCCATCATAGGCTCAAAATGAGCCCTAACGTGAAGCCATATAAAAAAAAAAAAAAAAAAAAAAAAAAGGTTATCTTCTTCAACCTTAGTTAGTCGGTCAACTTGGCCGACGAAAATGGTTCCCTTAGTTTTTTTTTACTTGTTAAATAACACTAAAGATTTCATTTGTGGGCATCACAAAGGCAAAACAGGGAGTAACTTCTTCTCTGGGTGCATTACGCATCTCATAGACCTCTTTTTTTAATATTATTAAATGGTGCGCCTTCTTCATTGGTTATTAGGATATCATTGCAGAACAATAAGTGAACCAAAAACATAATTATTTATCTGAGTTTGATGTCATGTAAATTACAAAATACATTAAATCATATAAGGAGATTTAGCAGCTTCATAACAATGGAAAAACTTAAGCGAAAAGATCGAGAGTGCGGAAAAATCCGATGCAAAAAAACAAAAAAACTTTATGCGAACACAAAAATCGAAGCGAGTTTCTTATATGCTCACGTGCAAATGTTGGATTCTAAATGGTAATCCCGATCAGATTATGTGCGGAAGCAAAATGTCAGAATACACATACCTCCAGCCATTGTAAGAAACAGAGAAACTAAAACACTGGAAACCAAACTGTTGAAACTAAGAAACTAAAAATTGATTTAGTTTTTGGTTCTTCTAAACCCTTTCTCAAAACAAACTTGATGGTGAATTGTTCTGTATTTTCTGGGTGAAGCAGGTTGCTGCGATGTCTCTTCTTTATATGGAACCGGGTCATCCTGAGTCTTCGAAGGATTGCAAGGGTTGGTGAAAGGTGTTATGGGAGATTCAATATGAATTTAAAATTCAAATTGATATGAACCATTCTAACATTGCTACTGCGATAATAAATGAAGTAGAACCTAGTCCTTGGATTCAATTGGCACACACTTTACTACAAGAATACACAATTGGGTGATATTACATTTTATCTACAGTAGTTATCATACCAAAATGTAGGGATGTTTGTACTTGTTTTGTTAAAGGGTGTTTGGATGTAGTGATAGCCAATCCATTGTTTGGATAGCTAGTGGCAGATAGCCAATGCCCTTGCATGTTTAGTTTATGATTTATTCATGCTTTCAAATTTTAATTAAAAAAGTGTGTATCATGCCCCAGAAAGTTTGACCCCGAACTCGATGGTTAAAATGGAAGTGCCTAGTACTAAGCTAAGCACTCACATATAATATATTATTTTCTTTGGTTTTATACATAATTACAAGGATTAAAAGTTACCTATATTGATTTTGAATATTTGTGTGTACTAATTTTATTTTTATTATGCATACCAAAATTAATAAATAAATACTATTATTAATTTCATTGCTTAAATTTCTTGCAATAATTATTTTGTTTGTATGTATAATTTGTAGTATTTGTGCCATATAAATTACAATAATATTATTGTTAGTAAAAAGCGCTTATAGTTTCTTGCAATAATGCTTCAAAGTAGTCAATATAATTTTTAAATTCATTAAGGAATAGCCATAACAATCATGATTGAATTCAGAATTATATTTTTAAAGCTTTTTAAAATCATCTTTGATAACATTAATTGTAATTCGTCATATAGATAATGAATCTGCATCCCACAGGAATTTTTATTATATTTTGTATGATTAATTAGGATGAGATATCAAATTATATTTTATAATTTACCAACAGGGATTAGAAAAAAAACCTGATTTAATATTTTTATAATAAGATTATTTAAATCTAATTGACTAATAAGTTTTTAGTACAATTAAGTTTGATGTTACTGATTTATGGTTTAAAAGCATTATTTGTTGAAAGTGCTAGGCAATGGCACTTAAGCATATTGTTTTGCACTACATATTTTTTTTTTTTTTAATATGTAAAGGTTTCTTCATTAACTTTATATTCATATGTTGAATAGATATAGATCTTTAATCGAATTAATGAAGTCCATGATGCATAACATAGCATGAAGGGATCATGATAATAAGATTCCTATCATGTGCAATTATGTTAGAATCTAAATTATCCCTAGTCATAGGATCAATGGGATTGGACATTGTTAATTCGAACAGACTAGCACATGTCATACTTCTTGATTGGATCAAGCAATGGATCTTATAAACTGTGATCATGAGATGATTGGAGTTGACATGTGGATGCTTTCTAAGAGTAGCTAAGTACATCGGAGACCTGCCATGAGACAATCATATGAATTATTTATTTAAAGTAGCAAGATGATTTATGCAATCATAACAATAGTCTGAAGTATCCTTGCAGGAACACTCGGATATCTGAATGTTGATTTTGTGCTGACTTCGCATTCCTTGTTACCTTAAATTAACTCGCAGATTGATGATTAGGTACAACTTGAGGTATTTGAAGGTAATTGAGTACACAATAAAGGATTCACCACTCCCAATAGAGGAGTATACCTATGGCCTCTTGTCATGATCATTACTCGAAAATCTCTAGCTATGGTGGAAATGCCATGAAGAGTGTCTTGGTGCATAAGCGATGATGACAGGTCCATGGACAAAGATATGATATCACTTAGGCTAGATGTGGGTAACTAGTCTGATAGAACCACATTATCCATGATCCCCGAATGGTAGGGGTATAGATTAGTGAAGGGCGAATTACACGATGCTGTCTATGGAAGGGTTTGAAATCAAACTATTGAATCTCCTGTCAATTGGGGGTCATGATGTGTTGCTAGATACCGCTCATGACTTGCTTAATTCAATGATCGAATCAAGTAGCCAACATAACTAGGAACCTTATGGGTCACATACTTAGAAGATGGAGACATGATATAAAACGGACTTGGATGTGATCGGTGGGGGAACTTCACCTTTGGGGGTTATCTGCAGCTCGGATCAAGAATCCCAGAACTAAGAGGACTCATTTAGAGACCGGGATAGGAAAAGCTTGCTCATGGGCTTAAGGCACATGAGGGAGCATGCTACCATGCATGAAGATGTATGTAGCATATTCCATCTTTGAATGAGGGCTTTTCGGTACTTTCATAGGGTGGAGTTTTTTCTGGCAAATGTGGTTATGGGAGAAACCCTAACCCTAATAGTTGATACAGCAAACCCTAATCTCCTTGTTTGAGAGAGAGTAAGGTTTTCTCTCTTGTTCTTGAGAAGAACTAAGAAGAAGAAGAAGGTTGGGAGCATCTTCTTCATCCCTCATTGAAACCAAGCTTGGCTAGCACCGAGCTTGTTTTCAACTCCGTCTGCTTAGAGGTTCTTTGGTTTGGTCTTCATGTGGATACCGTTAGAGATGAACCAAGGACGTGGTTCATTTCTAGTCAAGCTACAAACACCCTCCAAGAGTAGATCTACAAAGGTATATCATCTTTTGAACTCTTGGTTTTTGTTTTGATTAGTTTTGATGAACTATGATGGTCCAATGGGTGGGATTCCGACTTTTTTTGTTATTTTCATCGTGAAACTATGCCCTTGGCACTTAGGAATCCCTACATGATTTACATTAGTAAAACATGGCAATTTATTTTTACCTCAATCTTTTATTAATAAGCATGTATATTTAAATTTTGCAGTTATTCAACTTATGAACATTTCGGATTTTAAGTGTGATATTCCCAAACTGAGGGGTGATAACTATAAGGTATAGAATGAGAGAGTTCTTCTGCATTTGGGATGGATGGATATTGACTATGCTAAAAGGAAAGACGAACCACCGACTATCACCGAGACAACTATCAATCTTTATGAAAAATAGGAGAGGTTCAATGGCCTCTCCTTGATGTTCATACAGACCAAGTTATCAACTGGTATTCATGGCTCTATCGAGCAAATTGATAAAGTCAACCCACTTCTGAAAGACATCGATGAGCAGTTTGCAACTTCAGACAAAGCTCTTGCCAGCACCTTAATTATGCGAGTGTTAAATGCAGATCTATCGGGATAAGAGGAGTGCATGATCATATCATGCACATGAGGATATAATTGACTCAACTTAAGACATTAGAAGGTACCATGTCGAAAAAATTTCCTTGTTCATTTTATATTGAACACTCTACCTTAATATATTAGTCCCTTCAAAATTTCTTGCAATGCACATAAGGTTAAATGGTAAATTAATGAATCATTGACCATGTGTGCGAATGAGGAAAGAGTTGATGATGGAAGATAGCGAAAAGGTTAACAACCATTTTTGGAAAGAAAAAGAGCGAATCAAGCTAAAAGAAAGGAAGGATTCTAGTTCAACCAGGCATAAAGAAAAGGAGAGTCAAAGTGTTTTTTATAAGAAGAAGGGACCTTGAAGGCATGAAGAAAAGTCAGTGTTTTTAGTAAGAAGAAGGGCGCATGAAGAAGGGTTGCTCAAAATTTAGATTTGAACGACAAAATTTTTTTAATACGTTATGAATCTAATATGGTTAATGTTAATCATAACACATGGTGGATTGATTATGGTTCTACAATCCATGTTTCAAATACCTTACAGGGTATGCAAAACCTAAGGAAGCTAGTGGGAAGTGAACAATGCATCTATTTAAGAAACAAGGTGAGTTTATGTGTGGAAGCTATTGGAACTTGCAGCCTTGTTTTAAGCAAAGGTTTCATTTTAGAATTGGAAAAGACAATTTTTGTTCCAAGTTTCTCAAGAAATTTAATTTAAATTTCAAGACTTGTACCTTCCGGAATTTTCCTTTAACTTTTTGATTCGGTTTTAGTTTGATCAATAAATCTACGGCTATTGGTTATGGTACATTGTTTGATGGTCTTTTACATATTCAGTTACAAAATGATGTTACTTATAATTCTATACATGTTACTGTTGGATTAAACAAATGTGTTGTGAATGAGGAATCCTTTATGTTATGGCATCGGAGATTAGGACACATCTCCATTGAAAAGTGAAGAAATTGGTTAATGAAGGGTACTTAGTACTTTGGATTTTGCTGATTTTGAGACCTGTGTGAATTGCATTAAGGGTAAGAAAACTAGCAAGTCTAACATGGAGTGCAAGAGGAGCACAAACCTGGCTAAGTTATACATGCGGCATTTGTTGTTACGAGATGGATGCAAATGATCAAAATACTTATCATATATAAATGGTTATTCATGATATATGTATCTCTACTTACTGCAAATTGTCCGAAATACTTTATAACCTTCATAGATGATTATTCATGATATAAGTATCTCTATTTACTTCATTCCAAGCACGAAGCTTTAAACGCCTATAAAGTTTTTAAGGATGAAGTAGAGAATCAATGTGGAAAACATATGAAGATCGTGATATCAAATATAGGTGGAGAGTATTGTGGTAAATACATGGATAATGGACAAGCTCTTGCTACATTTGCAAAGTTTCTTTAATAAAATGGGATTGTTGCCTAATACACTATGTCTGGTTTTCCATATCTGAATGGTGTGGTAGAAAAAAGATATCGAACTTTAACAAACATAGTAAGGAGTATGAGTAATACAAAACTACCTCAATACTTGTGGACTGAAGTTCTAAAGATGACAATGTATATATTAAATTGAGTTCCAACCAAGGTTATCCCTAAGACGCCTTTTAAGTTATTCAAAGGTTGGAAACCGAATTTACGACATGTACACGTTTGGGAATGCCTGTCATTAGATGATGATGAGCTGCCTGATGGTGTAAAAGTCGTTGGATGTAAATGGGTCTTTTGAAACTAAAAAAGACTCACTAGGAAACATTAAGAGACATAAGGCAAGACTCGTGGACAAAGAATTCACTCAAAGAGTAGGAATCGACTACATGGAGACCTATTCCCTTGTATCTAAGAAAGATTCTCTTGGGATAATCAGGGAATTGGTAGCCCATTTTGACTTTGATTTACATCAAATGGATGTGAAAATGACATTCCTTAATGGTAATCTAGAGGAAGAGGTTTAGATGAAACAACCTAAGGATTATCCTCTAATAAAGTGAGCATTTAGTTTGCAAGCAATAAATCCATATGTGGATTAAAACAGGCGTCTCACCAATGGTATTTGAAATTTCATGAAGTCGTTGCTTCATTTGACTTCAAAGAGAATATCATGGATCAATGTATGTGCCGAAAGGTTAGTGGGAATAAGATTTGTTTTCTTATGTTATATGTGGATGATATTCTACTTGCAACTAATGATTAAGGTTTGCTATATGGGGTGAAACCATTTCTCTCAAAGAACTTTCATATGAAGGATATGGGTGAGGCATCTTATGTTATTGGAATTAAGATTCACAGGGAAAGATCTCGAGGCATTTTGGGTTTGTCTCAAGAAACTTATATCCATAATTTTTTAGAGAGATTTAACATGACTAATGGTTCATTGAGTGTAGCACCCATTGTGAAAGGTGACAATTTGATTTGAATCAATGCCCTAAAAATGATTTTGAATGGGAACACATGACGAACATTCCATATGCTTGGGTTGTTGGAAGCCTAATGTATGCTCAGGTCAGTACTAGACCATAAATTGCATTTGTTATTGGAGTATTAGAAAGATATCAGAGTAACCCAAGTGTTGACCACTGGAGAGTTGCAAAGAAGGTGATGAGATACATTCAAGGAACAAAGGATTACATGCTTATGTATAAACAAATAGACAATATAAAGGTAATTGGCTACTTCGATGCAGACTTTGTTGGATGTGATGATTCTTGAAAATCAACGTCTGGTTATGTTTTCATGCTAGTTGATGAAGATGTATCTTTGAGAAGCGCGAAGAAGACCTTGACTGCTACTTCCACTATGGAAGCTGACTTTGTGTCCTATTTTGAGGCTAGTTCGCATGATGTATGGTTAAAGAGTTTCATATCTAGGCTTAGAACTGTGGGTTCTATATCTAGGCCATTGAAGTTGTACTATGATAACTCAGTTGTAATATTTAGGGCTAAGAATAACGAAAGAAGAAGTTGAACTAAGCATATTGAAATTAAATACTTAGCCATACGAGAGCATGTTAAATAAAAGAAAGTGGTCATTGCACATTAGCATTGGGTTGATTGTCGATCCTTTAACTAAAGGAATGCCACCTACGTATTTTAAGGATCATATAGTACAAATGGGACTTGGTACCAAAATGTAATTTTATTGTACCTACATTTATTATTTTAATGAAACTCTTATTTAGTCTGATATTTTTGTTGGAAATAAGGATTGATACAATGGAGAAGAGAAAGACACTCCTAATATCACTTTTGCATATAATAAACTTTTGAAATTACAAAAGAACTCACAATCTCTTGAATAGAAATCGGAAGAAGAATACAAGAAAACAAACAGGGTTCTTGAATTTTGTCTAAAATACATTTGCTCCTTTCTCAAGAAATCTTTAGGGAAGTAAGATGGAAATAGTCTTGGGAATGATCATTCCTTTTCACTTTTCTGCATAAGATTTCAAAAGAAGAAAAGTCACTCTTATAGAATACTCTTAAGGTTGAATCAAAAAATGGTTACAAAGATTGGAACACTCTTTATCGTCCTTACCCTCTTGAGATTATAACATCCTATAACATTAATATATGTTTAATTCACACATTGGCTTATATATTTAATGTCTCAAATATTTACAAACATGATCTTCCTCAACTTCATAGTTTTTGTAACAATCTAATAATTTATTCATATGTTTAATGCACATTAAACATGATTTACTCACACATGTTACAAACTTATTATCTTCTCTAACCTAATAAGTTTTGTAATATTTCAACTCATTATTCATATGTTTAATCTATTCATTAAACGTGATGTATTCTCAAGGTATATTACAAACTTATTTCACCTTTGAATGTATAACTCATTTTACGCATTAGATGCTTAAAGTGTAACTCTTCTTACACTTACAATATCATCTAAATGTAGAAATCTTCTTACATATAATATTCTAAAATTATAAACTCTTTCTTATATTTATTTTTAACTAACAATATACTTAGAAATATATATAATAATCCCTATTGGTTAAAAAATAAGCTCAACCTATTGTAACCACAACAACAAAAATGCATAAAATAAAATATCCTTGAATTTCAATTTTATCTTAGTGTAATTGTCACAAAGCTCTGTTGAAATCTTAGGTTGCTTATTGCATTAAACCAGTTATTCCTTGTAATTAAACCAGTAACAACACACTTACTAACACGAGGTGTCAAATTTTTTTTTTCTTGCTTATCACTTCTATGGTTATGTGTTTAATCCATTCATGAACTTTCTTGAGAGAAACTCCAACTCTCATGAGAGGCGGCACCACCCCTAAGTTCATATAGGTGAAATTCTTCTAGCATTCTTGTTACCTTTAAGATGCTTGTCACACATAGATTGAATTTCATTAAAAACTTTATGTTTAACCCTACAATGGTAACAACCAGTATTCACTTCTAATCGGAACTTAAGATGCTAATGTTCTTAGTAATTCACTTATCAATGACTTGTTTTTACCCATTGAACTTAAGACTAGTCATTTCCTAGTATTAAGATGGGTTACTATCATTGGTGAATTTTATTTAAGGAGTTTTAGTTCCATCCCTCTAGATGTTGTCTTTACTAAAACTCTTGTAAGAGATTTAGTAAAAGAATTCACCAACTTTTCACTTGATCTCAAAAAGGAGATTAGTATGATTCCATCTTGAATAAATTGTTTACTCTTTTTCAATATAGTGAGTTTGGTTCAAAGCATAACCCTCACTATTTCTCTTTACTTTGATACAAAAGATGGTATCAACTTCTCCAAGATCTTTAATCTTGAAAATTAAGGATAAAAACCTCTTTGTTTCTATCTTCCATGTAATCATTCAAGATTACCATGTCATCCACGCATAGACACACTACAACCACATAGTCTCCGCAAGTCTTAAAATATAAGCACTTATTTGCATTTTTGTGTCTAAATCCATTTGAAAGAATATAATGATCAAATTTTCCTTGCCATATTTTTGGAGCTTGCTTTAAAACATATAATGATTTAACAAGCTTAGACACTTAGTTCTCATTCCCCTTTCGAATAAAGCCTTCCGGTTTTCCATGTAGACCTCCTCATTGAGATCCCATTCAAGAATGTCATTTTGACATCCATTTGATGAACATATAGATTAGGAATTTATTCACAAAGGACATAGTATTCTAATTGATTTCATTCTTGCCACCGATGCATAGGTTTCAAAACAATGAGTACTTTCTTCTTGTTTAAACACTTTAGCTACTAATCTAGCCTTAAAGGTTTCAATCATGTCATTAGTGTAATATTTCCCTTGACATACCAACTTGCTCCCAATTGGTTTAGACCCTAGTGGAAGGTCTACCAATTCCCATGTTTGGGTGGACATAATTGAATCAATTTAATCATTGATAGCCTCTTTCCAAAAACTAACATCTCTAGAAGTCATAGCTTCTTTGTATGTTCTAGAATCCTCCTCTATTTGAAGTACTATAGGAATTTTCCTTAAAATATTTTATTTATTTCCTTCTACTAAATAAAAGGAAATTATTTAAAATCAATTTCTTCTGATCGACACTTTTTCCTTTTCTAACTCTTTGACTTTTTAGAGGCACAATGGGTTTCTTAACAACCTATAGGTGTCTCTCTTAGGACTCTCCAACACTGGTAGGTACTTGAAATTCTTCATCCTCGACAAATTCTCAAAGAACTTTATCTCTCTTGATTCAATTATCACATTAGACTCCAAGTCTAATAGCCTATAAGTTGTTCTATTTGAGGCATAGGCTACAATGCACACTTAGTGGCCCTTAGACCCAATTCTGTTTTATTTGGATCCGTTTTCTTGCAATAAGTAAGACACCCCCATACTTTGAAGTAGCCTATATTAGGCTTCCTTCCTTTCCATAACTCATATGGAGATATCTCATTTTTCTTCAGATGAATTCTATCCAATATATATGACAAACTTGATTAACAAAGCTTCTTATAATTAAAATTTAATTTAGCATGCAATAACATAACATTCTGCATTTCTAATAATGTTTCTATTCTTTCTCTACGCTTTATGCCATTGTGTTGTGATGTATAGGATCACCGGTACACTCATGTATTATGTCATATTCTTCACAAAATGAATTGGTCACTAGAAATATTCTACCTCTATAAGCTAAAGCACCTTAATATTTTTGCTTAGTTTATTTTCAATTTCAGCTTTGTAAACTTTAAAGGCATTGAAAGTTTCACTTTTATTTTTCAATAAAAACACATAGGTAAATATAGAACAATCACTTATGAATGTAGGAAAATACTTATTGGCACCTCTTGTTAATATGCCATTAAGTTCACAAAGATCACTATATATTAAATCAAAGTAAGAATTAGATAGATCTCTCAGCTTTTACTGGAAAGGTTTTTAATCATCTTTGATTTAGCTTATATTCCACATCTTTTAAAAGTCATGGCATCAAAAGCAATCATACTACATTTCACAATCCTTTTAATTGTACCTAAGCCAACATGTCCAAGTCTATTATGCAACAAAGACAAGGAATTTGAGTTACACATATAAGCATAATTAGAAGCCATTTTATTGAAATTGTCATTGGTATAAAGCAGTCATCCCATCACAAGAATAATCTTTTCCCATAAAGTTCCCGAATTTGGATAAGATTAGCTTACCGGATTCAAGCACCACTTTGATACCTAATTTGCTAAGCAAATCCCCACTAATAAGATTTCTATTCATATCGGGAACATACAATACATTTACAAGGTTAATCTTTTTGCCGGAAGTAAAAACTACTTCAATAGTGCCCTTGCCTAGCACCTTGGATCTCTCTTCATTGCCAAGTTGAACCACTTGATCACCCTTTGCATCTTCAAAGGTATTGAAAAGAGATTTGTCACAGGTGACATGAACAATGGCACAAGTATCAAACCACCATCCTTGTACCTTCCTTTGGACAACACATACATTGCTTAAGGTTACAATAATCTCCTCATCAATTGCATTCACTCTAGCCCCTTTTTGGTCCTTTCAATACCTACACTCCCTAGCATAATGTTCGAGTTTTCCACACACAAAACATGCACCTTTCTTGCCCTTGGATTGCTTTTGATTTTTGTTGTGGCCCATAAAATTCTTGGAATGCTTTTTGTTGTTATTTTTACCTTAATGATCAGGCTTTGAAACCATTTTGCTTTGTTAGTCCCGCCATTGGATTCTTCTACCACTTTGTCTCTTGATCTCGATTCTTCCACTATTCAAAGGTGTTTTTAAATCTCCTCAAAGGAGTAATCTTTTCTCTTATGGAGAATCCTCTTCTGATAACCTTTCCAACTCGGTGGTAATTTAGCCATAATAGCACCAACTTGGAAGGCCTTTAGAAGTTCAATTTTGAGAACTTTCAACTTATTCACCATCACTCGCAACTTATGAATTTGTGGTAAGAAAGAATTTTCATCAAAAAAAAAAATTGAAATCAATGTATTTATAAATAAGGAAATTTTTGGTACTTTCTTCCTTAGCTTTGTACTTGTTTTCAAGAGCTTCCTAAATCTCCCTTGCGGAATGAGTGTTGGTGTAAAGGCCATATAGCCTATCGGATAAGGCGTTCAGAATATAACCCCTACATATGAGCTTGTCCTTCTCCCTCTTCTTCCTTGTCACCACTATTCAAGCTTATCATCTTCCTTTGATTCCGATAATGGTGCCAAGGCAAGATCAAGGATGTAGAAGATCTTGAGTGCCATGAGAAGAAATCTCACCTTGTCTTGCCACCTAGTGAAGTTGGAACCATCAAAAAGCAGTCCAGCCTCCTGACTCTTGGTTCATGATCTTGATAGTCTCCCATTCCAATAAAAATAGGGTCTTTGATTGTTGAAAATAAAGATTGATACAATAGAAAAGAGAAACACACTCTAATATCACTTTATATAATAAAATCTTGAAATTAAAAAAACACTCACAATCTCTTCAAAAAAAATAAGAAGAAGATGAATACAATAAGGCTCAAACAAGTTCTTGAAACTTTGTCCAAAGACTCTATTTCCTCCGTCTCTCAAGAAATCTTTAGGGATGTAAAATGGTAATAGCCTTAGGATTTATCAAGCTTTTCACTTTCGACTGTAAGTTTCAAAAAGAAGAAAAAGAATCCTTTCTTATAGAACACTCTTAGGATTGAATCAAAAAATGGTTACAAAGATTGGAAGACTCCTTATCTTCCTTACCCTCTTGAGATTATAACATCCTATAACATAAATATATGTTTAATTCACACATTAAACATATATTTAATCTCAAATGTTACAAACTTATGATCCTTCTCAACTTCATAAGTTTTGTAACAATCCAATACCTTATTCATATGTTTAATGCACACATTAAACATGATTTACTCATAGATGTTACAAACTTATTATCTTATTCAACCTAATAAGCTTTGTAACATTTTAAATCATTATTCATATGTTTAATCCACTCATTAAACATGATTTATTCTCAAGGTATTTTATAAACTTATTTCATCTTTGAACGTGTAACTTCTTTTACACATTAGATGCTTAAAGTGTAACTCTTCTTACACTTAAAATATCATCACAAGTGTAACTCTTCTTACACCTATAATATTCTAAAAATTGTAAGCTCTTCTTATACTTATTTTAACCAACAATATATAGAAAATATATAACAATTTTTCTCATATGGTTTTTGATTATTATTATTATTTTGAGAAATATCATTAAGTTTGGACTTTGAATAAACATAGAGTTTATTCATTAAGTTAATGGGGTTTGTGTTGAGGAACTTGATATGTTAATACATACGAGATAATACTCGCTATAGAGGACCTACAGCCATGATTTATATATTTTACTTTTCCTTTGCTGTGGATGTTAAAAATGTATGGATAAGTGGGAGAATGTAAGAATTATGATCCATATTTTTAATGTTTTAAATTTTAAATCTTAGAATCTCTCGCCACTTTTCATAACCCACCTCTTCTCTCGCCACTTTTCATAACCCACCTCTTCAGCATCCTTCAACACTCACACCTCTTTGGGAGACCAGTGATGGTCTAGTCTTCATATAAGGAAATCTATGAGGCACTTTTTGGGTCCTAAACTGCTCTTCTCTATTCAGAATATTTCACTAATCAGAGTTTTAAGTAAAGGTTTAGAAGAACTAAGAAGAATTTGTTTTTCAGTTTTTCTAGTGTTCCAGTTTTCTCTATTTCCAAAAAATGGTTATGTCCTGATTCCCGGTCGACAGTTAGCGGTGGTTTCGAGTGCGAGACCATATCTTGGGACTCTTTACGATTTGTTTTTAAAAATCGAACTTGTGCACATTGGGTATGGCCCACATCTTATAACAAATTAATACATTATATACATATCAAAGAACTACCACCGAGGTGGTGTCCATCAAAAATCTATACACAATTCACAGAGTCACACAAATACAAAGCGTACTTTTACATTTCTGTCGAGTCATGGAACCTGCGTGATGAACCCTTACTAGTGTGTTAGCCCAGCTGTATGCGGATGTTTTCGGACGTCTTCTCCTGTACCTACATGGATTAAAAACCCGTGCTAAGCTTTACGCTTAGTGGGAAACATATGTAGTATGCATAATCACATTTATATTCGAGATATGATAACATATATCATAATTTCCATGCATTACATTATCTTGGACTTATCACAGTACTTATGCTTATCTGAGACTTATGCTTGTATTCGAGACTTATACTTATAGCATTCGGATCTTATATCTATAGCAGATTTATTCTTATTCGGATCTCCCGTAGGACACATACTTATTCAGATTCCTTATAAACGGTACTGAACTTATACATATACTTAGACGGAGGTACTTATCACGTACTCATACTTCTATCTATCATATCTTTTGGTTGAGGCTCTCGTAGGGTTCTGAGCATCTTTATACGAGATGCCCATATACGTACCATAGGGCTTATACTTATACTACGGAGATTACATTTGTTTGGAGGTCCCAGTAGATCCTACAGAGTTATTACGGAACGTCTACTGGTATTGTGGAACTTATCCTTATAATGAAGTACCCGTAGGTACTACTGAGTTTATCCTTATCCAGAGCTTATAAGGAGATACCAGTAGGTACTACAAAGATTAATCAGATACAGAAGTACCCGTAGGTACTACAGAAGTGTCGGATCTGAAATTGCAGGTATGTACTATAGAGTGTCGGATCTGAAGTACCCGTAGGTACTACATAACTTATACTTATTCTTGTATTTCGGATCTTATACGTGTATTACAGAACATATACTTGTCTTACGGATCTTATACTTGTGTTACATAACTTATTCTAGGATTTCGGATCTTATACTTGTACTATAGAGCATATACTTGTCTTACGGATCTTATACTTGTGTTCTGAGACTTATTCTTGTCTTACGGATCTTACTCCCGGGTATTACAGACTTATTCTTGTACTTTGGATCTTATTCTTACATTTTGGATCTTATACTTGCCTTACCGTCTGAGTACCACGTAGGTACTACAGGACTTATACCTCAATCTGAACTTATACTTATTTACGATGTAAGTACTCGTAGGTACTATTGGACTTATACTTATATTCACGAATCTTTTGAAGTACCCATGGGGTACTACATAATAATCGAGATATAGGAGTGCAGTGGGTACTACGAGCAGATCTGGTACATTCGATTTTTTTACTCTTATTCTTTATTCAAGTCTTATCATATATTGTTTGATTTCTAGACTAGTAATACGAATGAGTAGGACCGCGACCTGATAAGTGCCGAAGATGCTATACAATATGAAAATTAATAGTAGCACAAGCGGGATTTCAGTGCGAGCGAGGAGTGTCGTGGCACTAATCGGGACAGGGTGCGTGACACTAACAAGACCGGGGTGTCGTAGCACTAACGCGGGAGTAGGAATTACTGTCGGGTCTAGGAGCTTTAATCAGGGTATGAAGTACTATTGAAGTGGGAGCACCAATCAAAGTGCGAAGTACTAATCGGGAGTCTTGGGAGCACCAATCGGGTGCAAAGTACTGTCAAGAGTGCGAAACACGTCAGAATGCAGAAGTACTATTCCAAGTCTTTGGGCCCCAATCGAGACAAAAGTGTTGTGTCATTTAATAAGCGGTCTTAAATGGTTTTACAATTATATGAGTTGATAACTTACTATCTTGTAATGGGGGCATTCTTAGCTACATTATGTGTTCATGACATATTGTATTTCATGTTTATGGTCGCGTTTCAATTCGTTTTCATATTTCATATCATATTTATGTTTCATGAACACATTTATACATATTGCATCTCCTATATTTTTCTTTCTTGTTTCATGCCTGTTGCATATGGCATTTCATATACTTATACGGTATGACACCTATGTGTTCACACCTTATTCTTGTATTCTCTTCTCTTTATGAATCTATTTTACTTAGAAATTGGAATCATTCCAATTGGATCATCCAAACTAAAGCTATGGCATTTCCATGTCAACTAGTCAGTTTACCCGAGGGACAGTGTGCAATACTCATTTTCCAGTGCCTTGACTCCATATTTGACACTGGTTCTTTACAATCCTTTAAAGCTAAGGTGCTAAGGGTTTTCCTCCAACTGGAATCATCCAAATCGGAGCACCAGAACTCAAGATACATCCGGAACAACCCGGACTACTCTATGTTTTAAAAACTGAACAAGAAATTGGCCTGAACAAGCCCTACTTTGAGTGAATTGTTGGACCACATAGAGCCGGAATTCGAAGGTGCCTTTTTCTGGATGTTTGGTTTTTCTTGAAGTCTATTTTAACCAGCCACTTGAATCACTCAAATCAGATAAGAAATGAGCAAGTTATGGCTAAAATCTACGAACCTTGATCAAAATAGGCGGGGTGTCTGCTTTGTTCCGCTTTTGTCTGCGTACGGGTTAGGTTCTGGAGGGTTGTCTGCGATGCAGCGGGTCCAAGGTGTACCGATCTGGAGTCTGAATTTCCTAGAATGTGTGTTTGCTTCCCATTTTCCATATGTTGATACCCAAATCAACCCAATACTCCATAAACACGTCAAAACCACTCCAATTCATCTTGTAATCTCTTTTCTACTCAATTCATCTTTCAATTACCTATCTTTCTTCATAAACCTTTCATGAATTTCTCCCAAAAACACTCTAATATGGGTCATAACCCATAACAAACCAAACATGATGATTAGTTAGGGTTTGTTCTAAACCCTAACTCAATTACTTTCAATTAAACCATGAATCCAACCTAAAAGGGAGGATTCTATAACCATCTTGTACCATATGGGGTTTTACCAACCCTACTTTCAATACATCTTTGGTTAGGATGAAATCCTAACAAACCCTAGGTTTGGAAACAACTAATAACCATACAATTGCATGGAAAGCCATTCAAAGCTTTAAAATTCCATGTAGTTCCATACCTTTTTGGCCTTGCATGAACTTCTCTCCTTCGTCTTCTTCTTCTCTTCCTCTTCCTCTTCCTCTTCTTCTTCTTCTCCCCTTATAACTTCTCTTCTCGGTTTTGCTTCCCCCAAATAGAGACCAAATTTGGTCTTAAATCCGCTCTCTATCCTTAGGCCATGTTTGGCTCCCAAAACCCTTTTTTTTTTTGGGTTAAGTTTTCAGTATTACCCAATTCCTTCCAATTCCTTTCTTTTTGCATATCAAGTTAGGCATAATTCTATCTTAACCCATAACCTTTTCATCTTATATCTTCTATGCCCCTTTTTAGCAAAATTACTTTCCGGGTCTCTCATTTCCATGTTTCGCATTTAACTCATGAAACATTCAAATTATGCTTACAAAATACCTAAACATATCATTTGCTAGGGTATATTTTGAGATATTCTGAGTTAGAGTATGATTTGCCATGTCAAACTAATATGATCTAATCATATTTTGTTTTTTCTTGATATGATTAGATTCTTCATGTTTATTTATAGATCTTACAAATTTTATCCAAATTTTGGGAAAATAATTTTTTTTTAAAATAATTATCATAACTGCTAGTGAAGAAAAAAATCAATCAATGTTTTGTTTTTATTTGAATTTTGAGAAATAAATTTGTAAATAAAATTTAAATACCGCGTAGTTTTATTTAATTAACATGAGAACAAATTATGAGAGTTTTCAATTGAATGATATGGTATGATTTTCTAAATAAAAACAAATCATATATTTTATTTCTATTAGTCAAATACAGTGAATAAAACCTCTTCTAGTTAAAAATAAATTTACAATAAATAAATAAATAAGCAAGCTCTCTCCTTAGTGATTTGCCTGCTGCAAGATTTATTGGTCCAAATTTTCTTTAAAACCTCGGCTGTCTTCCAAATGTCAAGTTGAGACAAATTAATAGGGGCTTCCTTTGGAGTTAAGCCCATGATACTAGCAACTTTAGGACTAAAGAAAATGTTGTTAGTCTATTGAGCCGTGAACTAACTAGAAAACCTCTTCGATTAGCTTTGTTAAGTTGATTGCAAGCCCAATCCAAATCTCTATATGAATAAATCTCCAATAATTGACTCATAAAGGTACATAATGACTCTTGGGTTTTAGCGAAAATCCAATTAATAGCCCATAGTTCTTTTTTAGCCAAATACCCCTTTAACGTGAAGTAACAAGTACAAAGCTTAACCAAAACCCTCCTATAACGAGTTTTCGGATATTCGGCCTAATGGTCATTGTTATGTTCTTATGTGGCACTCATGGGACTCACTCTCATCTCTCTAATCTCCTCTCCTAACCCCCATTGAACCCTTCACCTGACCCCAGCTATCGAGAGAGGGTTTAGTTTAGTTATGGACATTAACATTAAGGGGGGAATTTGGCTCAGAAAGAAGTATGGGTGTTAGTTGGATTTTCGCTAAAAACGCATGGATCTTTTTGTACTTTTTTCCCACCGCATCTGGCTTGTTGTAAGATAATATTTGTATTCCAGCTTGAGCTATTAGTTAATTCCTTTCTTAATAATAAAAAAAATTCCAAAATGGAAACTAATCTTAGGCGGCTTATTTTTTTGTTTGGGCTCTGGGCTCGTGTGCTACAAAGTATCATTGTTTAATACTAGAAGAAGTAAGACATTGTTGTTTGTTATATATATATATGTGTGTGTGTGTGTGTGTGTGTGTGTGTGTGTGTGTGTGTGTGTTTATATAATAGTTAATTAGAAGTACAAATGTAATTTTAATATTTGTAGATCTTATGCATTGTGATATTAATTAGTTACTCATTAGAATAATTTTTTTACTTTCATTGGATGTGGCAAGAGTTATAATAGCTTTTTATAAAATTTATCATAATACTTAGAACTTCATCAAAATATTTTATGCATAGTATGTGATAAGGTTATCAAATTTGATATGGAAACGAATCCTTAACAATAGTCATCTTACCATTATTACTTTGTATTTTTAACATAATTCCTTTATATATTTATAGAGATAGAACATGATTCCAGGAACTGAATTTTTCCTTTCCTTCTGCACATCTCTTATATGTGTATACATATACACTGACAATACAATGAAACATCATGAATTTCTCCATCAATCTTCTAGCATTAACATGGTATTAGAGCCTTCTCTCTAAAGAGACCAATCTTTCCACTTCTGATCTTCTTCCCTCTTGTCCTCTGAAACTCTCCCAACCTTTCATACTTCCACAATCTCCTTTGAAACTCTTTAAACCCCTCACACCACAATGTCTGATGCTGAATCTTCCACCAAAACTACAAAACCCCCCAACACTACATATTATGTTCTTTCATTGGTGACATAATGACCATAAACACTAGAAGCCTCCTATCTCTGAAACTCACTCCAACCAACTTCTCGACATGGAAAACCCAGTTTGAAACGTTGATGTTGGAATATGACCTAGATGGATCATTCCCATGCCTACCAAAAATCATTAAATATGAAGAAAATAATCTCATTAATCTAGATCATCGTAAGTGGCAATGTCAAGATGCTCTCATTTGCCATGCTGTCATATCGTCATCCACGTTTGCAATCTAACCATCATTGCATGGAGCAGTGACAACCGCACAAGGATGGGCTAAACTCCATGAAACCTATGCTAACAGATCCAGAACATAATACCTCACCCTTATAGACATTCTCTAAAAGACCAACATAGAAGGGAAAAATGTTTCAGAATATATGTAATCCATCAAAACGATTGAAAATGATATGGCCTTGATAGGACATCCTTTGACTGAAGATGAACTAGTCCATCACGTACATGTAGGCCTCACTTCCAACTTCAAGGAAATCAGTGCAAGTATTCGTGCCAGATCAAATCTCATCTCCTTCGAAGAGCTTCATGAGAAACTCTTAGATCATGAGATATATATAAGAAGAAACTTAAACAAGATCCTGAGACGACAATGAATTCTGACTGATATGTGTAGAATGTAAACTTAAATGGTCGAGGAAGATTGAGAAACAACTCTGGCATCAATAAAAATAACCCCGATTTTAATCAAAGAAATTCAAACTCAAATTAATCAAAACCATTTTTCGATTGCTAAAACAATAAGCGATCGATCTCAGCAATAGTGCGAAATAGGCTCAATAATCAACAATGGCACTACCATCGCCACAACAATACAACCAACCATAGTGTTGTTTGCCAACTATGTGATAAAATTAGACACATAGAAAAATAGTGTTAGTCTAATAATGTTGCATCCTCTCCACAAGCTCATTACACAACTAGTAAGTCAAATAACAATTGGATCTTGGACTTAGGTGCATCACACCACGTCTCCTCTGACCTATAAAACCTGGCAATCCATTTTGACTATGATGTGATGAATTATCATTGGAGGCGACTCGAGGTATCAGTTACTTATATCTTGGCTCCTCTACAATCTCATCTTGTAAATCTAACTTCCAACTAAACAATATTTTGTGTGCTCCCACCATATAAAGAAACCTCATTTCAGTTTCACAATTTTGTAAAAATAATAATACCTCTATTGAATTTTACACAAATGATTTTGATGTGAAGGACCTTAGCACGGGGGCATTGCTCATCAAAGGTCGGAGTAATGGGAGTCACTATGAGTGGCTGCAAACATCTAGCCCACCATATGCGCCCTTCGACCCTCTCTCTCGACCCAGCTAGCATTGTCGACAGGTCGCCTTCACTCGCATTCTCAAGAAAGTCTTACCAAGTTAGTCATTGTAGGTGTCAAAGTTTGACCGGTTTCATTATTGCAACTCCTGTCTATGTAATAAAAGTCATTGGCTTCAATTTGGTGTCAACTCATTGTCAAGTACTAAACTCTTGAATTATTTTATATAGATGTTTGGGGTCTAGCACCTATACAAGGGTTTGATCAATCTAGTTATTATGAGGTATTTATCAA
Source organism: Tetrastigma voinierianum (assembly GCA_016808115.1). Classification (NCBI taxonomy): domain Eukaryota; kingdom Viridiplantae; phylum Streptophyta; class Magnoliopsida; order Vitales; family Vitaceae; genus Tetrastigma; species Tetrastigma voinierianum. Next base: position 269,963 of record JAEQBH010001133.1, read on the forward strand.
TCATTTTACAAAATACATATGGTTTTACTGCTTTCAGAAGCGAAAGGCCCGGAGGTTCCTCTGATGTTTACCAAATTTAAAATTTTGGTAGAAAATTTCTTTGATTCTAGGAATTAACCATCTACAGATGGCTGACGCGAGAGCCACCATGGGCTACATGACAACGCAATAACTTGGGTATCCAACATTTGCTCTCTCAACCATATACTCCATAAATAGTTGTCTTCCCTGAACGTCATCATCGCCATGTAGTTGAAACAAGTCTTACCCTTCTCCATCAAGCATCCCTTCCACTCATTCTTTTTGGCCAAATGCCTTCCAAATTGCCACCCACCTTATCAATTGGTTACCAATCCCAATTTTGAAATACCAGTCTCCATTTGAAAAATTATTCTCCCTTTATCGAACTAGACTAAGCTACGCACATATGGCTACCTTTGCCTTTATCCACGGCTTAAACCATACACCAAACATAGAATTGGAACCCGAAATCTAGGACTTGCATTTCCTTAGATACGGATTCCTTATAATGCCTATACTTGTATGACTATTGACATCTGGTTCTTTGTTTCAGGACATGTCACATTTGTGGAATATGAGTTTCCTTACTCAAAGCAATCAAGCATGCAATTTACACTTAATAATAACATCATCACTAATTGGAGGAAGTCATTAAGTCCATTAGTGCCACCACCTAATGACAACCTCGAAATTTTAGGCAAATCCCCCTTGCATCCAGCGTCTTCCCTTCCATCGCAGATTACCACCCACCACCTCAAAGAACATGGAGATGGAAACTCAGTTACACCCTCTTCACCTTCAATGTAGCAATCTCCCTCATCTTCGTCTAACACCGCAAAGTCCTACTAGGTCAGTAATCCTTCCTTACATCTACCTACCTTTATGCTACCCTGCCATCACCTCATTGCCCCAGCGACACGATTACCTAAACTCAACCTCCCAAACCTTTTCTAGAACACACACTAGTGGTTACCCTTGACTCCCAAAATGCCCACCCCATCCAACAACACCCTATGATCACATGAGCCCGTAACAACATTCATAAACCTAACCTTAAATTCCATGATTCACACCGCTATACGAGAACACATCTCCCTACCCTTGATTTCATTGAACCCACCACCCACTGCCAAGCTCTCAATCACCCTTTCTAGAATTCCGCTATGCAAACTAAATATGATGCCTTCACTCAAAACAACACTTAGGACCTTATACCATCTTACCCTACACAATATATTGTTCATTATAAATTGGATTTTAAGTTAAAGAGGAAGGCGACGGGACTATTAGTGTCTAAGCCAAATTAGTTTACCATGATTCCAACAATGACCAGGTATTGACTTTCACTACACCTTCAATCCAGTAGTCAAACCAACTACTATTTGTTTCATACTCACCCTAGTAGTATACTTTTGATGGCCTCTTCGTCAGTTGGATATCAACGATGCTTATTTTCAAGGCACCTTAGACGAAGATGTATACATGGGCAACCTCCTTGCTTTGTTAATGTTTCTTGCTCAACTCATGTATGGAAACTAAGGAAGGCCATCTATGAGCTCTAACAAGCCCCTCGTGCCAACTTCATAAAAAAAAAATTTACAATAAGGCTTCTCCAATTCTAAGCCTAACATATCTCCATTCATTCTCTCTCGAGATGGTGCTACCCTCTATCTCCTGGTGTATATCGATGATATCATCATTACAAGCTTATCCTCACAACTTGTCAACAATATTGTCAAGTGCCTTGCCACCCGATTCTCACTTAAGGATCATGGACCACTTCATTATATTTTGGGCATCGAGGCTATCTCCACTATTGATGGTATATTCCTTGTCAACAAAAATACATAAAGGACTTACTCATTAAAACCCAGATGCTTAACTTCAAGATTGTAGCTACACAAATCTCAACTACTGGCCCTTTTTGTCTCAATGACGGAAGCCTTTCTTCTAATGCTAGACTTTTCACCAGATTATCGGTGACAACATTTAGCCTTAACTAGACCCGATGTCTGTTATGTCATCAACAAATTCTCAATTCATGCACCATCCTACCATTAATCACTGGAAAGCCATGAAGCGAGTACATTGAAATCTCAATGGGAATTCCTACTATGGCATTCTTCTCAAGAGGTAACTCCAATCTCGTTACATGCATATTCAGATACAAACTGGGCGGACGACCTTGATACTCATGCCTCTACCTCATCCTACATAGTCTTTATGGGTTCAAGCCACATCCCAGTTCGAGCATAATGAAGTAAACACATTTACTCGCTCCCTCCGCTAAAAGTGAATATTAGGTTGTTGCCTCCACCGCTACACAACTCAATTTGATTCAGCATGCTCTCAAGGAAATCTCCATTTCCCTCCTTAACACACCCACCATCTACTGTGACAATTTGGGAGCAATGTACTTATGTGCAAACCTAGTTTTCCACTCTCGTATAAAGCACATCACCATTGATTATCATTTTGTTCGTGACCAAGTACTCAAACAATCCTCGAGAGTCAACCATGTGCCCTTTACGGATTAACTTGTTGACTCCTTCGCCACTACTTCATAAGCACTTCATTGAGCATCGATCCTGTGACACCTAAAAATCCGAGGGTCCGTTGCTCACCCATCAACCGGCGGAATGCCTGTGGTTATCACGTAACTCGATACCACGCCATTCTACCCCATTTACCGGGATCTAAAATTTAACAAAATCTGATGTAGTCTCCTTTGTACGAGGAGCTCTATCCAAAACCTAACCTATATAATATACAATAACATGTCCACGTCCCGAGGCTGATATAACCTGATGACCTCCACTTAGGGTCCATTTATGAGTAGAAATTATTTATTTGCCCGGGTCCATTTATTCACATTCATATAAAAACATGCAAGGCTATATTAAAAATAGTTCATATGAGTTCAATGACAACTCTTTTACATAAAAGTACATGCCAAAACTAGTTTGTTCATAAATTTAACAAAAAGAATTTTAAAAGCCACAAGTCGGCTTTCTTCATCCTTGCGACCTCGGATGAGAGCCATCCACCAGTGTGTATCCTGCACCTAAAATGTTTTTCCCATATAGGGTGAGCCATGTCAAGTAGAGTAATTCCTACGGAGGCTACTCCCCACGTAAGTGCACATGCAATGTTCACACTTGACAATTCACATTCAACGTCGACATTCAGTAGAATATCACGGTCACGGGTTGGAATTCTACATGCCATGCTATGAAATGAGATGAGACTCACTCATGCACCATACACCAAGTCTTTACCGACACCCATCACACAATGCAATGCCAATGTGTAATAAAATCCATCACTGGTGAATTTCATCCAATGATCACTTTATAAGAAACCCCATGTGTTTTTGTGTGCAGCGGATTTTTTGAATCACACCACAGGCTCCGCACGCCTAGCTACACTTTTTGGACTTTCACCGTGAAGTCTTAATGAACCAATACTTTGGATCTTTCACGGGGGAGTGTCTACGGCGGTGCAAGACCTCTTATCAATCACCAATTATGGTGTTTGATCTCAACCATGCCCTCACACCCATGAAATGTGATGTCCCCATGCATAGGCAATGTAATGCACGATTGCATGTCAATGTCATGTCACATATGTAATGAATGCCACATGGACAACCTAAATCATACATTTCACCATGTATCATGGACAATTATATCATATGCATGTAATCTTCAAATAAACACTCATACCAGTGTCAATATATTGATACACATAAATCAACATTTTATTTATAAACAACAACCAAGCATGTTATTACAAAATCAAAAAATAACACCCTTAAATCTCAAGGCCAAATGTGACATAGAAAATGCCCACAAAATGGCCTTAAACAACCTTTTAAACTGGCCTTAAAACCAACCAAATAGGCCCTTAAACTAGCCATAAAGCCATCCAAATAGGCTCTAAAAACAGCTCTTAACAGGCTATAAAAACAGCCCCTTAATTGGCCATAAAAATAGCTCCAAACAACCCCTTAACAAGCCATAAAAACAGCTCCAAATAGGCCATAAAAACAGCCCTAAATAGCCTTTTAACATGCCATAAAAATAGCTCTAAACAAGCCCTTAAACTTGCCATAAAACCAGCCAAACAGGCCCTTAAATAGTCCTTGATTTATAATCCAAACAACCCCTAAAACAATCTTTTGAACATGCCATTAACACTCACTGAAATCGACCAGGCTTTCCTTAAAAGCCGCTAAAAGAGGCAATAAACTGTCTAAAAACAATCCAAATAGCCCCTTAACAACCATAGAACAAGCCACAACAGTCCAAACAGCCCCTTAACAACCCAAAAGTAAAAATAAACCAAAGTTGGAAATAATCCTACCTCTTAGAGTGTGGTAGAAAGGTAGGAAGCCTCAAGAACACCTCCTAAGCCCAAAACCTTTGGTTTCCCCAAATCTCCTCCTTTGATTCTTCGATGAAATCCCTCATTTTTGGTACTTGCGCGTAGCCCTCGTCGGGGTGATGAACTTTAATTCTTAGCTTGATGAATTCTGATTGACGAAACTTTGAGGATCGCCGAAAGAAGGCTTGGATGCTATCTTTCTCTCCCTCTTCCTCTCACATAAAAACTAGAAAAAATGAGATCCTTTTGTTCCAAAAACTAATTTTTTTAACCTTATCTTCAATCTTAAGACTTGGCCCACGTCGCACCACGTGTCTATGCCTTGTTCGGGTCTGTTTTTGCCCTAAAACTATTAATTTCATCCTAGTTTAAGTTCAAATTATTTTATATGAACTTTACTCAAAATATTTTCCAACTTTCATAATTTTCTTAAAAATATCGTTTTTGGGAGTCACCAGACGGGTAGCCCTGAAAAACGTGAAAAATCGAACTATCTCGAAATCCGATGAAATTCTCTTGGGTAACTGGATTTTGCGAGACAAATCCAATGATGAGGTCCATTTCGTCATCTGAGACTTAGAAAAATTTCAGGTTTGCAACTCGTATAGTAGTAGCAATTTAGAGTTTAGCCCTTTTTCAAAAAAAATCAAATTTACCTATGTTGGTACATATACCTTCATCCTCAAATAAGAAAGGATAATTGGTACGTATAGCGTCCTCGCGTTCCCATGTTGCCTCCTCTAATCCTTAGTGTTGTCATAATACCTTTACTAGCCTCACGGTCTTGTCTTGCAAAACCTGATCCTGGCTATCCATGATAAGTACCGATCCCTCCTCGAAGGTTCCATTCGCATCAATGACAAGCTCGCCCCAATCCACCACATGAATTAGATCTGGAGTGTATTTTCAGAGCATGGAGACATGGAATACTGCATGAACACCCGATAGATTTAGCGATACATCCAACTGATAAGCGACTGTTCCTACCATCTCGAGTACCTCGAAGGGCCCGATATCCCTTGGCGATAGCTTTCCCCACTTGTCGAACTAGACCACTCATATCTTAGGCATCACCTTAAAGAAGACATGATCCCCCACCTCAAACTTTAGAGGTCGTAAAGTAGATACATCGACATAACTCTTCTATATATAAGGCCATGAGAAGACGGCACCATATCAAATCAATTTCTCAAAGGTGTCCCCTAACAAATTCGGACAGTAGAGAGTCTCTCTCCTACCTCCATCAACAAGCTAGAGGAATCAAAAGGCCTTCCATATAATGCCTCATAAGGTGCCATCTGTATGCTCGCCTAATAACTATTGTTGTAGGCGAACTCCACTAAGGGTAAATGCTCTTCCTAGCTACCCTTGAGATTTAGAACGCATGCCCATAGCATGTTTTCTAAAGTTTGGATGGTCCTCTCCGACTTACCGTTCGTTTGGGGATGAAAAACAATGCTCATCATCAATTGCGTCCCCATGACTTACTGGAAGCTCTTCCAAAAATGAGCCATAAACTTGGGATCCCGATATGATACTATAAATATTGTTACCCATACAATCAGACAATCTCTCGTATGTATAACCTGCAAAATTCCTCCAGAGTAAAGGTCATTCGCAATGCCAAAAGTGTCTTGGAGCTTAGAAAGTGGTCATTATCACCCACACGCGTCATGCTCTCGTGATGTTTGTGGCAAGTGAGTTACAAAATCTATCGTAACATGTTCCCATTTCCACTCGGCTACCTTCAAGGGATTGAGTAATCCCACTAGTCTCTGATGCTTAGCTTTTACTTGCTAACACGTGAGACATCGACGAACAAAATCCCCAACGTGTTTCTTTATCCCACTCGATAATGCGCGTAGAGATCGCTGGGTACATCTTCGTGCCACTGGATTACCTGATAAAGCGGAAGCAATGGAACTCCCTGACGATCTCCTCTCTTAAATCTACCGATTGGGGAACCACAACCCTTCCCCTATACCTAAGACTACCATTCGTATGAATGGCTTGACCTCGTCGCTCGTATCCAAATAGTACACAGTGCAATGTAGACCCGATAGCTCAGGTGTCACATCCTAGGACTCAATCACTCTGCTCAGTAAGGAAGGTGTAGCCACTAAACTCCTTAAAGTACCTTGAGCCTAACCCTTGTAGTTAAGCCCGAACTGTCCCACAGTCTCGAGTATTTGCCACTCCCGGGAAGCCACACTAGCCAACACTCCCAGTGACTTCTGGCTGAGTGCATCAACCACCACATTTGCCTTACTAGGATGGTAATGCAAAGTGAGTCATAGTCCTCAAATACTCTATCCATCTACATTGCCTCATGTTAAGGTCGCTATGTAATAATGTGCTTCAAACTCTTGTGGTTTTAAAACACCTTGAATTTCTCACCATAAAGATAGTAATTGCGAACCTTGAGGCAAAGGCAGTAGCCACCAGCTCAGTGTATCGTAGTGTGGGGTAACTCGTTCGTGATTCTTTAACTACCGAGAACCAATAAAAAGCCTCTTCACTTGACGCATCAAAAGCGCGTCAAGTCCTTCCTTAGAGGGCATCTGATACACTATGTACCTCTATCCCTTTTCTAGAACTATCAAAATAGGAGTTGAAGTAAGCCTCATCTTCAATTCCTAAAATGCTTTCTCGTACGAGTCATTCCACTCAAACTTGACCTCCTTCCGGGTCAATCTCATCATAGGTGCAGCTAATCAGGATAAGTCCTTAATGAACCTCCTGTAATACCCTACCAATCCCAAGAAATTACGTATCTCGAAGACTGACTTTGGTCTCTCCCAACTCATAATTGCCTCAACCTTTTTCGGGTCCACGGATACACCTGAAGCTGACACCACATGCCCCAAGAATTTCACCCCAGTAATCCAAAATTCACATTTACTTAATTTGGTATACAATTCTCAAGTAAGTAGGGTTGGAACACCCTATGCATGAGATCCATGAATGCCGCTAGAGTATTCGTCAATCCGAATGGCATCATTGTGAACGCAAAATGCCCATGCCGCGTCCTAAATGTTGTCTTAGGGATATTTTCCTCCCTAACCCTCAACTGATGGTAACCAGTGTGGAAATCTATCTTAGAGTAAACCCGCACCCCTCTTAATTGATCAAATAAATCATCAATCCTCGGAAAAGGGTACCTATTCTTAATAGTAACCCTATTCAATTGTCGGTAATCTATGTATAGCTGAAGGGTCTTGTCCTTATTCTTGGAAAACAGCACTAGAGTGCCCTAAAGTAAAGTGCTCGGTCTAATAAAACCCTTGTCCATCAAGTCCTGTAATTAGACTTTGAGTTCTTGCAACTCAGCAAGCACCATTCTATGCGGAGTCAGAGAAATAGGAGATGTACCAGGGTGTAACTCAATAGTGAAGCCTACATCTCTCTACGGAGGTAATCCCAATAGTTCATCTTGAAAAACTTCCTCATATTCACATATCGTTTGAGGTACAACCAACTCTTGTCTCGCCTCGTCCTCCAGGGTAAGGCTTCCTAGCCAACCCATCAACTGCCTATGCCATCTAAGTCGTACGGCAGGGTAAACATCATGCTTATTCCCCTAAAACATAAAAAAAATACCATTTCGTATGTAGGCAATAACCCTCTTACAATCACAATCAATGATGACTCGGTGTGCCATCAACCAGTCCATCCTAAGGATGACATCAAACTCCGACATGTCCAAGATCCTAAGGTCCACGGTGAGTAGAATCCCTAAGATCTCTAACTCACAACCCCGACATATCTGATCAATGCTCACCTTAGCTCCTAAGAGGGAACTCAGATGCAGTGGCTCTTCCAAGGTTTCAACCTCTAAGCCCAAATCTTCCACACATGATGCGGTAATAAAGGAATGAGATGCACCATAATCAAATAATACCCTTGCCCATAAACGAGAGAGTTGAAATGTACCCCAAATGGCCGGTAGTGCAGCTTAGTGACGAGGTGTGATAGTAGACACGCCCTTGGGTCCACGAATTCTCGGTATGAGCCACGACCTGCGACCTCGATCCATGCCACCAGCCCATCCCAGCTGGTGTGGAAGTAGTAGGGGCATGTGCGGCCTATAGGCGGTTTTGGCTACGGCCCCATGGTGAGGTAGAGAGGAACTCGTGAGTACGTAGGCGTCCAGCTGATGGGCGGGACCCAGGGTGTCCATAACTTTGGGATCCTACTTATCTAAAACGGTCTTGTCTCATGTGTCCAGGTTGGTGGCAATGGAAACATGTCCTCTGCCCTGGCTAGCTAGGAGCCTTGAAGTGTCTCCCATCTCTAATACCAAGTTGTGACACCCTAAAATCCGGGGGTCCGTTGATCACAGAGTCTCCTTTGTACAGGGAGCTCTATCCAAAACCCAACCTGTGCAATATATAATAACATGACCTATTCGAGGCCCAATATAACACAATGACCGTACTAAGTCCATTTATTAAGAAAAATTGACCACACCGGGTACATTTATCCACATTCATATAAAAACATGCAAGGCTATATTAAAAACAATCCATATAAATTCAATTACAAATCTTTTACATAAATGTACATGCCAAAACTAGTTTGTTCCAAAAAATTTACAAAAAGAATTTTAAAAGCCACAAGTCGGCTTTCTTCACCCTTGTAGCCCCAGATGAGAGCCTTCCACCGATGTGTATCCCACACCTGAAATGTTTTTCCCATATAGGGTGAGCCACGCCGAGTAGAGTAATTCCTACGGAGGCTACTCCCGACTAAAGTGCACATGCAATGTTCACACTTGACAATTCACATTCACGTCAACATTTCAAGTAAGAATATGCAGATTCTAGGTTGGAATTCTACATGCCATGCTATGAAATGAGATGAGACTCACTCATGTACCATACCCCAAGTCTTTGCGACTCCCGTCCCACACCTGATGCAATGCCCGATGTGTAATAAAATCTGTCATTAGTGAATTTCATCCAATGATCACTTTATAAACAAAACCCATTTGTCTTTATGGGTAGCAGATTTTTGGAATCACACCATAGGCTTTGCACGCCTAGCTACACTTTTTTTACTTTTACCATCGGAGTGTTTGAACCATTAACAAGGTCTTTCACCCGAAGGAGTGTCTAGCCCTTCTTGCTATTACCAAACACAAGTGTTCCATGTCATGCAATCATGTGATTCTATTGAACTTCATCAAATGGTACCGAACCCACTTATCAATCACCAATTGTGGTGTTTGATCTCAACTGTGATGCCCCAAATCTCGGGGGTCCGTTGACAACCCGTCAACCCGTGAAAGATTCGTGGATGTCGGGTAACCCGACACCACACCATTGAGTCCCCTTTTTCTGGGACCCAAGATTTAACAAAAACCGGGCAGAATGGCCTTTATATGGGAGCTCTACCCACAATATAACTTGTGTAATTACATGGCAACATGGCCCATTATTATACAATGACCTCACCAGGTCCACATACGAGTAAAAATGGCCACGCAAGGCACATTTATTCATACTCAAACATATAAGCACATGACTATAAAGCTATAGTCCATAAAAGTTTAAATTACATCACTCTTATACAAAACATATATCAAAATTAAGCATTCTAATACATATTTTACAAAATATAAATCAAAGCCAAAATTCGGCTTCCTTCTCAATATCGGCCTCTAGTGAGCGTCGTCTCCTTGCACATTCCCTGTACCTGAAAGGGGGTCCCACGACGGGGTGAGCAATGCTTAGTAGAGAATAATTCCTACAAGGGCTACACCCCACCTAAGTGCACATACAATGCCATTTCACACATTCAAGTAAAAATATACTCATTCCTACTCAAATGTCTATACGCCATGGATGAGAATGTGACTCACCCTAATCGAGTAATGCAGAGTCACTTGTATTTCCGCCAGCAGCGTCGTATCTGAGTGCGAAAACCGCCATTTATGTTCCATCAATGACCATTTTTCCAAAACAAAAAGCTTTTTGTTTTATAAATAAAAATTCATTGGACAATCTCCGATATCAACTTGCTTTTACCAAGTTATGTGTGTTTTTTTTTAAAACTCATTAGACATCCTTCGATAAACGCTTTATTAAACCGTTGAAGACGATCTCGATAACAATTTATTCAAAAGCATTGGACGGTCTCCGATAAACCGCTTTAATAAAAAACATTAGACAGTCTCCGATAAACTGCTTTAATCAAAAGCATTGGACAATCTCTGAAACCGCTTGACTCTTTAGGACATTGTCCTTAAACTGAGCCCGCACCATCAACACCATACACATTGTTGATTTACTACCATGAAGCCCGTGGAGCTCTATTGGACATAGTCCAATGTATCAGGTCCACCACCTGTTCACCAAGAATGGTGAATGACAACAACCATGCACACCCACCCGTTTTATGCGATGTCCCCGGGCATATGAAATGCAATGCAAATGTGTCATTGCCTATTCATAGCATGCTACATATATAATGAGTGCTATATGCACATATGCCTACTCATGCATATTAACCCATGCATCAATTGGACATTTATATCACTGAACACATAAATTCCAATTTAAAGCATACAATTGATAAGCGTTTACGTGATTATGTTTTTGTGGATATGCAATAAAGAGTGCAAATTGCCTAATCGCGCAAGTGTACGCTCGTCAAGTAATATAGTGTACTTAAGGTATGGATATCGATCCACAGGGAAAACCTTAATCGTAGTGGGCTAAGTACCAAAATTATAATACTTATTCAATATTCAAACTAGAAATTGTGATGGCTAAGCGGAAGTAAAAATAGATTAAATTACTACTAATGTAATCGTGTTCTTCAGACGTAAAAGTGATCAAAAGGGTGCAAAAAGTTAGGGTGTTGGTTTTGTTGGACAGTCCTACTATGTAATACTACGTTTCCATTCCATTATCTAGTATACAACTTCTCCAAGGCGGCTCTTATCTATTGTAATTAAAGCCTTTCTCAAGGTCATTTAATGAAGGGACCCAGGCACAGGTTTCCCTTTTCCTAACTCGGGGGAACCTCTCGGCACTCCTACGGATTTGAAAAAAAAACCTTTCATTTCTTTTAAACCTTTTTAAAAGTGAATCCAGAGTAAGGCAAACACCCATTTTATAGAGATTCGTTTTCCATTAAATTCTTATGAAACATGGTAGGACAAATTTTTTTAAACATTAAACCCTTTATAGAAAATCGGACAGAGTTTCCTCTGTTTCGGACATGTCCCAATTTACAACACCTGTAATAAAACAATTTAATTTACTCCACATCGACAATGGGACATGGGTCCGCCTGACCCATTTCAAATCAAACTTTAAAATCATTTTAAGACACTATAGATATATAAACAATCTTTTAAAACCTATATACATTACAAAATAAAGGTGCACAAGTAGTTATTTACAACAAAAACTATACATTGTCAAAAAGCACTGGCTCGGAGGATGCTCAAACTGCACGTCAGTCTCTGCCCCTGAAAACATTTATAAAACATTTGGAAAAAGAGTGAGCTAAAGGAGCTCAGTGAGAGTACAGTTCATATGAAAATAATGTTTTCAGATATAGTTCAAATACTATGTGTAAAACAATTGTATAGAGATCTCATTTCCATAAACATTTACTTTGCATTCTTTTCCTTTCTATTCAAATACAACGTGTAAAACAATTATGCAGTCTCATTTCTATAAACATTTACTTCTTTCTTTTTCCATATAGTTTCAAATACAATGTGTAAAACAATTGTATAAACATAACCTTTCCATAAATATTTGCTTTACTTTCTTTTCCATATAGATCAAATACAATGTGTAAAACAATTGTATCAACATATATTTTCAATATACTTTCTTTTCCTTTTTGAATCCGTCATATCCAATGGAACCCGCATACTGTTAACCACCGTTGGTCCATGAAAAAACCTCCGAGGAAACAGTCTTACGATCACCGATGGCCTGAAAAGGAACCTCCAAGAAATCGTGTCATACCGTTAACCACCGTTGGTCCATAAAAGAACCTACGAGGAAACAGTCTTACGATCACCGATGGCCCAAAAAGGAACCTTCGATAAATCGTGCCTTTCTTTTAAATACCATTGCACTATGGAATAAATCACATTATGCGTTGGTAAACTTTTCGTACTTTTCACATGCATGGCAATATGCATCACTCTTCCCTTCCCTCTATAAAAAAATCCTAACCCTTTCCCATGTACCATGCACGCGTAAAGTACTTTAGTCAACTTTCCTTTAAACTTTATCTTTGTAACATAGGGTAACCATGGATTCAAACATTTCATATAAACATGTATATATAAAAAATATACATTTCATAAACATTTCATTTCATATGAAAACCATAAATCATACTTTATAAAATAACCAAACCATAATCATTTCATATTTTGTCAACACATGCTTTTATAAAACTATGGAAACCATAATCATTTTCATATTTTACAACATAATTTAAAAGTCAAGAAAACCATTTCTTTTCATTAGACATTTTATATAGATATAGAAAATAATCTGTTGGTAAACATTAATATATATATATATATATATATATATATATATATTCATAAACATTTACATTTTCCCTCACCTTAGTTATTTAAGCCATTTTCTTCCTTTAAACAACTTACTTTCCACCTCCACCCTTGTCCTTTATCACCTTCCCATCTGAGTCACATTATCATAAAATCCATTAACATCCATACGCCCAATCTTGTTCCAGATTAAACCATTATATATTATACTTTCAGTAACCCTTAAGCATTTAATCACTTCCAATTGATTTAAATCAATTGAACTCAACCTCTTTTGTTCTCATGATTTTATTATGCTAACTCATGTCAATTACTACCCCATACAATAGCCCATAACATGCCATGAAATGGTCATGCCAAAACCTGGCTATTCACTTCGACATAACCAAGCAACCTACACACTTGGTGCAAAACATAAATTTTCAGCCATGTTATGATCATCCCCTGTACTATACAAGAATATGGATAGAATCTTGACTCAATGAGCCCTCCATAGATTCTAAGAACACCCAAAACGGAGTTCGGACGAAGAAGTTATGACATTTTCATTCAAAACTGGTCAATTTACTATGTATACACTGGAAACAGTTTGTGATACCCGATTTCAGGGGTCTTAATCCATAATTTGACACTGGTTCTTTATACTCATTTGAAGATACGGTTCTTAGGGTTCTTCTCCAACTAGAATCACCCAAATCGGATCACCGAAACTCAAGATATATCCTAAACAACCGGGATTACTCGGTTTTCAAACAGAACCAGAAACTAGCTGAACATAGCTCCCCTTTGAATGCATTTCTGAGTCCAAATGGTTCGGAATTTGGATTGACCTATTTCAAGGAGAAATGTTCGCCTATCAGTCTAGTTTACTTAGCAATTTGAATCACTTAATTCGGATGAGCGATGGCCAAGTTATGGCCAAAATATAGTAATGGAGTCTTAAAAACATAACAGAGAAACTGCTTGAACATAGCTCCACTTTGAATGCATTTTTGAGTCCCAATAGGTTGGAATTTGGATAGACCTATTTCAAGGAGAAATGTTCTCCTATCAGTCTAGTTTATTCAAAAATTTGAATAACTCAATTCGGATGAGTGATTGCCAAGTTATGGCTAAAATACAATCATGGGGTCGGAGAAAACAAACTGGACAGCATCTCCATTTGATAACCCATGCCCTTCAACCGAAATTAACCCGAGTAGAAGAAAAACCCTACCTCAAATGGCGTGATTTCCCGGGACACCGCCTTTTCTCGATTTTCGTGAAAACCCGAACCTTGGACCTTGGCAGAATCTTGTGATTAGGGTGCCAGCAGTAGCTTCCGCGTGAATCGGCTTTAATTCTTTGAAGCCCTAACGAGATTCGATTGACGAAATCCCGTGAATCGAAGAGAGAAGATTGCTTTTCTCTCTCTCTCTCTTTCTCTCTCTCTCTACGGTTTGGATTAGAGCAAAAATGAGATCTTTTGGTGGTTTAGATTTTTTTAGGCTATTTATACATGAGACACGTGGCTCACGTCGCACCACGTGTCACGTTTCCTTCGGTCATTTTTCATCCCGAAATAATTTATTTCGTCCCGGTTTCAGTTTCATTTATCTTAAATAGAAATTCTTTAAATATTTGAAATTTTTCAGGATTTTTCTAAAAATCTCGTTTTCGGGATCCGGCAGCGGCCGTCGCGCCGAATTTCGTGAAAATCGGTTGTCACCGAATTCGCGAGGTGATTGGATATGAATTTCATGAGGCGAATTCCAGCGGTGAAGTTCGTTCGTCATCCGAGATCTAGAAAATTTGGACCACTACGTAGCCAGAGTGCCAGTTTTGCCCTTTTGAGGAAAAAATTGCATTTTCACCCCTTAACATAATTTCGTTTTCATCTATTTCAACTTCTTTAGACTCAATACATTATTATGAACATTTTTTTTTATTTTCGGGGCTTGTTTTTCGAAATTTACTATTCATTTGACTGTTTCCAGTCAAATACCTAACTGATCGAACACGAAATTTACTATTCATGGAAACTGTAAATTCAGGGTCTTACATTTAACCTCCCTTTATCACTAGGTTTCTTGCTCCTGGGCTTAACCTCAAGCATTAAAGGCGCATAGAATGCAAAGAACCCCTAAGCCTCCTAATTATTGATAATCCTATGGCTATAAAGTTTATTAGGTTGTCCCGCGCTTGTCTAATTCTTCATTCACTTCTCGAGATCTTACAAGAACCACTCACATATTAAGATTGATAAAATTAATATGTTGATTTCAACCAAGCATGAGTTAATAGTAAACTATATATATATATATATATATATATATATATATATATATATATATATATATATATATATATAAGATAATAAATTATGTATAGCGACACTTTAACATAGTATTCATGTCCAATTCACTACCAACACCTAAACCCTGAAGTGAACCTCATAATGTTATGTTCCATTACAAATGAAAAGCAAGACTTAATAATAAGGATAGAAAACCCCGATAATTGAGGAATGATGATCTCCGGATTCTTCTGCAGTCTCTCTCTTTAGCCTTCAAGTCTTCTTTCCTTTGCTCCAAACTCCAGTTCCTCAAACCCTAGCACTGCAAACATTTTTTGAACCCCCAAAATTGGATTCTCCCGTTCCTTTTATAGCTTCTTTACGAGATAAAGTTTGTTGAGCTTTTCCATGACGTCATAGCGGTCGGAACGTCCTTTGTTGTTGAAATTGTTCTGCAATCTTCTCGAGACTCTGCGAGCTCCATTTTGGTATTTTTCGACATTTTTTCCTATAAATCAATACAACTAAATATTAAGTAATCAAAACAAGGTCATATATATGAGCGGTCCAAATCTCGCTAAATCCGGGTTTGTAATGAGTGTTTTTAGGCACTCATCATAATTCATGCCGACATACTAACACACATACATTGACATACACAAGTCATCATGTCGGTTAATGACTTACTTTATCC
Organism: Tetrastigma voinierianum; assembly: GCA_016808115.1. Taxonomy (NCBI): domain Eukaryota; kingdom Viridiplantae; phylum Streptophyta; class Magnoliopsida; order Vitales; family Vitaceae; genus Tetrastigma; species Tetrastigma voinierianum. The sequence goes on from JAEQBH010001133.1 coordinate 285,890, forward strand.
TCTAGGCCCTAGTGTGACACCATGTCCACAAATGGCGTACAACCAAGCCATGCAATAGCCTCAACCATACACAAACTCATGCATTTCCCTAAGCCTCATGGATAATTATATCAACATGCATATAATTACCAAACAACATACACCAATTTCAATGTATTAGACCGTGCATATCATCACAACCAAGCAATTTGCACACTTGGTGCTACAATCAAATTTTTGAAAAATATGTGGGCACCAAATTCCATTCACAGGAATATCGCCATATTCTAGACTCAAATAGATTTCCATAGAATCCAAGAACACCAAATTTAGAGTCCAAACGAATGAGTTATGCAAGTTTCAAGCCATGAAGAAAATCAGCAACATTGCAGCACTTGTAGCAGCGGAGGCTACCATATTTCGTCATTTTTGGACTTAATATGAGCTCAAATTTTATTAAGCTATATATGGTTGGATTCTAGACTCAAATATCTTTCATAGAGTCCAAGAACTTACAAATCGGAGTTCGGATGAAAACGATTATGGTTGTCTAAAGTTGGGGGCTTCACATGAACAATGACCTATGCAACAAATTTTTTTAATTTTTTTCCTTTTGATGCTCGAGAGCACCATCCAAACAGCCCCTAGGGCTCAACCAAGACCAAAACTACTCCTAAATGGAAAATAAACCGGAGTAGGTTCCCTACCTCTTGGGGTGAAGACGAAGCTTTTTGAAGACCCGAAAGCTCGAAACCCACGGCTTCCCGAACTTTCTGCTCATATCTCCGACGAAAACTCCTAGTTTTGGTGTCCAACGTTGCCTCAGCGAATACTCCGGAGCTTTAAGTATTGGCCCCGGAAGGCGAAGCGACCACCCAAACTCAGTAGATCTTAGAGAGAAGTTAGGGCTTCTCTCTACGCACTCTCTGTTTCTCCTCTCTCAGCCCTCACGTTATGTAGAAAAAAAAAAAAGAGCTTTCCATTTTGCCTCAGCACTGTTCCAATTAACTTAAGTTTGTTAAGTGGCCCATGTCGCGCCACATGTTCACTCCGGTCCCAGGTTCGTTTTTATCCCGAAACGATTCATTTATTTTCAGTTCAATTTATTTTAAATGAACTTAGCCAAGTCATTTCTAGACTTCTGAGATTTTCGTAAAAATCTCGTCCCTAGAGAATCCTTGTGACTTATGAAAAATCGTAAAAATTCTTAATGTCTCGAAGGTCGACGGAAACTTCTAGGTTACTAGATTCGCAAGAAGAATCCAGCAGTGCCGATCTGGATTTGTCATCCGAAATCTAGATAATTTTCTAGGCTTCCCTGAACCATTTCACAATTTTATTATTTTGCCATTTTTTAGAAAAATTAAATTTTTCCCGAGTTTTACATCAACCATGCACTTGCACTCATGAAATACGATGTCCCCGTGCATATGCAATGTAATGCATCATTGCATGTCAATGTCACGTCATATATGTAATGAATGCCACATAGACAACCTAAATCATACATTTCACCTTATATCATGGACAATTATATCATATGGACGTAATCTCCAAATAAACACTCATACCAATATCAATATATTGATACACATATATCAACATTTTATTTATAAACAACAACAAAGTCTGTTATTACAAAATCAAACAATAACACCCTTACCTCTCAAGGCCAAATGTGACTTATAAAATACCCACAAAACAACCCACAAAAGCATTTATGACCTTAAAGCGGTCGCAAACCCCGGTGAGCAAACCTCGCGAGCCATGAAACTGACTAAACGGGGCTACAAAAATGGCTGAACAGGCCATAAAAACAGCCGCAACAAGCCATAAAAAGCAGCTCCAAACAGGCCGTAAAGCCAGCCCCGCCAACGGGCCGTAACGACTCAGACATGCCATTAAATTAGCAATAAAACAAGCCAATCAGGCCCTTAAACTACCTAGAAAACTAGCCAAACAAACCCTTAAACAGTCCTTGAATTTTAATCCAAACAATCCTTTGAACATGCCATTAACACTCACAAAACTTGCCACACTCACCTGTCGCCTTGAAAAACCTTAAAAATCTGACCATCTCAGAATCCGACGAAATTCCTCTTGGTAACTAGATTTTGTGAGACAAATCCAATGGTGAGGTCTATTTCGTCATTTGAGACTTATAAAAATTTCAAGTTTGCAACTCATACCATAGTGGCAATTTACCAATTAGCCCTTTTTTGGAAAAAATCAAATTTATCCGAGTCTTACAAATCCAAGCTTGAAGTCCATCATTGACCCTCAACCTTGTGGGGGCATGATAAGGAAACCAAACCTGATATGGAAAAGAAACCTTAATAGTAGTCATCCGACCATTATTCCTTTTTATTTTTACCATAATTCCTTTGTATATTTATAGAGATAGAACATGATTCCAGGAACTGTATTTTTCCTTTCCTTTTGCACATCTCTTGTACATGTATACATATACACTCACAATACAATGAAAAATCATGAATTTCCCCATCAATCTTCTGGCATTAATAGTATGACTTAGAGTATTGAAACTGGTCTTAGATTAATGGATTTTGAATGTTATGTCTTAATATAAAATTCATACATACATGCATATATATATATATATATATATATATATATATATATATATATATATATATATATATATATATATATTAATTAGATTAATATGGATTTCGAATGTTATGGCTTAATAGAAAATTCATTCATATGTATTTATTTATTTATATGTATGTATGGTACTCTATTAAGCCATAACTGACTCTAATAATAAAACGATTTCAATACTCTATGTCATACTATGCATAAAATATTTTGACGAAGTTCTAAGTATTATGATAAATTTTATAAAAGAGATTATAACTCTTGCCAAATTCAATGAAAGTTAAAAAAATTTATTCTAAAGAGTAACTAATTAATATCACAATGCATTACAAGACAAATATTAAAATTACATTTTGTACTTCTAATTAACTATCAATTGATGTATATATATATACTTCTAATTAACTATTGGTATTTGTATATATATATACATCAATTAATAGTTAACTAGAAGTACAAATTTGAGCACAATATTTAATCTTAATATTGTGTGATAATAGTTACTCATTAGAGCAAATTTTTAACTCGTGAATATGGCAAGTTATAATCTCTTCTATAAAAAATTTATCATAGTACTGAACAAATCATTCACATACATATGCGGCTTAAACGAAATGGGCTATGCTCCCCTTACATGTATATATGTATGTATGTATGTATAATTTTATATTAGAAGCCACTGCTTGTCGAAATCAATTAATCTGTTAATTAATATATATATATATATATATATATATATATATATGTGTGTGTGTGTGTGTGTGTGTGTGTGTGTGTGTGTGTGTGTGTGTGTGTGTGTGTGTGTGTGTGTGTGAATTTTATTTTAAGCCATAACATTCGAAATCCATTACTCTAAAACTAGTTTCATTACTCCAAGTCATACTGTTAATGCTAGAAGATTGATGGAGAAATTCATGATATTTCATTATATTGTGAGTATATATGTATACACGTACAAGAGATGTGTAGAAGGAAAGGAAAAATACAATTCCTAGAATCATGTCTATCTATAAATATACAAAGGCTGTGCAGTAAATACGAGGAAAGAACAATGGTTGGATGGCTAGTCTAAGAGATTAGATTTCCATATCGGTATTATCCTTATCATGCCACTTGCCGTAGATTGATGGCTAAAATGGACTACATGTAAACAGGGAAATTTGAATTTTTTGAAAAGAGCAAAGCAGCTAAATTATTGGCTATAGTACAAGTTGCAAAAGTTGAATATTTCTAGAACTTGGATGACCAAACGGACCTCACCTTTGAATTTGTCTCGCGAAATCCCAATTCTGCAAGAATTTTCATTGAATTCGAGATAGTTGAATTTTCCGCGATTTTCCGAGGGCATCAAGTGTCTGGTGGACTTCCTAGAGTTTCTTGTAGGCTCCAAGAGGTATGGATTCTTTCTAATTTGGTTTATATTCCACTCTAAGGGCCGTTTGGTTGTGTTTTTTTGCCCAAAGAGGCTGTTTGGCAAAAAATTTGATGATGCTTTGTTTTGGCCCAATGAAACATCCAGATTTTGGGATAGATTTTTGGTTGAGAAAAAGAGGGAATTTGGGCTAGTGTTCTTCATTGAAATTATAGCTACATCTATAAAATTTATGTAGGATTTTGAATCACCCAAATTGGACCTCTACAGCTCAAGTTATGATCCATTTTCCAGGACTACCACGAGTTGTCCTGTTTTGACCCTATGCATTGTCTAGATTTTAGGACAGATTTTCGGTTGGGAAAAGAAAGATAATTTGTAGCACCCGCCGGTCAGGCACGTTGAGGTGGGTCGAGCCGGATGCAGGATGCTCGATATTACCACTATATCACTTTATCAAATCATTTATCAAAAATACGCAAAAAAGCATTACATTTCGATTGGCATAAAAAGCCCTTTCAAATATCACGAAAGCATTTTAAAGGGAGTAGGCTAACATTACATTTATACAAAAGTACAAGGTACTATAAAAGGCATATCAAGCCTTTTCAAAATGATTACAAATTAGATGTTCGAGTTCAAATTGTTTTTACAAAATATCAATGTTAAAAAAATGGAGTGAATGCATATGTCGACTATCTTGCCATAAATATTTCTCTATGACTCATAGCTCCTCGATCTTGCCTTTCGTTCTTGTTCAATTGGTACCTGCACATAGATAACACTACACGCTAAGCATTTTAATGCATAGTGGCTCTATACAATTTCATTCTTTTGTTTCAATTTAAGTCAAATCAGGTAATTTTACTAAACAAAACTTTCAAATCTTTTTGGATGATCCATGTCAATACAATACATATACTTATTTCATATACAATCATTTATGGTTCATTGATCATTTCAAATATACACTTTCATATCACGATAAATCATTTTATAACCAAATCATGCATTTCACAAAGCTCTTTTCATTTTGATTTGCAATCATGCTTTTCAATTCCAATATATGTCGAAGCAATCTAAAAAGTCAATTTAGTTACGCCTTACTTGAATTTAACCTATGTTTTTGGTATAAAGGATGTCAGAATCATTGGTATGGTCCGCTAGGCTACAGGCCGGTATAAAAACATTTGTTTTATAACATAGTTCGGTCCCGCTAGGCTGCTGACTGGTTATTAAAAATTAATTTGTGAACACTACTGATATTGTTTCGCTAGGCTGCTGATCGGAGTGACACATTAATTCGTTTGTTCGTAGTACTGCTAATTTGACCCTTATTGGTATACCAATCTATCCTTAATGCGAAATAAATGGTTAACATTCTATTAAGGGCGTTCAAATCCTTTATAGAAAAATACAGTACAATGTCGTACACATTTTGTATCGCCGATTCATTTTCAATAATCATGCAATTTTTTCATAATGCAAGCATTTCACAATCAATTGCCTCCGTCGATTAAAACAAATCAATAATAGCACTGTATACATTTTAGAACAAACATTTCAAATCTTGAAACGAGAATAGGAAGATAAAACAAACGATCTATCTCTTTCTTTTGCCTTGCCCTCACGATCTAGGTCCTAAGGTTAGGTAGTCTCACGGAGCCCACAGCAAATCACACATTACATTTAGTAAACTAACACTATTCACACTTAACGATTCGCTTCTCCGAGGTGGCGAGATACGATATGTTTTTCAGTTAGTTTTATCCTTATTTGAACCCCCATTAATCATTTATTAGGGTCCTTAAACTATCGGTGTACGAATACGACGTGCTCGAAAACAAAAATCCAAAAAATTGCTCGCTATGAACAGTTAGTACGCTGCGGCGCAGCAATGCCGCCATGGTGTACTCGAGGGGTTCCATTTTGGCACCTCGGCCTTGCCACGACAAGGGAATTCCACGCCTTGGCATAGGTCTACGTCGCAACGTGGGTTCCCTATGCTGCGGCGTAGGAGCCCGATAATTCCCAGATTTTCATGTTTTTGCACTTTTGCGATTTTCTCCAAAATCCCAAAACAAAACATGGAATCACTCCCAATAGCATCCCTAATATCATCCCTAAACCAACCATGGATGGATTAAGAGTTTTCTAACGAAACATCAAATACAACTTTCTAGGGTTTAGGTTCATACCTTGAATCTCTTGAAACTCTTTGCCCAACTTCCTTCTTCCTCCTTTATCACTTGGAAACTAGAAATGGGGATGATCTCCCACCAAAACCTTGATTTCTCCTCAACCCTAACCCTTCTCTCTTTTTCTCCTCTCTTTCTCTCCCAAAAACGGGATTTGCTCAAAATGAGCTTCCTTGACCAAAATTTGGTCTTTAAACCCCTATTTCCTCAAGGCCTTGTTTGGCTCTTTCCTCTTTTGTCTCTTAATCATTTTCACAAGTCTCCTATTATTCCACTTTGCTAATTCATTTCTCATAAATTTCATAGACATTTATATTACCTTAGCATTTGGGTTTATTCTATTTTACCATTAAGTCCTCATTTTACCAATTCCAAATTTGGTTATTTTACACTCGGGGTTTATTTCCGTGTTCAATAAATTTCTCATTTTAGCATATACATTTAATCATGCTCATATTCATTTCACATTTCACACCCTGATCGCTTTCCCGGGAAAAACCCAAGTTTGGCCTAATTCATACCGTAATATATAATAAAATTATTATAAAAATTTATAGGATATTTTTAGGGCATTACATAATTTGGGCTAGTATTCTTCATGGAAATTATAGCCGCATCTATGAAATTCATGTAGGATTTTGAATCACCCAAATTAGACTTCTATAACTCAAGTTATGGTCCATTTTCCAAGACTGCCACAGGTCTTTTTTGACCACATACACTGTCCAGATTTTGGGACTAATTTCCAGTTGGGAAAAAGAAGGAATTTGGACTAGTATTCTTCATGGAAAATATAGCCACATCTGTAAAATTTATTTAGGCTTTTGAATCACCCAAATTTTACCTCTATAGCTCAAGTTATGGTCCATTTTCCAAGACTGCCACAGGCTGTTCTATTTTGACCCTATACACTGTCCATATTTTAGGATAGAGTTTTGGTTGGGAAAAAAATAGAATTTAGGCTAGTGTTATTCATGGAAATTAGCTCATATGAACTTGATGTGCTTTTAATCACCTAAATTGGACCTCCTATAAAGGTTATGGTCCATTTTCCCGGATTGCCACAGTCGCCTTGTTGACCTCTACGACATTCATATTCTCAGAATCGATTTTCTGCTAGGAAAAAGGGAATTTTGACTAGTTTTATTCATGGAAATTATAGATGCATCTCAGAATTTGATTTAGGCTTTGAATCACCTAAACTGACCTTTACAGCCTCAAGTTATGGTCTATTTCCCAGATTAAGTAATCCTTAGGTTGTTTTAATGGCTCGTGTCCGTGCCGAGACCGTTAGGACTAAGTCGACCGAAGTTTAGAACTATCTTGTGGTCTATTATGTCTTGTTATGTGGAATGTTTTGTGGGCATCTCAATGCCACAACCGTATTGAGGATCAGTTGTCATTGCTTTGAGCTCAACGACATGCTTTGCGGGTAACCGATCGGAGGTCAACATGCAGTCCTAGAACGTGATCGACATGTACCCCTAAGTTTATCAAGTGTCGCGCGAGATTCCATATTCCATGTCTCGGGTACACTCTAGATCCGACTCATGTAGTGGATCAGCAAGCTTGTTATTGATGCCGGGAGTGGGACCTTTGAGGAGGGACCAATACGTATCATGGATAGTCCGGATCAGGTTTTGCAGACAAGACTATGAGGCTAGTAAAGGTGTTGTGGCAGCACCGAGGAGTGGAAGAGGCAGCATGAGAACGCGAAGACACTATTTGTGCCAATTATCCCCTCTTATTTGAGGATGAAGGTATATTCTAACCATTCGCATTAAATGATCGGGCTGCATGTGCATGTGATGGTATGTGTATATATGTGTGAATTTCGGGGATGAAATTCTTTTAAGGAGGGAAGAATTTACAACCCGAGTAAATTTGAATTTTTTCAAAACAAAGGCAAACGAGCAATAAGTACAGGTACAAGTTGCAAACTGTAATTTTTCTAGATTTCGATGACAACACCTCACCTTAGATTCATTACGAAATCGAAGTTACCCGCACGTATTTCATTGAATCTCGAGACAAATGGATTTTCATGATATTCGAGGTATCGAAAGTGTCCGTGGACTCCTAAAACAGGATTTTGAAAAAATTCCAAGAGTTGAAAATAAATTAAGCAGTTCATTAAAAATAAATCAACTTGAACCAAGACGAAATAAATTGCTCGTGCGTAAACGAACCAACGCAGTCGGGACATGTGGCACGACGTGAGTCACTCATCTAACTTAAACTTAAGTTAGACAAAAGGGAAGTTAGGGCTAAAGAGAGCCCATTTTTCATGTTTCGACACAGAGAGGAAAGGGAGAGCGAGAGAGGGACCTAACTTCTCTCTACGATCTACAGAGATCGATTGGTCGGAATTCGTCGGGTCAAGAACGAAAGTTCATTTACTTGACGAGGGCTACGCGTGGGTATTGAAAACACGGGATTTAACCAAGGATTCAAGCAAGGAGTTCGAAACGTTTCTTGCTTGTAGCGTCCATGGACTCCTACTTTCAAGCTTCAAGAGGTATGGATTCTTCCTACTTTGGTTTATTTTCTTCTCTAAGGGCCTTTTGGTTGTGTTTTTTTTTACCCTAAGGGGCTGTTTGGTTTTTCCTGCGGCCCCTCGTTCTCGTCAGAGCTACTCTAATGGGCTATTCGCAAAAATTTCAATGCGGGAATACAGTTCTATTTTGGCCCTATGAAACGTCCAGATTTTGGGATAGATTTTTGCTTGAGAAAAAGAGGGAACTTGGGCTAGTGTTCTTCATCGATATTATAGTTGCATCTATAAAATTTAAGTAGGTTTTTGAATCACCCAAATTGGACCTCTATAACTCAAGTTATAATCATTTTCCAGATCGCCATAATCCGGGTTTCTATTTCACCCATTACAATCACAAGATTTTGGGAAAATTTTGCTGGGAAAATAATTTGGGCTAGTGTTCCGCATGGAAATTATAGCTGAATCTGTGAAATTGATGTAGGATTTTGAATCACCCAAATTGGGCCTCTATAGCTAAAGTTATGGTTCATTTTTCGACTCCGTCAGCCGCCAAGTGTTTAACTCGCCCATCTAGATTTTGGGACCGGACAAAAGAGGATTTGACTAGTATTCTTCATGGAAATTATAGTTGCATCTATAAAATTGATGTAGGTTTTAGAATCACCCAAATTGGACCTCTATAACTCAAGTTATAGTCCATTTTCCAGGACTACCATAGACTACCCTTGCTAATTTATACATTATCCATTTTCGACAGGAAAAAGCATGGAATTTGGACTAGCATGCATGGAAATTATAACGGCATCTGTGAAACTTGATGTAGCTTAATCACTCAAATCGACTCCTACGATCAAGTTATGGTTCATTTCATCGCTACAACTTAGGTTATTTAATGGCTCAGGTCCGCATTTTCGACTATTGTGACTAGCTTAATCGATTTAACTATCCATGGTCCTGCTATGGCTTGTCAGGTGGAATGTTTTATGGGCATCTCAATGCCACAACTGATCGTGAGGACTGCCGTTACCGCTAGCTCAATGACATGCCAGGGCAATTGATTGTGAGGTCAATACGTGTGTCCTCACAGACACATGTGATGAGTCTGCGGCATTATTAAGGTCATTGCATTGCTTCGCTCAGAGGCTATTCAGGACATGTTATTTCACAATTTGGCCTAGACGATAAAGTATGTCATTGCTTGATTAGTGATGACTTGTTGATGTTGATATATGTGTGTGCAAATATATTGACATGAAATGTGTGATCATTTGGAAATTTTATGCTGATTGATATAATTGTCCATGGTACACGATGAAGTGTGCAAAGCTTAGGCATTGTCCATAAGATTCATTATGCATGTGGCATGATATAAACACGAATTCACAAGATTGCATTATATATGCATGAGGACATCGCATTAACGGGTGGGCATGGTTATAATAACACGTTTAAAGGTTTTGATTAAAAGGGCTTGCACTTGGGACAACGTCCAACTGTCACATACTTGTATAAATGAAAATGAAAATATGTTTCAGCATAGCAAGCAGGGATAGATACTCCCTCGTGAAAGCCTCGGGTATTTTTGGTTATACTTATGTCCAAATAAAGAAAGCCCGTGAAAGTGTGAAGGTTTATAAGCCCGCCGTGGAGAAACCCAAATATTCGCTTACCCACAAAAGACACATGGTTTTGAAATATAAATTATCATTGAGGTGTAACATCTAAAAAGCTTTGGTTTGAAAACAAATGAATTTTTTTAAATGATCATTTGATATAAATCCAAATGATGGATTTATCACGTTAATGGGCTTAGGCATAGTGATGGAGCTTCCGTAGTGCCCGAATGAGATGGGAGCTGGTGGCGACTCAAAGTGGCATGTTTCGTGGTCGAAGTCTTGTCTCATCTCACGGCATGTAGAATTCCAAACCTAGTATTGCATAATCTTGTTTGGAATGTGTGTATTGTGGAACATGACCCTATCGCATGTGAACTTAGCGGGAGTGAATCAGAGAAGTTTACTCTACCGGCGTGGCTCACCCTATACGGGAAACATTCAAAAGGTGATGTATTAATCGCGGACGGTACTCATTGAGGCTGTAATTGTGAAGCATGGTCACATGTGGTCTAGCTACCATTTACTAAAATATTTGGAACAATCTTGTTCTAATGTAATATTTGTAAGTGTTGAAATTAAACTATTATGAATTGTTTTAAAGAGAATTTTGTATGTTTTAAATGAACATGGATAAATGGACCATGTGTGGTCATTTTTACTCATAAATGGACCTAAAGTGAGGTCATTGTATTATCGGGACTCCTGGATGGCCCATATGTTACTATGTTTTGTACATATTGATTTTGGCATTCCCTTATTAAAGGAAACTCGTCCGATTTTTTGTTAATTATGGATCCCAAGAACGGGACATAATAACCCAGACGGTCACTTATATCCACGAAGTTTTCCATGTGTTGATGATTGGTCAACTGACCCCTGCTCAGGGCTCACACTCCAAGCTTGATTGATGCTCAATGAAGTGCTTACAAAGTAGTGGTTGGTTAAGGAGTCAAATGTTTGATTCAGAGGTTATAATCTCTTATAAAATTTATCATAATACTTATAACTTCATCAAAATATTTTATGCATAGTATGACTTAGTATTGAAATTAGTTTTAGATTAATGAATTTCGAATGTTATATCTTAATATAAAATTCACATACATCACACACACACACACACGTACACACACACACACACACACACACACACACACACACACACACACACACACACACACACATGATTAACTAATTTTTGTAGTAAAAATTTATAAAAGATACACATGTCTAATAGGCCCTCACCTTGGCTCTTTTGAGGTCCAAACAAAAGAGAATGTCGATCTTACATAAAGGAGGAAGGTTCTTCTCAACAACAATTCAATATACTAGGTCGACTTGACAATTATCAAGAAGACTAAAGTGACCGAAGATGAGAAAATCCTTAACGGATAGCCTAAGAGATCCTATGCGAGTAGCCACTTACTCTAAGTGTCCCCATGCTATTACCACACATCCTAAAAAACATTTAAGTTGAAACTGTTTTTACCTTTGTGTTCAAATACTATTTGCCCTTTTAATCATCATGTCAGCTTAGATTCAATTAAACTCCAAGATTGGAGAGTCTACTCACTCATGGAAAACTTGCAAGCATGCATGGTGTGTGAAGACATCCAATTTCATAAACAAGAACAAAAGAAAAATAACTTTTATTTATATATTGAAGAACAACCTAAATTCTCCAATAATGAGTTGCATAATTCATTTATGATCAATACCTCTATAAATAAGGCAAGAAATTACATCTTGGATACCATTTAGGCAAGTTACAATGATCCTAGATATAAAATATACCAAATATGAAGCTTTAAGATCGAAGAAGGATAAAAAAAATTGCCAAAATCAACTTAAAATACATGTTGGCTTTGCCTCCTAAGAGGAGCAAAATTGGGCAATAGCCTAATTCTTCCAAAAAAACATGTTCGCTCTCCCTCTTTAGCATAGCAAAATTTTCGCTTTGCCCATGGGGGAGAGCGAATTATATGCCAAAATACTCCTTGGGCCACCTTCTCTTCATCCGATCATGCTTTCAAGGCTTCAACTCAATCAAATTTCATCCCGGAGCTTCAAAGCTTGAACTCGAGACCCCCAAATGTCCTCATTGCTTGTCCTCATGTAATTACAAGAGCCAAAAAAGTATCTACGAAGGCTTATAAACACACCAGAACTCAAGAAAAACATTAGTTCGAGGATTGTGACTTGACAATTTGCATAATCGACTAAGCATGATAATTTCACATGAAAGAGGTTTTACAAGAAAGGTTTTTAGTGTGTAAAAATATCCCTTTTTGTGTAGTTATCACTTGCATTGTACATCCTTGGCGGACTTAAGAAGAAGAAAATAGATCTATCGAATCTAGAGAGTGAAAAGGAAACCTTACTAGAAGAAACTTAAGAAGAAGAAAACGATGAGATAAAATCAAAATTTCGAGGTAAGTTTTCATGTGTACCATTTTGTTTTAGAGACGAGTGCTAATTATATGATTTATTATACAAATTAGTTATTTAAAAAAGAGAAGAAGAAAAATATGAATAAATCTTATCTTTATCTAATAAAAACTTTCTAAAATGAAATATGTAAGAATAATATTAATATTATTAATATCAATGTGTAGGAATTTTCTGATTTGATTTAATCACATGAAATGAATTTAAGTTTTGAAATGATGATGGCAGGTTGTTCATCTAGGGAACTTTGATATTTAATTTAGAAATACATATTTGATAGAATGGATAACGCCTAATATATTTTGTGATAATTTTCCATATTTTATTAATTATAAATGGTTAAATTTTGAATTTTAATTTTATTTCGTTTCTCGTGGAATACGTTGTCAAATTGGACCAATTTGAATTCAAAAATCATAAGTTTGGGAGGAAAAATCATAGCTCAAAGGAAGAAAAATCTTACGCTTGATTTCTACACCAAAAAAGGCACAGACACTTTATCTCAGTAAATCTACAAAACAAGTCAACACATAAGACATGGACATGCTCGATTGTCAATGAATTCAGAATAGAGGACTGCACACAAGGCGTGACCATGCCCTATTAATCTAAACGTCCACGCTTAAAGACGTGGGTTAGAGATATGATGATGAGTGATTGGGATTATATTCATTTACCAATTTTCTTTTTGTGGGATAGTCGATAAATAATAGCATTCTTATCTCTATTAAGATATGCAATTTAATTCTTAATTAACGATTAATGAATAATTTAATTCGAATTGATGACTGTTAATTAAATTCTAGGGGTTGAAGCAAAAAAATGTTTGGCATTCCAAAAGGTCGGGTCTCTCCATTATAAAGGTTGTTGGGGTATTCGATGGTGTATCAAAAGAAAGTTAGCCCCAGTCTAGAGTTTTCCTCTACGTCCTTTTGTCGGTGATAGTCTTGAACGCATCATCGATTCGTCGGGTATTATTATGTTGGCGCGCGCCAGTCGTTAACGATGTTTTCTCCAGAGAGCATCTGACCTTGAGTCCAAAGCATGATGGAGAAAGGCGAATTAAATTCTTGCAAAGTGAATTGCTGGCTTCGGTGCAAATTTTTTTAATAAACTTAATACAAGGGTGACTCCACAAGAAAGTATAAGGCCCCATTTGATTAGAATGTGTTTAATAGTAGTTTTGAGTGATTGAGGTCATGGTAGGCCTTGAGAGTGTTAGATTTAAAAGAGCGCTCCGGACGTCTGTTTTGACAAAGTGAAAATTTTCGAAAATTGTAACCGGGTGCCCTAGGAATAGTGATTTTTTCTTAGTATATCGGGATGGAGGGTTTGCAAAGGAATTTTTAAATTTGATTTATGGCTTTGAGGCTTGATATTTAGAAGAGGTGATTTAAGTGAATATTAGTAGTTTTCGGATCGAAAATTGGAGCTGTATTTGAAATTTTTCGAGAGGTAGGCGAAAATGCAAAATGTCAGGAATAAATCTTAGAGTCTAACGAGGCCCGAAGCAATTGAAAGCAGATCCGTTTGGATAGTTTCTAGGCAATGGAGGCGTGGTCGGGATAATATCTGTTTGTTGTCAGGATTAGCGATTTTAATGATTTTAAATTCGATTTCGGTGATTTAGTCACGGAATCAAATGTGAGATTTAATTAGAATATTTCTATGATTAAATTTTGAAGTTTAGACGACCATAGAATATTTTGACATTTAATCGGTACAAAAGCGGTATAAGGTGAAAGCGAGACCCAAGGCGCTATAAGGAGATATATTTTCTTGTGAGAGCCAATCAAAACATTTCTTAATGGATTAAGTTAGGGGTTTGTGTTTCATTAAAATGGACCAATGAGGTCATGGGCTCAAATACAATAAAACAGTTTTGATTGGCAATTAATAGAAGGATGGAGGACAAAGGTAAATAAAATAAAGTTGATTATTAAAGGGGAGGAGACAAAATTAGCTGTTTGTCTCGAAACAAAGAAAACCATACGGGTTTGAAGAAGAAGGAAAGAGAGAAGAAGAGGAGAAGGGGAAGGGAAGAAGCCAAGCTCCAAACAAGGTATGGAACTATGACCTTTAGTATGGATCTAGATTTTTAAGTCTTTGTATGGTTAATAAGAGCATAAGAAATTTAGGGTTTTGATAGGGTACATCCTACCCTTGGATTTCTTGAAGATAGGGTGGTAAAACCCATATGGTACATGATAGTTATGGAATCCTCTCTTTAAAATGATTCATGGAGTAAATTGAGAGTAATTGAGTTAGGGTTTAGAACAAACCTAACTAGTATCATATTTGGGTTGTGTATGGGTTATAACCCATATTTGAGTTGTTTGGAAATAATTGGGAAAAGTTTTGAAGATACATGTAATGAAAAGATGAATTGAGTAGAAAAAGAATGTCAAGATAGAAAATGAAATGGTTTTGAAGTGTATATGGACTATAAGTTGAATTGGATGGAAAATTATGGAAAAAAAATGCGAGAAAAGCCCATAATGCAATTAGTTTTAAGGCGTGAATCGATACGGGAAATCTCTGTTTTCTGTTTTGACCAGCTTTCGTATTTTGGCCATAACTTACTCATTTCAGATCTGATTTGAGTGATTCAAAATTCTGGGAGTGGAAATAGACTTCTAGGGAAAAGTTATCTGAAGGAAGTGCATACAAGTGTAACCTAAAGTGCCCCAAAAATTTACTCAAAGTAGAGATTGCATGTGTAAGCCCTTTGTATGCAGTTCTCGATGGGAAATGCTCTGTTTTCCTGTTTCGACCATTTGTCGTATTTTGAGCATAACTTGCTCATTTCTGATCCGATTTGAGTGATTCAAGTTGTTGGTTAAAATAGACTTATAAGGGCAAAATTTATCTGAAGGAAGTTTAAGCAAATTGTAATCTCAGAAATTGTATAGAGTTTGTCAAAGTGGGTATGTGCAGATTACGTTACGCAAATTGAGTCATTTAGATGTAATAACTTGTGTTATGTGGTTGAGCGCCTTAGAGAAGAAATTTTAAATTGAAAATTTAAAGAGATGTCATTGGATATATAAAGGACTGATCTGGAGAGTTTCATAATTTTTGAAGACCTTTTGAATAATTTTTGGGGTCAAAAAGTCTATAGAGTATTGTTGGAAAAAGGTTGGCCAAAATGAATGGGTTTTTAGTGCTTAAAGAATTAATTTGTTCATTTGGCTTTAAATGAATGTGTATGGTATAGTTCAATGGAAGTTAATGTATGGTTGTGGTTTCTTGAAAAAGGTGAAAGATTGTATCGGACTGAGACGGAAAGCGGGATCGGCGGTGAACGGTGGGTATCAAAAATGATGTTTTGCAAATTGAGTTTTAAAGTAGAACGATTTTGATATTTAAAATGAAAAGTTTAATGTAAATAAATTTATATTTCCTAAATGAAAAGTTTTGATGCAAAGTAAGGTACCCAATGTACATGTTTATCTTGCATGATATATATTTATACTAAATTATATACCATATGCATATGTTAGGTATTATGAAAGTTTAAAAATGTGTAAAGAATGCATATGTATATTTGCATATATATATATATATGAGTTTTCATGATAAAGCCAGGATTTAAATGGATTTATAAATGTATTTTGATAAATGTTTCTTGATGATTGCAACCTCATATAGTGTTATGGCGATATCGGCGTGCTTTGGCGTGTAAGGATTTAGAGGGTAAAGTTATAGGTTACTAGCGAAGGGAGGGGAAATAGGTGTCTAGAGTAATATCCTTACACGTGATAAAGTGCTATGGCCGGAACCACATGCAAAGCGTGGAGTTTCTCAGCGGCGTAGTGGTTATGATTGGGATGTGTATCCCTGCACGTCGGTACCCGAGCGTTCGGTGTATTTATTCCCCTGGGTTCCATCAGAAAGAAAGAAATAAATAAATAAATAAATAAAGTTTAAGGCATAAATGGATTTTAATTGTATAAGTATTTATTATAAAGAAAGAAAGAAAGTTTAAAGCATAAATGTTTAAGGCAGAAATTGATTTTAATTGTATAAGTATGTATTACTTTGATATATACTAAAAATGTTATTTTAATGAAAATGTACTCTTTGAATCCTTTAGCTCATTCTTTTCCATATGTTTTTAAGAACCTTTTTAGGCAAGGCAGTGCAGGTAGAGTATTCCACGATGAAGTCGAGCCATCGAGGAGGCGACGCGTGAACTCCATTGTATAAATAATTTTGCATGCTTTATGGTTTAATAATTTGTCGTAATATATATGCATATATGGATATATTTTGAAAATGAACTTCTGCCCCAGGCGGTCGGCTTAAGTGGCTCAGGCCTTTTATAAAACTATTGCATGTAATTGAAGAATTTTGAATGTTTGATGATTTGAAGTGAATAAATGTATATGTGTATATATTGTGTTTGATTGAGTTGTGGGCGGGGAGTCCTAAGCCAGGGTTGAGAAGTTAAGGATTGAAAGATTAGAAGTGTTTTAAATATTTTGGAGTTTTTGTAAAATTTGGGAAAGTCGGAGCAAACAAAACTCTGACGATTTTATGAAAAATCTAAGTGTTTTAAAAAAAAAAGAAAGAAAAGAAAAAAAAATTTATCACTTCGCTTCCGCATTATTTTCTAAAGATATGTTAAGGATTGTAAAGGGTTCGCTCCATGGATGTTATTTGGCCCATTTTGAGGAAAAGTTTCTATATCCATTGGAGTGCGGAGTCCCCTCGGGTTCTGAAGTTAATCCGGGTGGGACCTTCAACTAGCTCGATTAGTACCGAGAGATGCTTCCCATTGGACTAAAGACCTAGGTCACAGGTTCGAATCTGCGGGGAGGCGAAAGGAACTGGAGTGGGAATGAGGATATCCATGAGTGGGACCCACACGAAGGGTGCCACTGAGGGGGTCCACGAGAAGGGTGTGGACCCACAATAGGGGCGCCTTTTGTTGTGAGGTCCACCCTTACGTGACTGAGTACCACTGATGAGGCTTTCCTTCATAGATCTTGTTCGCCGAGGTCCCAGTGGCCTTTTCTTTAGCCTCAGTGAGCTCGAACCCATGCGCAAGGGACTCTTATAGCAATGGGAGCACTCTCACTACCAAGCGAGCTACTAGCTCGGTTGGTGGTAGTGCCCATCACCTCAGTCCTTTCTTGTGGGTCCAGCTGTGAAGCGAAAAAACCGGTGGAGTTTGTCTCCCACCGAAGGGTACCACGAGGGAGATCACGAAAGTGTGGACTCCACAAGAGTTGTTGATTGGTTTTGATTTGTGGACAAAAAAGAAAAAAAAAAAAAGGAAAAATCCCTTTGTTTAGGTAAACAAATGATTTGGTTTGTTACTGTGTGGGAAAAAGAAAAAGAAACTAGAACCAAGTGTTTCAGGTAAACAAACGATTTGGTTTGTAATTTGTGTGGGAACAAATAACCAAAACCAGTTGTTTCAGGTTGTGCCTCTATTTTAGAAACAATTATTTTGTTTCTTGAATAAGGAAAATTTTTGGAAAACCTTTTGAAAACAAACAAACATACAATTTATTTTTAGGGGGAGAAAACATAACCAACAAACTGTGATTATACTGGGTTAATGCTCTTTTAATGAAAAAGAAATTTTTTTTTGGTTTTGTTAAAATAAATTCGATTTAGGTTTAAAAAAAAAAATGAAGAAATCGGGTTATAGTTTCCAAGAAATGATACTTGGAACAATTGAGTTTATCTTTTGGAAAAAAAAATCCAGTTGTAGTTTAAAACGGCTTTGGGGGAAAAATGATTGGATATAAAGGAAAAATGATAGGTAGAAAAAGGGAAGGAACCAATTAGAGGAAGGTTATTTGAAAGGAAAAGTGTCGGAAAAGAGTTGTTTGAGGTTTTTTTTTTAAAAAAGAAAAAAACTCATTTGATTGAAAACTAAACATTTCTACAACCAAACAAACTAGTGGTTTGTTGGTTTGAAAAATCCTTGTTAGTGCAGCCTGAGGTTGTATTTGGAAAATCCTTGTTACAACGGTCTGAGGAACAACTATAGAACGAGACCTTGTGTAAAGATCTTAATTGCCTGCTCGGGAACCCTAAACCTTTAGGCTATAATTAGGGATTGTGTTAGATTATTAGAGTGACCTTTCTTGAATATTTTAGAGAGCTTGATTCTAATAACGGTGTTGTGACTGAATTTACTCAAGCAGTTATGTGTTTGCATTGAGAAGTGCAACAGTCTCATGGAAATTCTCAAAATAAATGGTTATTGCCAAATTCACAGTGGAATTTGAGTTTATAACATTAGAAAAAATGGGAAAAGAAGGTGAGATGGTTGCAACAATTCCAAATGGCGTTTCAATTGACCCAAGCCTATACCTCGATATCTTTATTATTATGATTATCGGTAAAGCACTAAGCAGTATGAATAATGTTAAGTCTAGACATATTAATCGTATTACCATTAGTCAGCTACTCTTAGTTTGTGTTATCTCTCTGGACTATGTAACGTCTAAGGATAACATTGCGAATCGTAGCAAATTGTTAAATAGAGAGTTAGTTGAAACATCATCGAAGGGAATAAGACTCAAGCCCACAAAAGAATAAGTCGATATGGTGGATACCTAACCTAGTTGACCACAGATCCCAAGATCTAGGTTCAAAAGGGACAACTAAACTGTAAGGACTTGATTATATCACTGAGGGGATCTTCTCTTGTCCGTTCCTATGATGAAATAGTGATGCTCATACAAAGTGGGTTAAGCTATGCTTTTAATGATCTCTATGCATTGAAAAGAGTAACATGAGTTACTCTTAATTTAAGAGATCACCTATGTAAGAGTGAAGTTAGGCCGCTTCAAAGGGAATTGAATAGGACACAATTCCAATTAAAGCTGCTGCGAATTAGGCAGCGTCCGTATCAAAAATGGACATAAAAGTGAAGCTGAAATGTGTTAGGAAGATTACTTGTGTGAGATGTCGCCGTGCGCGGAAGTAGGCGAACGATTGAGGACATCGTGTCTACTATTTGGCTAGTAGAGTAAACATATTTTCCTGAGGAAGGTTGGTACTTTACCTCTCATATATACGAAGTTTGACCCGTTGGTTCTATCGCGTGCTTGTCTCGTCTTTAGTCATTAATTTCATTCATGTAGGGAATTGTTGGAAATAGTGAATGAAATTAATAACATTCACTCAATAACTCTTTGTTCAGAATTCTATGAATTTCAATTATATGAAATTAATGAAATTCAATGAATAATTAATTCATGACATTCATTGAATAATTTAATTCAGAATTCGAAGGGTTTGGGAAGCAAAAAATGTTTGGCATTCCAAAAGGTCGGGTCTTTCCTTTATAAAGGTTGTAGCACCCCTTTTGAGTAGGCACGATTAGGGTGGAAGGCAGGATGGGATGCTTTGATTCCAGTATATCACTTTATCAAAATCATTTATCAAAAACACGAGCGTTACATTTTGAATTGGCATAAAAGCCGCTTTAAATGTCGTGAGCGTTTTAAAATGGTGGCTATAACATTACATTTATACAAAAATCTGATTTTATAAAGGCATATCAAGCCTTTTCAAAATGATTACAAATTAGATGTTGGAGTTTAATTGTTTTTACAAAATATCGATGTTAAAAAAATGGAGTGAATCCGGAAATGTCGGAGCATCTTACCGGAATCTTTCTCTGCGGCAGCGGCTCCTTGATAGGCGAAGCGTGATGTGTAAAAACTAGATGTGGCGCTCATGCGATGCTGTCACTTCCAAGTAATATAATGATCAGTGAGTATCGTTCCCACGGATAATTGGGTTACTAAGTATCAACTCTAATCTAGCCTATGTTTTATTTGGATGTTGGAAAATCTGCCAGAAAAACTCAAAGGCACTAATCTAGGCATGCGAGAATGACTATATAAGGGCTAAAAACCTTAGGGCATATGTTTCACCTAAACAATACGATGCATGAACCTCCTAACCCAGTGTCGATTATCAATTTCATCCCTTGAAGATGGTGATTTCACTAATGTATGTCAGAATCTCTCTCGAGCATCCACACACTACCCTTAAAGTTATATCGCATCTCTACCAAACCATCATAACTATGATGCACAGCCTCATATAAATCTTAACACCACACCTAATCTCACTTTCCTATATTCTCTATCTCATGATAATTAGATGGTAAATCATCCATGGTCTAATTCTTAATCTCACTTCGTAAATTTTGGAATCAAACCACAAATCAGCGCAAATATCACAACACCTACAAGTGACATTAAGATCCAAATGAAATACTCAACATACTAAATATGAAATAAAACATCAACCCACATAACAGAGATCATATAAACATGCCTTTAGCTGCATCTAAACCTCCCAAGAAAACTAACTAAAACATGTGTGAAAAGTAAATACAACCATCAAAAGAAAGAAAACTTAAAAAGGAAATACGAAAACAAACGGCATCAAGCTCCTCTTCTCCTCCATTATTCTCTTTCTCAAGTGTTATTCCTCTTCCAAGAACTTAACCCAGAAATCTCCCCTCCAAGAACGAAGCTCTAGTGCGCTTCACCCAAGGGCTTGT
Source organism: Tetrastigma voinierianum (assembly GCA_016808115.1). Taxonomy (NCBI): domain Eukaryota; kingdom Viridiplantae; phylum Streptophyta; class Magnoliopsida; order Vitales; family Vitaceae; genus Tetrastigma; species Tetrastigma voinierianum. Next base: position 307,167 of record JAEQBH010001133.1, read on the forward strand.
TCTCCTCAAACACCAAAACTATTCTCCAACGCCCTCTGTTGTTTCTTAGGTTCGAAGCAAAACCGCTAAACAGGCGGCGCTCAAATGGCCTAAAATATATCCAAAATCAACCCCAAACACGCAGGACGCCGCAGTAAAGCAACGTCACGAATGCAGATGCTACATTTCGTAGCTCTACAACGCCAGACGCTGGTTCTCAACGTCGCGGACGTTGTCGCGCTTCGCGCCCAACTCGTAGCGCGGCGAACTTTGTTCATCCGAACTCCCGATTTGGGTGTTCTTGGCACCGTTTGAAATATCTTGAATGAATCTATATATGTCGAAGAAAAGACACTTGGAAATCTCCCATTATAAAGACTGAATGTAAAAATTCTCCAACTGGGTCACTGTGCTCTTCCTTCTCTTCCTTCAACTACCAAGAGTCATATCTTGTCATTCAAGTCCAAAATGGAGCAACAAGGTCTCTTGGAAGCCCGAGAAGTCTCCTATTTATCCATATCAATATTGTAGCAATTGAGGATCATTGTGCAGCTGAAAACATCAAAACACGGTAGTTTCTGCTACATGTGTTGTTTTCTGATTTTTGGGCTTTATCTCGTTGTTTTCGCTCCATATTGGCTCATGGATGACCGACCGCTGTACCCAATGATTGGGCACAGATCACTTATTCATATAATACAAACTACTAAAAAATATAAGTAAACATAGGGATAAATGAGTATAAAGTGTACTTATCACACCCCCAAACTTAAATTCTGGTTATCCCTGCCGCAGATTCACTCAAAACAAACAAAAAAAAATGAAAGCTAGACATTTTAACTAACAAACAATGAGATGAGTATGACAACATGATTCCAAGTGGAAAAGAATCGCTATGAACATAAGTAGCAAGATATTAAATATTTTCAACCAAAGTCGGATCCTACAATTTTAAACTCTAAGGAACACACACGGCAAAGAAGCATAGTGAGCAAAGCAAATCAACCCCCGGGCCCTCAATGACCTTTCCCAAGGAAACTAAGTGTAGGTGATAGCATGATTCCAATGTATGCTAGGTCCTGGGTACCCCCCAAAACTCAAGCTCCAACTCACCTATTTGAAGAAGGCCAAGATCTCAGAAAGGATAAGAACGCATCTTCACACCCTTTTTTATTCACATACCAAAATACCTAAAAAATTATTTAAATACCTAAAAATGAAAGAAGAAGAAAAACCAAGATCAAAGAAGCCTGTAGATGAGGGGGAAATTCCATGGCCAGGATCCATGACTCAACACACAGGCACATTAAATTCTTCCAACCACCCCCCCCCCCCCCTAAACACTCCAAACAAAAACTCAGTTCAAGTTTTGGGAAAGGATCCATCTTCATCCCATGTAGCGCTGGCGTTGAACACCACACGTCGCCAACTTGGGCATTAGAGCTTGAAAGCCCCTCGACTCGTGCCCTGATTGACAGATGATCCCACTTATTCTTATTCACATACTTATTTTTGACATTTTTCTTTTCTTTTGCTTTTTATCTTTCTTTTTTCACTTTTTCTTTGTTTTTTTATTTTTTTCTTTTAGTTAGGCTCTATGGCATTCCTCTTTTGATTAGGTGTCCATCACTTGCTTTCTGGCTGCATCCCCAAGGTTAGCTGCTGAATTCAAGGCAAAGTATCCAGACCAGCTATACAAGGGAGACCACAAGTGTGTGTGTGTGATAGATTCCTCGAGAAATAGCTTCTCAGAGTTACGCTGGAGGTGACTCCGCTAAGTCACCCATGCCACCAAGCAAGCACACTCAGATCATTTAAACCTGAACCACACCCATTTCAGACTTGTCTCTTTCAAATGTTTCGTGTTCAAAATCTTCTACTAGCCAAATGTAAGGCATCAAACTCACACTACGGTATATATGAAACAAATCGTAAGAAAGAAAGAAAACTCATGCAAAACAACTTAAACAAATAAAGCAATAACTAAATAGGTGGGTATGAGATAAAAAGATGGATTTTTGAAAAAATTGAATTCACCCTCAAACTTGAATTAAACATTGTCCTCAATGTGAACAAAAGCAAGAATGGATAATGAATACCCCAGGTCGATCAAGTCTCCGTGTTGCTCCAATGAAGTATTGAGGCAAAGATGTTAAGAGGGATTAGACTTTAGTTTCAAATGAGAAGAGGCTTGAAAATAGGAAGCATATATGGAATGAAATGAGAGAGGATGCTAGAACTTATTTCCTTGTTCAATTTTTGCTCTCAAATCTCCAAGATATTTATAAAATTCCACTTCTTCAAGATCTCCCACCTCCATAGCCAAATTCTGAATTCCAAAACCCTAAACAACACTAAGAAACACAAGACTGGGCAAGAAAAAATTATTCAAAACAAACCTCAAAAGTAACTAAAAAAAGGGAAATGGAACTCAACTCTGGTTGTTCCCAATAGTCAGCTTCGCTTTTTCGAGTCCTAGACCCTACCAACTCACTCTGATATGTTGGTAATTCTGGCCTTCATCCTTTTCTAAGAGGAGATAATTGTGCTCAATCAGCAACTTGAGCACATAAATTTTCGAAATCATTATTTTTTTTTATTTTCTATTTTTTCATTTTTTTACAATGATTCCCCACCCGCTTGCTCAAGTGAATGATGTATTCATCCACCCTAAGTCGGGGTTTTATTCTCATTTTCACTTCCCTATTACGCATTGGAACCCAAAGTGAGTCACTCTTGAACAATCTTTCACAACTTCATCATTTGTCTTTTTCAAGTGATTTCTCCCTGAGAAGTTGGCTCATCTCCTTCTCACAACTAAGGTTTCCAAAATTTATGTATCATTCTCCACTCAAGCTTTCAAACTTCGTTCTTCATTATCCCTCGAGGGGATTTCTTCATCAGATCCTCAAGTTTTCTCTTCATATTCACCCTAAGAGAGATGTGAACCTTATGTTGTCCTTCACACTGTAGCCATATTTCTCTTGTTCCTTCCATATATTTTTGCCACTAGTTCTTCTATACTCATACTCTCCTTCTCGTTGTTCTTCTAATCCAAGGTTGAGTATAAGAAGTGGCCTTGGAGCCATCTCTTCTAAGTCATGAATAAAAGAGGTGAATTTGATCATTAGTCTTTGTCACCCCAAGAATTGAACTTGAGATGTTGCATTCAACATGAACTATTTTTAATTCAATCATGGTTGTTTCTAACTTCTTCTTCATTCTCTCTCCTGTGGAGGCTTGATATATCTCTTTTGACTAAGAAACCTAGGCAACCCAACTTTAGAGGTCCATTTGTCATTGATCTTGAAACTTGTAGTCAGAAGTCTATGGTAGATTTAGCTTGAACTCTTCTTAATTCATCCATGGCCCTTTCAGGCTTGATTTGCATCAAGTGTGTAGGTGTAGGGAGTGTGCAAATGGTACTTGTTCATGAGGTGTCATGGTGGCTCCATCCAAATTATGATTGCTTCATAAGGGGTACCATGGTTAACCAAAATCCATTTGACATAAGTGGCTGCTGGGCACTTGATCTCGCAGACTGAGTTGTCACTCTTTCTTGATGCTCATCATCCAATTGCCGAGATTTTAGTTGTCGCTTCATTACAGAGATACCGCATTGTCAACTGATGATAGATCCGTTGTGATTGAAAATGCAATAAAACAAAAAAAAAAAAATAAAATTCAAAAGTAAAATGACAAAAGGAAATAAAACAAGACTAACTATATCCAAAGTAGAGTAAAGTTGATTATTTAAACTAATAATATTACTAAGCACCAATTCCCGGGCAATCCACTCCAAAACTCGACAGACCGAAGATGATGTGTAAAAACTAGATGTAATACCATGTGCGTAAGTGAACGCGTCGCCTTATAATATAATGATAAGTGCAGGTCGCCCACTGAGAATCAAGGCCAAGTATCGACTCACCTAGCCTTATGCTTTATTCGTTGATGTTGGAAAACCCAGAAAAACTCAAAGACACTAATCTATAGGCATGCAAGAATAACTATAGGCATCTAAAAGCTCAGGGGGCATAGATTTCACCTAAACATGATGTATGAACCTCCTAACCCAATACTAATCGATGATCAATTTCATCATGAAGATGGTGATTTCACTAATGTGTTATTTGAATCTCTCTCGAGCACTCAAGAGACATCACCTTTAAAAGGTTATACCGGATCTCTCGCCAAACCATCATAACTAAGGATGCACGAACCCTAAATTCAATCACTTATATTTTTATCTCAGCGATACAATTAGATGGTAAATCATCCATGGCTCCAATTTCCTTGTAACTCACCGTGATTTTTGAATCAAACCACAAATCATGCAAAATATATAGCCAAATACCCAAAAAGTAAAGACAGCGTTAAGAGATCCAAACAGAAATAGCTCAACATGGGGCCATGAAATAAAACATCAATCAATATAATGGGAGATTCATAAACATGTCTTTAGCTGAACATCTAACCCCAAGAAAACTAACTAAAACATAAAGGGAAAAGTAAATATAAATCACCAAAAGAAAGGTACCTGAAAAGGAAAGAGCGAAAAAATGGAATCAAGCTCTCTTCCCTCCAATATCTTCAAGCGTTCTTCCTCCAAGAACTAACCCGAAATTTCCAAGAACAGTTTTTTTTCCCAGGTGTTTCCACCCAAAGGGAGCCATGTTCTCCCCCGCCAAAACGCCGCAAAACTGTTCCCTCCAATCGCCCTGTTGTTTCTAGGTTTGAGCTTTAACAAACCCACGATTATGGGTCAGGTCGCAAATGGGCTAAAAATCGATCCAGTCCAACCCCTAACGCTGCGACGCCAAAGAACGTCGCCACGATGCCACGCCGCAGCTCTCTACACCGCGACGCCACAGTGTCCCCTATTCGCCTCCATGCTAACTCAAAGGCCATAACTTTGTCATTCGAAAACTCTATTTGGGTGTTCTGGTACCAATGGAAAGCCTGAAGTTCTGTAGAATCTGCATATCTGAGAAAGATACTTTGAAAATCATTATAAATACACTGAATGTAAAAATTTCAAACTGTCACTTTTTCTCGTCTCTCTTCTCTTCCTTCAACTACCAAGAGTCATATCTTTGTCATTTGAAGTCCAAATGAGTGAATAGTCTCTTTGGAAATCCCGAGAAGCTCTATTTATCCATATCAATATTGTAGCAATAGATTCTATTGTGCAGTTAAAACATCGTGTAAAAACACTTAGGTCGGCCACAGATGTGTCATTGTTGGATTTTTAGCTTTCTTCTTCTTATCTCTTGTTTTTTGCTCCATATTGGCTCATGGATGACCTAATCACACAATTGAACATTTAGAGCATTAGATCACTTATTCATATAATAAAGCTACTGGAAAATATAAGTAAACATAGGATAAAATTATATGTAAAGTATACGATCACTCTCGATTCGTCTTTCGTTCTTTTCAATCTGCACCAAGATAGATAACACTACAAGCTGGAAGCATTTTCCTGCTGCATGGTTCTATACAATTCCATTCTTCCATTTCACAGCTGTCAAATCATGTAATTTTACTAAACAAAAACTTTCAAATCTTTTTGGATGATCAATGTCAATACAATATATATTTATTTCATATACAATCATTTATATTCATCGATCATTCCAACATGGCACTTTCATATGCAATAAATCATTTATAACCAAATCATGCATTTCACCATGCTCTTTTCATTTCAATTCAGACCCGTGCTTTTCTTGGGAATACCAATATGTCAGTCAATCTCAAAGTCAATTTAATTATGCCTTTAACAAATTTAACCTATATGGTAGTGAGGTAGATACATGATATACCTGGTCACCAAGACAACCCCACAGCTGGGCAAAGCCTATAAAAATATTTGTTTTATAACACGCTTGGTCCCCGGTCGCTGACCGATTATTAAAAATCAATCCATGAACACTACCGATACTCCGCACTATCAGTTGCTAATCAAGTGACACATCAATACATTTTGTTCAGCAATACTACCACCTCGACCCTTATTCGTATACCACACCTATCCTTAATGCGGAATAGAAATCCATAATATTCTATTAAGGGCTGCTCTTCAAATCCTTTATAGCAAAACATAAAGACAATAAGTAATTTGTATAAACAAACATTTTCAATACTCATGCAATTTTCATATATTTAAACATTTCACAATCAATTTTTTCCGTGTGTTAAATCGTAATTAAAACAAATCAATATGCTTTTCTTTATACATTAGAACAAACATTTCAAATCTTGAACGAATAGAGAAGATAGGAACAAACCACCTATCTCTTTCACTACCTCTAAAATTCTAGTATTTCACGATATTTTTTTTATTATGCTAGGTATAAAAATAAAGTAAAAGGAAATTTTTGGAATTTAAATCCTAAGAATGTAAAAATATATAATAACCCGAATTTACCTATGTAAAGTGGGCAAATTTGGAATTTTTAAAAGAGTACCTATAAGCCAAAATAGAATGTTTAAAGGCTAATGTGAGTTAAGCTTGAAGTGAAGACTTAAATGTCAAAAACTCCGATAAATGGGACTTTAATTTGAAAGCCAAACACAGAAGCCAAACAAGACCTTAACCATTAAATGAGATTAAGACCAATGTGGTCTAAGATAAGGCACACTGTGCATTTTCTTCTTAGAGAGCAAAGGGGAGAGAAAGAGAGCTAGGGTTGAGAGAAGACCAAGGTTTGTGGGAGATTCCTCCATTTATGTTTCCAAGTGATCAAGAAGAAGAAAGGCTTGGTGTTGAAGAATCAAGAGATTCAAATGTAAGAAACTAAATCCTAACCCCTTTTCTTCAGGTTGCCAGAAAACCCCAAATGTAGATAAAGGTGCTTTGTACGGTTGTAAATGTTTGGTATTGGTTTGGATTGGTTCGAGGAGTGTTTGTAAAAAGGAAATGTTTGGCTTTCAAAGGAAACTTACAAAACATTTATCAAAAAACCCCTGTTCTTGTTTTGCCATAGATTAAGTTATTATAATCAACCAATAGAAGGATTCACATTGGTAACAACCATAAAGATATAGAGCTACAAATGTATGGAAGGGACCAATATCAAATTACAGCACTAAAGCTCCCAAAAATGGGCTTAAAACTGAGTTTCGGGTAGCTCATGGTATGCCCCGCTGAGAAGGTGTTTTTGCCATAGCCTGTGTGTTTTACTCATCCAATTTGAGTGATTCAAAATTCTGGGTAAACTAGACTTCTAGAGGAATAATTTACTTAAAGGAAGTGTATGCAATTTGTAACCCCAAAGTTCCCAGAAATCTGTCAAAGTGAAGCTATGTGCAGATTCTGTTTTGCAAATTAGAGTAGTCTAGATGTTAAAGTTAAAAACTGTACCAATTGGTTTATAATCTGATTTTGGGTGCTTAGGGGTTGGTTAGGCCTTGGTATAAGCTGCTAATAAAAATAATGCCTAGTTAATTTGACTATTGGGTTGGTTTTGGTGACACTTTTTAAAGATACTGCTGTCTAAAAAAAAAATAGTATGTTTTGCCTTGTTTGTGTTATGTGGTTGAAAGCCTTAGAAAAGAAATTTTAAATTGAAAATTTTCAGAAATGTCATTGGATATATAAAGGACTAAAATGGAGAGTTTCATAATTTTTGGAGGTCCATTTGAATAATTTTTGGGTAATAAAGTCCAGAGTACAAAACTGGAAAATAACGGTCCTTGCATGTGGTGTTAGTGTTTGATTGAGGTTTTTGACTTAATCTTCTTTTAGGGATGGTTTAGTTGATCAAGAGTACTGTTGGAAAAGGATTATAAGGCATTTGGTTATGTGATGGATTAAAGTTTGGAAAACTAACAACCATACCAGGCTTGTATCTTGCCCTTATTTGCTAATGAGATTAAAAATACGATATTAAGCTCCGAAAATCAACCCTAACTAAAATCACTAGCACGCACGAATAATATTGTTCTTTAATTGTATTGGAATAGGGGATGATGAGGAGGAAAACCGAAACTGAGATCGAGATTCCGAGGATTGGAATCAAAGTGCAAAGCTTTTCGGTTTGTTCTACACCTTTCTCTCATTATTTTGAATCTCTATCTCCAAAATGTTTGAATTGCATGTTGAATTGTTTTAAATTGATTTGATGCAAATAAATTGTGAAATGAATTACAAGTTGATTTAAGTTAAGAAATGTGAGAAATCGATTGATCGCAAATGAATATACATGAAGATTGCATGAGTATTGAATGATTTGTTTGTGTTAAAAATACATATTATAATCGTATTTTCCTAAAAATGATTTGAATGCCCCAATTGAATGTTAACCGGTTAAATTCAAGCTGGCATAAATTGGTATACCAATAAGAGTCGAACAAACGTACTATTGTTGCATACCGATCCGCATCTAACCCAAAGAGATATCAGTATTGAACACCAATCGAAAGTACATATTTATATATATGTTATTACCGACCTTACAACCCAACTAGCGACCGTTTCTGGATTCGCTATCCTCGTGCAATCGAAATCACGGTATTGGGCAATTGATAAGGGCTAAAACTAAAATCATAATGAGATTGAAAAGTGCACGATTTGTGGATTTAGAATGATTAGTGCATACAAGTGAAAATGCACAAATTTCTAGATGACCAATGAATTGTGTTCGATTTATTTAATATATATATATATATATATATATATATGTAGAGAGAGAGAGAGAGAGAGAGAGAGAGAGAGATAGAGTTTATCAGACTTCATATCGTCATCGACAATTGTGTACAAAAGCATTATTTATAAACATTGCATGTTTCCATTTCAAATGAAATGAAGAGAGAATTTTCATAGAACCTCTAAGCATGAAAATGCTTAGTATATTGTTTTTACCAATGCGCAGGTATCGAGTGATTAATGATGGGACCCAAGATCGAGCCAGAATATCAAGAAAGTCACAGTAAAAGTATATACTCCACACATGCATCCATCCTATTTTAACAATTGATGTTTTGTGATCAAAAGAGTTAAACTCTCTTAAACTATTTTATATGATGTTATGAATGTGGGCATGGAATGCCTTCTCATTGTAAATACTTGTTAATGTAAATTGTATGAGCCAATGAATGATTGAAAACGCTTCCACAATTCTTGAAAAAAAAACAAAAAAATAAAAAGGGGGCTTTTAAATTTCTAAATGAAATATGTTTGATAAATGAATTCGACTAGCGCCTCCGAATCCGGTTTGAACCCACCAATCGGGTTTTTCTTCTGGACCTCAAGCACTCTTTTTGCCTTTGCCTTCACCTGTCTTAGGTTGGGGTGATCCTCACCCATTTCAGCAAATCACACACATCACATTTAGTAAACTTAGCACTACTCTTAAATAGCTATCGCTTCACACCGAGGCAAGAAGGTACTAGACGCGTTTTTCATTTAGTTTTATCCTTATTTGAACCCCATTAATCATTTATTACGGTCCTTAAAACTATCTGGTATGAATACTGCAGGTGCTTAGAAACAAAATCCAAAATTGCTCTTATCAGAACAGCTACACACATGACAAGAACAATGCTTCACTGGTGTTATCTAAGGAGTGCTATATTTTGTCACCTCACCGCCGTAACGAGAGTCCCACGCCGTGTAGGTCTATATGATCGGGTCCCTGGAAGATATAGGAGCCCAGCTTTTCGCCCGCATTTAGTTTTCCCTCCTTTATGATATTTCTCCATAAATCCTCAAAATCTCAAACAAAAACATGAATCACTCCCAATATCTACAATGTCCCAAACCAACCTATGAGCAAAACCCATGGATGGATTAGGTTTTCTTACCCAACATCAACACAACTTTCTGGGGAGCCAGTTCATACCTTAAACTCTTTAAACCTTTGCCCTGTACTCTTCCTTCTTCTTCCTCCTCGATCACTGGAAACCAAAATAGATGACCCCACCAAAAATCACTTCTTTCATGAAACCCAAATTTTTTTCTCCACACTCTGTTTCTCAAAACCAGTTGTCAAATGCATAAATGTGCTCTTCTAAGATCCACATTAGGTCTTATTTCTCATTTTAAGTGTAAGGCCATGCTCGCCGCACTACAAATTCCATTTCTCATTTTCTCCTTTTCTGCCTCTCATTTCACTTTCATTTACCATTTCAATTCATTTTAACATTTAAGCTTATTTTTATTCTTGACCCCTAGGTCCTCATTTTACCAATTCCAAATTTTCCTTTACACTGAAGTTATTTTCTGTGTTCAGTCCATCATCACATTTTTAAAGATGATAATGATTGAATCATGTACCACATATTCATTCTCACATTTCACAATTCTATCAATTTTCTCTCTGAAAACCCAAGTTTGGAAGTCTAATTCATACCCGAAGAGACACAAAAATTATTATTAAAATTCCTGTAGTATTTTTGGGTACAATCCTCCCACTCCTAAGAAAAACTTCACCAAATCTCCCTCTTCATGAACAGCTTGCAAAGATAATACTACAGATCGCTTTCTTCACTCCTCTCCAAAGTAGTTTCCACTGCCTGCGGTTCTTCCACAACATCTAGCGGAATCTTCTTCCGCACTCTTCACTCACAGCCAAACTCACCGGGCTCTCTTCAGGCAGGTCAACCGCCCTGCCCACCATATTCCGAAGAGCCGTGCACGCTGAATCTTGATAATTCTCAAAGATCGAAGATATGAAATACATTATGATCTTTTCAATTCCCAGGTAATGCCAAACCCAGATGCCACCGGCCCAATTTTTTTATCACCCTCATAATGGACCTTCAATGAATCTAGGCTTAATCCTGCCCTTTCCCAAATCTCAAACCCTCCAAAGCGATACTTCAAAAACATTTTTCACGCGATTCTACATCGAATATATTTTTCTTTCATATTCAAGATAGATTTATGTTTAATAAAATACTTCACCTTCTAATCTCATTTCTGTAATTTCTTAATCATTTTCACTTTCTAATCATTTTCACCTCTTCATCCTCAGATCAAGCCTCGGGGCCAATCACTTCTTTTTGATCAATTTCGGCCCAACACAACAAGAGTTTTATTTTCTTCCATATAGTTTCATAAGCACCATTCAATACTGATTGGAAACTATTGTTGTACGTATTCAACTAAAGAATGTGTCAATCCCAACTACCCTCATAGTCATCATCACACTACTCCTTAACATATTTTCTAGACTGGATCATCTCTCCGATTGCCCATCCATCTCGCAGTGGAACTGGCCAGATCGAATCATCACGAGTGCCCAAGGCCTCTTGCAATTTTTCACAAAAATCTCGGCAATAACTGGGCCTAAAAATGTCAATGGTCAAAGAACAACCGGAATAACTATTTCTCGGAGAGCATACCGCCAATCCTGTCATGAACAGCTTCGCTCACCGGGTGTAGCGAGCTAACTCTCGCTGGTCATCCACGATAAACCCAAACTGAAGCCATGCTTTTTCCCATCAATGGTAACCCAACCACAAATCACGGGACTCAACCCCATTTCACCCGAGCTCCCGATAAAGTTGCAATAATCCTCGGCGAACCATGCTCGCTTCACTTTTGAATACACCAAACACTTGCTAAAAACCTATACACTTTCGATTCAACCACCATAATGCCATTACTTTCAGATCTCATAAATTTTGTACTAATGGTATGATAAAAGATCCATTGTGTCCTTTTCTAGTATGGCTTTCAACTATCACCAGCTCGGTACAGCCAAACCCGATCCTTATAATACAAAACTCCACTTATCTCACTACAAACTCCTACTTTATCATTTTAAATTTGACTCACCAGAAGAAATCTTTCATCTTCTTTTGCGGTTTCTAACACTCGGTTCAACATCTACGGTCTCGCTATCAATTCTGCCACTACTAAGATTCATAGTCCTATAATGACAAGGGCATTCAACGCTCAGTTGTACCTGGCCTCTTTTTTTCTCAAAGCATCCGCCAACGCATCGCTTCACAAGCAGAATAATCATACAATATAATCCTTTATCAACTTCATCCATCTACATTTGTTCCCAAATTAAGCTCATTGGAGGCAAATACTTAAGACTCTTTTTCACCAATATGATCAGGGTAAATGAAACAATTTTTCTCCATACAAATAATGTCTCCAGAATTTTCACTATAATTACAATTAAGTGCTTAATTCCAAATGATGCTGTGGGTGTTATCAGTCTTGGCTTCAACTATCTTCAAGCATAAAGGCTACTGAGAATTTGCACCTCTATTAGGTATCCTGTCCATTTAGTGCCTGACATCACTTAAAGATCGCATATATTTTTTACATCAGAGGGCCTGTTCAAGAAGAACCCAGCCTCGCTAAGAATGCCTTCAACTTATCAAAAACCTTATTCATATACTTTTCACTTCATTCATAATTTACATTTTTCTCTCGAGCAATCCTTAACATCTAGAAAACCCCTTAACTAATCTTCGTAGTAACCCGGGTAGTCCTTTCAGAAACTACGTGATCTTTGTGAAAATTTCTCACGATTCAACAACCATTTCTATTTTCTTTGATCCACTTACCTTCTTCGATACAATGCGCCAAGAAAGGACACTTCATTCAACCAACTCACACTTGCCCGCCAGAACAACTCGTCTTTTCTTGTGTTCATCACTACCCGTGTCAGATTTTCCCCGATCTTTGAATACACAAGAATGTCATCTATGAACACTATGACAAACTGATCCACATGCGGTCAAAAAACATGATTCATTACGTCCATGAAAGCAGTTGGAGCATTTGTCAAACCAAACGGCATTACAAGGAACTCATAATGTCCATATTGCATTCTAAACTCTATCTTATGCACATTTGCATCTTTAATCTTCAACTAATGATACCTTTATCGCAAGCCAATTCTCAAAAGATATTTCGCACCTTTCAATTGGTCAAACAAATCATCAATCCCAGTAATGATATTTATTTTTTTACTTGGCCAACTTGTTCATTGTTTATAATCAATACATAATCAAAGTGTACCATCTTTTCCTCAACAAAAAGCACCTGAGTTCTCATGGTGATACAATTGGTCAATAAACCCTTTTCTAGTCGCTTTGCAACCCGCAATTTCACTCCTTTAACTCCAACTGAGCCATTCTCAGCGCAGGCTGATGCTCACAAGGGCAATTATACACAACGTCGAGCACAACTCAATCTCCCTCTGGTGGGAGGTGATGAGTCTAAACTTGGCCCACTTTAATCATTTTTCAGCTTGATAATATATTCTGATATGTTTTAATGCCAAATAAAGGATTATTCACTAACTTTGTGTTTTGCGTTTTAATTCAAAATGAGAAAATCCAAAGAAGAAATAAAAGAAAAAGAGCGATCAGTAGTTCATGTCATGATAGTTTTGGTCGATTGAACGCCCAAGCGAATGGCTAAGGAAACAACACAATATTTTTATGTTGCAACACAAAAGACCTGAGTACGAAGAAGAGTCGGGGAGAATTCTACAAAAGACGTTGTGTCTATAGAACATGAGAAGAATGTAACAAATCGGGCCAGAGACAAAGATATTGTTACAAAAAAGGTTTGTCACCGGATGCTAAATACTATAGAAGAACTTGTCACACAAAAAAGTCTCTCGCCGCTGATACACTTGTAAAAACTAGAAGAGAGCGCGCAAGTTCTCACACGACATAGATATTCAGGTTGGCGACAAGAAATTAAAGAGTAATACAGGAAGACTACTGCGACATATAAGTTTATGTTGCGACATAATGAAAAAATATAAGGCAGAATCTATGTCACGACAAAAATTTTTCCTATCGCAACACTGAAAAGCAAGGTTTCTAGTCCTGACAGAGAAACAAAGTCGCCGAAGTAAGTGATGTCACTTAAGAACCGATTCGTCAAGGGAATAAAAGAGTTCAATGTTGTGACATACTTCAAAGCTGAAGAGAAGTTTCGTTGTCGCGATAAGGATATTAAGGTCACGACACATAAATAAGCTGAACACAGAGAAACAAGGTCGTGACAGACTTTTCCATATCGCGACAAAGATTCCAACATTGGGCCAAGAGAAGTCTTACGCTGACATAACTGGGATTCGGCTCTACGTAGCTGAGTCAAGGAAAAGTCTTATCGCTGACATAAAAACTTCAAGCCAGGACATAAGACATATCTGATTACACCAATGTATCATGTCAGAACATTAAAATGAAGTTGCAACAAGAAAATCAAGTTATGGAGATAAGACTCACGCGACATATTTGTCGAACAGAATGTCGACAATACAAGGAGAAACATTATTGCAACAAGAACCAACATATAAATATTGTCGTGACAAAAAACCAGTCGCACATTAATAATTCAAGAAGTTGAAAAAATGTCGCAACACAATTGTCAGTGTCCCAACATAAATGTTCCAGCAACCACACATGAGAGTGTCATGACATAGAATGGATAGAATGACGTAATTTGCGTATACAGCGCACAGCCAAAGAAAATCGTCATCGAGAAACTTTGTCACTACAGTATCAAAATGCTGAAGAAACAAACACCGCTTATGATAGACCGCTACATGCCGTGAAGACAGAAACAACAAAGAATGAAACCCATCGCGACAACACTTTTAGGTCGCGACCAAGAATGCATTCTGGGCCTGAATTTTGGGGATCCACAATGTAGCCTAATTTTATATTCAAACTTAGTTCTATGGGAATAGAAAGATTTTGTGTGGGAGGAAAGTGAGGCAGTCGATCAGCGAAGAAACCAAAGCATCTGGGGAGCTGAGGACTCTTTTGTATCATACTTTTATTTTTTATTTTTTCTTTTATTTTGCTTTTCTTCGTAGATTAGATTTAGAGTATGATTTCAATTTTTTACTGGACTTGGAAACAGCAGAAGTTTCAAGTCGAAGCTAAATTGTCGAAGATCAATTCGATTACTATTCTCAATCTAATAATCAGATAAAAGTCGACCATTTCTTTCAAGATACAATGGCATTGGAAATTTCCTAATCGTGATTTCGTTCAATGTGATTCTAGCTGAGAAATACAACTTCCGCTAGAAAGATCTGATGTTACTACGGTCTTTCCAAAGATAACAGAAAGATATTGATTGTGGAATTTTGAATTTATTCGAGTGGTGTTGTTCTGTGAAGCACTTGCTCCAACATTAGTAACTTATACCCAACTATGACTATTGCCTAGCTCTAATTTCCTAAAAGGCCCTCTAAGTGGACACGTAGAGGTTTGAAGATTCCCCGAAAGCATGGATGCATTACTTAGGGGTATGCTAGACTATTGTTGATGAACTAATGAGCTCTAAAAGATTACTTAAATAAATCATCAATTTACTCATGGATTGAGAATTAGTTGAGGGATCTATCAATTTAATCAATTAGAGATTTCTCATTGGTCTTGAGGAATGATCTTGATCCTGTGTGAGCTTAGATCTAATCAAGGAAAGAGAGAACTCTTCAAGATCTCAAGGATGAGACATCATTCGTTTTGTAGAAATCGCACCGCCCCGCTCTCAAGTTAGCAAGAAATCATGCGCCAATGTAAAATGGGTATGAAGTATTGGAAACGAAAAATACCCAGATCTTATAGAGAATATCATACTACAAGTAATTGGTTAGACACATGCTTCGGAAACGAACATGAATCTCTAATTAGTGAAATGTATGGTTAATAGAGAAATCCAAACTATACTACATTGCCTCTTTAAACAAAAATAAAACTCCTGTATTCCATCTATGAATAGAATTATAAAATGCTGCAGGAAATGATAATATCACACCAATGAAATCCCAAAGAGATCTACTTCCCAAGACACTGTTCAATCCAAGTAGTCTAGACGTTGGTTTTCTTTTATTATAAAAGTAGAAATTTTAATAGTAGAATTCTCTTAGTTAAGTCATCGAAAAAATTTTACAGGTTCTAAAGTTCAAATAGTGTAGGAACTTAAGTAGTTGTGGTAGTTGAACTTTAAATTCTCTTCAATCAGGTATATCCTACTTATAGTCCACTTTTTATCACTCGAATCCACTGCGTAACTTGCAAAGAGCTATGACCAAATTAAATCTTCAATGAATTAAATGACAAATCCATTTTTATTATGAGCATACATGTTCTATTTTGGTCAAAAAGTTTTTGGTGTCTTTACTAGGAATTTGATAATAGTCCTTTTTTGTGTAAAAGTAAATGTGAATTTACCTATATATATATATATATATATATATATATATATATATATATATATATATATATATATATATATATATATAGCAGGTATATATAAGAAATAAGGTCAACAAGTTTTTTGACGCCAAGGTTTGAGATCGAAGGAATTTAAAAATCAATATTCGACAAAGAGAGAAATGCTAATTCTGGACATTTTTCGCTTTACAAAATTCAAGAAAAACAACAAAAACAAGCCACAAGAGGGCTAAATAAGCGATCGATATTTTTGGAAAAGCCTAAATAGATATATAATTTTTATATCATCGACTACTGATCTCAGTATTTCTACTCGTGAAGAATTTAATTAGCATAGTTAATCGTAGCAGTCCTGCCGCCTTTGGGGATAATCGAAATCGAGATAACCTTGCAAAATCTAAGAAGAATCACTAGTGAAAAATCCAAAAATATGGAAAATCAGAAAGAAAGATCATAGAGCATTCCAGTTAAGAAGAGGAAGAGGTAATCTTAAAGTGCCCAACACTATGGGGAGAGGAATTTTCGAGGTTTATTATCCTAAGAGAAAGTACCAACTGTAAGAGACAACCTTCCATTGAAGTTCAATTTTTGGGATGAAGCTTGCTTGATTACTGCTGGCAACAAAGACGGGCTCACGTGTGCCACCCTTTTGAAGATATCAATGAGCACTTAGCGAGATTCATGAGGATGGTAAACAATTAAGCTAAATGGGCAGGTCTTACAATCAAGTCAAACTATTCCCATTTTTCATTGAGAGACGTATATAAATAGGGCTGGTTTGATTCACTACCAGTGGGATAAGTTAACACTTGGGAAGAACTAGTGGAGGCATACATGAGTAGATTTTTCCCTCTAGCTCTCACTGTTGAGAGAAGAGGAGAAATAATTGTCTTCAAGCAACTACAAGGCTCCATCTGAAACTTCTGTGTGAGCAAGAAAGGCAGTTGAAAGAAATGCCTTATTATTAGCTTTGATAGAATGACAACCATAAAAGCAAAGTCGGAAGAGTTGAACAAACTAGGAATAGTGAAAAGAAGAATGCACACCGCATTACGAAGTGGGAGCAAGAAAAGAAATGTAATCGTTAAGGCAAGGGCTAGTCGATGAAGAGCACCAAGTTGAGGAGACCAAGTATATGAATGAAAGCAAAGAAGTTACTCAAGCCTAACCCCAACTTGCCAACACATTATATTAACAGCACTAAGGAACCATGGAATACTTTTCATACGCGGAGCAATAACAAAGGTCTCTAGACTGACAAAATTACCAAAGAAGTTTATGCTTTAGCCCAAGTTTCAAGAACAACAAAGAACAAAGGGATAATAGAGGAGAGTATAGGCCTCGAAATCTAATCCTTGAAGATCGATGTTTCTATTTCATGACACATAAAATAAAATAATCTCAATCTGCATGAAAATAGATTTTTCGAATCTTTGAAAATTTCCAAGCAAACACAATTGTGTTTCAAACAAATACCAATGCCACAATGAGAAACTTTGAGACTCAAGTAGGGCAGTTGGCCTTATCCTTGCAAAGCCAAGACAAAAATGCATTTCCTAGTAGTACTGAGATCAATCCAAAAGATCTCACATCAACTACATCGAGAAGAAATGATGAATTGCAAGGAAGCAAGAAGATGTAGGACAAGCATGATTAGAAACGTTTAATGAAGAACAAATGTACTGAGAGCAAACAAAGAGAATTATTGGAACTGAAGACACTTTGCAGCCTAAGTCCAACTAAGGACATTAAACTGAAAGCAACTCGAGGCAACCCAAGGTGAATTTTTAATTTTTAAAGTTCTTAAATAGTTTTACCTGATTTAGTAGAATTTTATGTGTATTTGAAGTCTTTGTTAACTGCGGTAGTTTTATGTTAGTGTTGTTGATTTTCAAGACAATGAAGCAAAAAATCAAGAAGACCCTTATTAAGAAGCACATTGTTTCAAAAAGAAAACATGCAGAAAATGACCATAAGGGGGGGTAATTCTGATTCCCTAAACCTATAGTTAATGATAATGCATATCTGAAGTTTGGGGAAATGTTAGCATGTTTAAATAAAATATATTCCTCGAAAATCGTGGAAGACATATTGCATTAAAAATGAGATGATTGTTCACTTCAATCAAGAAGTTTGATCGTATGAATAAGTGTTCATACTTATGATCCATCGAAAGTATGAGTGGGTATATATATTGTTTTCAATGTTTTATGAGAGAAGAAAAGAGAAAGATGAAAATTTAGAAACCCTCATTAATGAACATACTTTTCTCTGCGGTCGCGACACACCTCTGAAATAGGAATCAAATTGAAAGAGAAGTTTATGTCGCAACACAATTCTCCAATGTCGCGACAAAAATTCGAAATAGCACTGAAGGAAATGTCACAACATATTTTGTTGTGTCGTGACACAATTGAACGATTCTATCTCTAAAATCGCGGTCACACAACTATTTTCGTTTGTTGCGCATGCAGCATTAATGATAAAACAAACCCTGTAATGTTGTCGATATTAAATGTGTGTGGGCAAGATAGACCATTTGGTTTATAAATAGAAAAATTTTGAAAATGAAGAGCCACCTTCTCATAAATTTCAACCTTCTCAAATTCACCAAACTTCCACCATCTCATTCTCTAAACCCCGAGTCTAAAGTTCGACCCTACCATGTTCGATTCTACCACCTTGAATCCAACCCCAACGAAAAGCATGCAAGAAGAGTGCACCCAGCTTCGAAAATCAAACGTAACAAGGTTGTCTCCGTGCATAAATGAGCAAAGCTTGAGGCCAGGAAATGAAATGAAAAAGCAACAAACAGGAAGAGTAAAGAACTAAGAAAAGAAAAAGCTGAGCCTGGCTGTTGTAAAGCAGAATGATGCAAGAAAGAGCAAGGAACTTTATCTCGTAGTGCTAAAGACATCTCTAATGGAAGGAAGTTTGAAAGATGCGTTTGCTGAAAAGAGGGGTTCAAAAGGTTATCTCCTTTGTCGAATGTCGGAAAGAGAGGATTCGGGCAGCCACCGTGATCACAAAGAACCTAGTTATGCATATTTGATGAAAGAATTCTTTCATGGTTATAGAAAAAGCATAGAAAAGAGTATATGTCGCAGACACTGGGTGAGTTCACCGTAGAAGACATACAAATAGATTTGCCCCACGGTGCAAAAAGGATCAACCAGGTTTAAGAAACAACTCAAAATAGAACCGTAACATCATAAAATAGTAGCATCTACTTTACTACTGGAAAAAATATAAGGACAAGAAAACCCCTTTAAATCCATCAATGTAAGACCGACCGGAAAGCCAAGGTATGGTTCCCACTTTATCGGGCTTCGCCTTATGCCTTCTGCCCGCACGCCAGTATAGCATCCTCCCTTGCCTGACGCCGGGCGGTTACAAGATAAATGGGAAAGATCATTGAAAATCTATCTCTGGTTACTCCGAAGCAACGCAGTGATGATTCCACACCACCACAATCACTGCACTCGTGATCTAAGGGGAGTAGACAAAGATCGACGAGGAACCTACCCAAAGCCTCCCTCCGACCTTAACCCGACATAACCAAAGGACCAAAGAATGTATGAAAGGCAAGGAAAAAGCAAATAAGAAGAAAAGGAATGAAGGGCAATGAGCCGAACGTGCTGGGAAAACTCAATCTGCAACCGTAAGCCTCTAAAGATCAAAGCCAAATTCCTAACATCCTTTCGTACAAGACAAAACCCATCGTGAACAAGCCGAAAAGTTCGGAAGCGTAACTCCGCGAATCATACGTAATTTGATAGAATTGCTGTGTCTGGTGCTACAGAATTGAAAGAAAGAGATAATCAGTTAAAGACAACTTTAGCTTTAGGGATGGTATTTTATTTTATATGCTCTAAGAAGGGACCGTAATTTAGAGATGCATCAAGAAAAGGGATGAAGAGTGGAAACAGAACTAGAGAAAAGGGCGTCAGAGAAGGAGGTCTGAGAGATAGAGACAATTCCTGAAAAGCACCAAGAGATAACAACTCCAGACACGGCTCAGACACCTAAACAAAGCTGCGATGATGAGCTTGGTATGAGATACAAAACAACATGACATGGAATCTCTAGCTATGAGGCAGTGAGAACTTACAAGAGCAATGCCAAGATCCTAGACTAGGCGGCGAAGACAAGGTTCAAGAAGAAGAAGATACCCCTGGCACAAATCCAAATCTCAGACTATAGACCCTACACTATAGTCCCCCAGGGTGTTACAGACCCACCTATACCCTATACTAACCCAAATTCAGTTAGAACAGGCCCTTCTGCACCATGTACGAAAACAAGAAAAAATGAAAATCATAGTATAAAAGGAAAAAAGGAACTCACCCCAGTAGAGGAGGTGGAAGAATATCTAAGGATGGAAGCAGCCAAGGAGAGGGCTATAAGGAATAAAAAATGAACAATACCCTACCTTTTCCATTTCTCTATACTCTTGTACTCCAAAGCCCTCCTTCCGAATAAATAAACATTTATGCAAAAATTTGTGCGCTCTTTTTGTGTTTTTTTTTATTGGTGCATTTAATTAATTGTCTTTGCTTCATTGTTTGGCATTTGCTTGGTTGAATAAAAAGGTTATTAAGAAATCAATTACCTGCATCAAATAGTTTGGTTTGTCGTAGCATGTTTCTCAAAGTAAATGACTCGAGACCCACTGTGTTGTGTGATCTTATTGTGAGCTTAATCAATTGAAAAGTAAAGCTGTGCAGTTAGCCATAATGAAGTTTAATGATCAGATTTAGGAAGAGATGTACAAATAAGACTTCTTGGGGACTGTCAGGTAAATAAGAAGGTCAAGAAAAAACCTGAAAACAATGCACATGGTCAAAGTGAGTCCTAAACAAAAACTTCAGAAAATTAGGACATCTTCCGGGTTCATTCACAAATAAATAGTCCAATGTCCTGAACTTGTTAGATTATTGTCAAGGTGAAATCCTAGCAAAATACTACTATCAGAAGTGATATATGCCATCCTTGGAAGATTGAGCCTTTCAAGCCTACCCTCATAATATGCACAAGCATACACTCTAGTTCCAGAATTGAGCTAAATTGCCTAATTTCTTCATTGAACCAACAATTAGAAGCCTCAAACCCTTCCTTTATTCTAACTTATAGTAAAGAACCCTTTATCGCTCGTGTTCTCAGAAAAGAACTCCGTCAAAATGCGTAAAATGACAGATTTGGGGAATGTTATTTTGATTTAGTGGGAAAACAAGAATGAAGGATGGAAGAAAGAAAAGAACAAATGAAGGAAAAGAAAGGAATGAAAAGAAGAAGTCATAGATTATGAATTATCAAATTAGAATAAGTTTCTCATTCTCGTGGGCCTCTCCTCTCTTCAACAATTAAGTTCATAGGGGTATTTCAACACCTAGTACCCTAATGTCAACTAGTATGGGAGCTGCTAACCTAAAGTTCTCTAAGAGTGGTAGAAAGCCTAAAAAGACAAAATATTGCACTATTCCTAAAAACCTTAACGTTGAAAACAAAAAGCAAGTAGTTTCTATCTAAAGGGACTGACTTGATAAGAATGATAGTGGCAAATAAGATTACCAAGATGAGAGTATGCAGTATGATACATCAAGATCAAGTTTGGGGGAAAATTTCTTTTCTGACATCAGTAGAAAAGAAAGGGATAAAGAATAGAGGCAAAGATGTAGAAAAGTGAAGATTGGAATCTGGGTAATTTTTAGCCTAAATTCTCTAATTTTCCACCCAATAACCCAAGCCAAATTTTACAAAGCCTAAAAGACCTAATTGATCTTGAAGGTTGTATCTACCTACATTAGTGGAGACTAATATGAAAAACAAGAATATGGGACTAAAAATGATATACAGTAACTGTGTCAAACCCTTAAGATAGCTAATTTAGCCATGAGGTGGAAAGAAGATCATTCACACACTCATAGATCAGATGAATTCGACCGAATTGTTTACATTTCAGAAGTCATTAGTTTTGTTTTGTGATAGTAATTGAAAATTTTTCCTAAGTCTGAATTGAAAACTATATTCTAAACCAACTACAACTAACTACCAATCAGAGGCTAATTGTAAGCGATTGCGCAAAGCGTAAATGTCCTTAAAATTAAAGTTGAATTGTTTAAGGACAAACAAAATTCTCTTTTCTTTGCTTGGGGACAAGCAAAACTTTAAGTTTGGGGGAATTTGATGAGTCTTAAACTCATCTATTTTTAATTCATTTCCTCGGCTATTTTAGCATATTCGGGACTGCTTTTTTAATGCCAAATTATGGATTATTCACCAATGAAGCTACAGGTTTTAATTCAAAAGGAAAAATCAAACAGTAGCAGTGAGCAATCGCAATACCATGTCGCACGTAGATTTGTGTCGCGACAAACGCCCGGTTTAATGGCTAAGGGAAATGTCACACAAAGATTCCTTCTCTATTGCAGCATAAAGGACTGGAGTATAGAAGTGTTGAGCTACGTCAACAGCATGCTGCTGCAATGCAACATGAGAAGAATGTAGCCAATCGCTTGAGACAAATATATTGTTGCGATAAGGTCGCTCGCCAGATGCCAACACTATGAAGAACCTGTCGTGACATAAAAGCTCCTGTCGCGACACTAAAAACTGGAAGAGAGTAGAAGTTCTATTCTGATATGATATCTTTGTGTCATGATAAAATTAAAGAGCAACAGCAGGAAGACCACGCGACAACCGCCTTATATGTTGTGACATAATGAAAAATGTATGCGTAACTGTCGCCAATGTACTTCTCCGATTTTACACTCAAGACAAGTGTTTCAGTCCTGACAGAAAAACAAAGTTCTAATGTATGGATGTTAATTTAAAACTAACTTGGTTTCGCAAATAAAAGAGTTCACTGTTTGTGACATATCAAAGCCGGAGAGAAGTTTCATGGTCGATTGGGGATATTAAGGTCGCGACACATGTAAATAAGCTGAACACGTGAGAATGAATGTCGTGATGCATTTTCCTGATATCAACAAAAGATTCCAATATTAAGGAAGAGAAGTCTTGTCGCGATAACGTAATCCAGCCCACACAAAGATGAGTTGGCTGTAAAAAGTCTGGTCGCGACATAAAAAACTTTTATCGCTTATTAAGACATTCTACACCAATAGACTGTCGCAACATCAAAATGAAGTTGCAACAAGAAATCGGGTTAAGTGGAGACAAGACTCTGTCACTGGTTGATATTTTTCCTGGTCAGAATAAAATAATGGATAATATAAAGAAACATTGGCTGCAAAAGTAATCCAAACACGAAATATTGTAGCAACATAAAACCGGTCGCGACCCACTTCGAAGAAGCAGTGGAACACTGCCCAACACAATCTGTTGGTGTCACAACATAATGTTCCAGCAACCACATAAGAGCCGTCGCGCCATAATGGCACGACGACTCGCAAGACAAAGTGTTGAAAGAGCCAAAGAAAGATCTTATCACGGCTAGAGGGAAACTCTTGTCACGAGAAATAAAATGTCAAGAAATAAATATTGTCGCGACAGACCGGTCGATGCCGCAATGGAAAATCGCAACAAAGAATTAAACCTGAAGGCAATAATACTTTCGTGTCAATGCACACCGCAAATCTAATCCCGGGCCATACTCGGGAACATCGTAGCTCTAATTTAGTGGCCCAAACCTTAGTGGCTCTATAAATAGAAACATTTCAGGAAAAACAGGCCTGTCACACTTCCAAGAAACCAGAGCATCTTGAGTCGAGGACTCTTTTGTATTATATTTCAAATTTTATTTTCTTTCAGGATTAGATTTGTATAGGATTCACCCTGTCATCTGATCTAAACAAGTGGAATTGTGTGGTAGTTTTTGAAGTTTGTTAAACTGTTGGAAACATCGACCTACCATCAGTTTATGAATATAATGACGCCTTGTATAAAAAGATGGATTCATTCTTCACTTGATTACAAAGCTTAAATGGTAAAATTTCTGATCAAGATTTCGTTCATCAGATTCAGCTGGCAAATACAAACTTTCTGTAAAGACTGATGCTAGTTATGGGTCTTTTATAATTAGAAAGAGATTTCTTACATTTTGAATTTTGAATTTATTTGAGTGGTGTTGTTCGTGAAGTGAATTGTTCTCAACATTAGTAACTTATACCCAACTAAGGACTGTTGTCTATTTTTAAGAGTTCTCCTGAGGACACAGAGTTGAGATTCTTGAGAGCATGGATGCATTACTTAGGGGTATGCTAGACTATTGTTGATGAACTAATAAGCTCTAAAAGATTACTTAGATAAATCATCAATTTACTCATGGTTTGAGAATCAATTGAGGGATCTATCAATTTAATCAATTAGAGATTTCTCCTTGATCTTGATGAATGATCTTGATCCTGTGTTAGCTTAGATCTAATCAAGGAAAGAGAGAACTCTTTAAGTTCTCAAGGATGTGACATCATTTGTTTTGTACAAATCTGGCAATGGGCCTATCTTGGGAAGCAAGAAATCTGCAGTCATAAGAAATGGGTATGAAGTATTGGAAAAGAAAATTACCTAGATCTTATAGAGAAAATCGTAATTATTAAGTAATTGATTAGACACATGCTTCGAAAACGAACATGAATCTCTAATCAATGAAATGTATGGTTAAGGGAGAAATCCAAAATATACTACCTTGCCTCTCTGACAAATTTAGATTCCAATCCATGATAGAATAGAATTTTAAAATGTTGCAGGAATTGATAATTTCACACCTGGAAATCCCAAAGGTCTACTTTCGTGGGAATAACTGTCTACCCAGCTTAGTTCAGATTGCCAATATTTTCTTTATTATAAAAGTAGAAATTTTAATAGTAGAATTTTGTTAAGTCAACAAAATTTTATGAAATGGAAGTTCAAATAGTGTAGAACTTGAGTAGTTGGGGTAGTTGAACTTTGAATTCTCTTCAATCTTCGTGGAAATATCCGGACTTATAGGTCCTCTTTTATTACTTGTGCGACCTATGCACTTGCAGTATTATGACCAAATTAAATCTTCAATGAATTAAATGATAAATCCATTTTTATTATGAGCATGCATGTTCTATTCTAGTCAAAAGTTTCGTGCCTTTTAATAGTGGATTAGATACAGTCCTTTCAAAGTACGTTAAATTTGATATATATATATATATATATACAAAAGAAATAAGGTCAATAGGAGGCAATCTTGGCAACTCTTCTGGAAACACGTCTGGAAAGTCACTAACGATAGGGATATCGGATACACTAGGCCTTGCCTTTACCGTATCAATCACATAAGCAAAGTAGGCTTCACATCCTTTCTGCACCATTGTTCTAGCAGTGGCTGCAGATATCATATTAGAGAGGTGATTCAACCTCTCGTCGATGAAAATAACCTCATCATCATTCGGTGTCCTTAAGGTCACTCTTTTCATTCTATAATCCACCATCACTGGGTGGCTCCGGACAAACTAACTCATCCCA
Source organism: Tetrastigma voinierianum (assembly GCA_016808115.1). Lineage (NCBI taxonomy): Eukaryota > Viridiplantae > Streptophyta > Magnoliopsida > Vitales > Vitaceae > Tetrastigma > Tetrastigma voinierianum. The sequence goes on from JAEQBH010001133.1 coordinate 332,781, forward strand.
AAATCACATCAAACTCCTTAGCTACAATTCCATCAAATCCCTAGAAAACTCATACTCGCATTCGAATGTGGCACCTCTATACACTCTATTCACAATAACACTATGCCCGAAAGGTAAATTCTTCTTACCAAGATGTCATACTCCTGGCTTCACTCGATAAATTTCCAAACTAGGTATGTTCGTATTAAATATATTTGAGCTGGTTGACCCATGGTCAATCAATGTACGTACAGAGTATCAAGATTTGGAAATTTCCGACTATCACATCCTCGAGTGCTCAGATCTTCCATCGCCTTTCATCGTGATATGTGCTCTAACCGAGCACCGCATCTTGTCTACCCTTAGTCCGAAAGCATTTACTCGAATGCTTGGTGATGAAACACTTTTGTTGCCTTTCCATGCCACTGAAGCTATACCCCCAGTCTGGGGTGCTATAAATAAACGAGCTCTAGAACAATCTCTCGCTCTATGCTCGTTGGATCCACAAATCAAACAAGCACCTGTAAGTCTCTAACATTCTCCTTTATGATTCTTCCCACAATGGGAGCAATGAGGAGCAATCGCCCTCTGGCTACCGGTGCACTCGCAATTGATGGTGCCGGTAGAGTAGTATTCCTACTAGTGGCCTGAGTTGATCCCTGAGCTATAAGCTGAATGGAACCCTATGGTCCTCTGAATTTCTTCCTTTGTTGTTGTTGTGAACTTGAATGACCGGGATTTTTCTTTCCCTGTCTTTTATCTTTTCTCTCTTTTTCCTCTTTCTTTACTCTTTTCACATTCAATGCACATGTCACGATTTTAGAGAAAAATCCTCATGGAAAATCTTGTGACATGGACTCGACAGGCCGCTTAAGGCCGCCTTCAAACCTACGACACTTCTTCCTCACTCACTAGTATCTCGGGAGAATACTTGCCTAACTCCGGTGAATTCTCCCTCTAATATCTCTATGACACCTATCCGTCTTTTGTCTTAAATTAGGAAATCTCTCATATTGTTCACAGTAGATACACTCACATATTTCTTCAACTCATCTAAGAAGAACCTCCATGTAACTCTCTAACGGTGCACCCCGGTCACTTTAAACCCACCATCGATGTTCTTCCCGTAAAGAGGAGGCTCATTCCAAACTCTCATCTGGTGTACAATGCATTTGCACTAGCATTCACTCCTGGCCCCGAGCCAATTCTCCCGCCATATAAGGCTCATCCTCTTCCTTCGAGAAAATTCATCGACCAAGACGCTGCCATTATCTGCATGGCTGACCGGCCGAGCAGTAACCGCAAATTTCGTCATGCCGTCAGGTCTGAGCTTATCTCGCCGGAGGATATCAATAGCACCTCCTACAACAAAGTTCCGGCTCATTCATCAGGAGCATGGACGCCGCTTCACCTTCCACACTACAGACTATTCGAGCGACTTCGTCATCTCTCAACCCTGTGGGAGCCGAACCGCCCATGCTTATCCTATTAAGACCAAGAAGATCTCGTGTTAGAATATACATCTCTTATATGCAAATGCAACGATGTAATAAATAATTTCAAATTATTTACGTAACTAAACTTGCGCCTAATACTGACTAAAAGCGAAGACCCTTTTTCCGGGTCCGAATCTAATTAGTCCTGAACTTTGATCCGGATGCTCTGATACTACTTAGGTGTAGCACCCCTTTTTCGGTCCGACCCGATTGGCTAGTTCGAACCGGATTCGGGATGCTCTGATTCCACTATATCACTTTATCAAAAACACGCAGAAGCGTTACATTTCAGTTGGCATAAATGCCCTTTTAAATATGCGGAAGCGTTTTTAAAGGGATAGGCCCATTAACATTACATTTATACAAAAGTACAGTTACTATAAAGGCATATCAAGCTTACAAATTAGATGTTCAGAGTTCAAATTGTTTTTACAAAATATCAATATTAAAAACAAATGGAGTGAATGCATATGTCAGAGCATACCCGTGAAATCTTTCTACGACCACGCTCCTCGATCTCGGGCTTTTCTCGTCTTTATTCAACGGTGGACCACAAGATGATAACACTACATACTAAACATTTTCATGCTTAGTGGTTCTTTACAATTCCATTCTTCTATTTCAGTTTAAGTCAAATCATGCAATTTTACTAAACAAAACTTTCAATCTGACATCAATGTCAATATAATACATATACTTATTTCATATACAATCATTTATGGTCTATTGATCATCTAAATATACACTTTCATATGCAATAAATCATTTATAACTAAATCATGCATTTCACAATGTTTTTTTCATTTCAATTTGCAATCATGCTTTTCAATACCAATATGTCAACAATCTCAAAGTCAATTCAGTTCTGCCCTTAACGAATTTAACCTATGTTTTCTGCGATGTGATATCTAATCACCGACACGTCTCCACTCAAAGCACGCACTCCAGATAAAACATTTGTTTTATAACATGTTTCTGTCCCGCCAAGGTCGAATCGTTATTAAAAATCAATTCATGAATACTACCGACATCAACTCCGCTGGGTCAGCCGACATATACATCAATACGCTGGTTCGCACATCGCGACCTGACCTCATCGGGTATACCAACCATCCTTAATGCGAAATAAAATGGTTACCCTATTAAGAGCTGCCTAAATCCTTTATAGCAAAATACAAGACAAATATGTACATTTGTATAAATGGGCTCATTTTCAATACTCATGCAATTTTCATATGCAAACATTTCTACAATCAATTCCCTCAAATCAATATGCTTTTCTATACATTTAGAACATTTCCAAATCTTGAAACGAGAATAGTAGAAGATGAACAAACTAATCTATCTCTTTCTTTTTTCCCTTGCCTTCAATCTCTTGGCCCTAAGTTAGGTGGATCTCACCGCCCCTAGCAACCACGACATCACATTTAGTAAACTAACACTACTCACAGTTAACGAATATCATTTCACCGAGGCAGCGAGGTACAATACGTTTTTCATTTTGTTTTATCCTTATTTGAACCCCCATTAATCATTTATTAGAGTCCTTAAACTATCGGTGTACGAATACGAGGTGCTTGGAAACAAACCAAAAAATTGCTTGGTTAGAATGCGAGCTGCGCCGCAGCGCTGAAGAATACTATGTCGTGTGATACTCAGGTGCCATTTGAGAATTCTCACCTTCGCCAACGAGGTATCCCATGCCTCACAGAGGGTCTACATCGCGGCTGTTCCTAGGTCGCGCTGCGTAAAGCCTCGCGCATTTTCCAATTTTCCTCCTTTAAGGGCCTCCATAAATCCCTCGCACCAAACAAAACATGGAATCACTTCCTAATAACATCCTAATATCATCAAACCAACCAAGAAAACTTTGGATGGATTAGGTTTTCTAACCCAAACATCAAATACAACTTTCTCAGTGGTTTAGGTTCATACCTTGAATCTCGAAACTCTTTTGCCCTAAGCCTCTTCTTCCTCCCTCGATAACTTGGAAACTAGAAATGTGGATTCATCTCCCACAAAAATCACTTCTTCTCGCAAACCCTAAATGTTTCCTCCCACACTTGCTCAAAACCATTTACAATGCACAAATGTGCTCTTCTAAGACAATATTTATCTTTATTTCATTTTAAGTGTAAGGCCAGGTTTCGTTTATACACAATTCCATTTCATTTTTTCTCTTTACTTCTCATTTCACTTTCATTTATCATTTAATTCACTTTAAGATTTGGGCTTATTCTATTCTTTGACCCTTAGGTCCTCATTTTACCAATTCCAAATTTACTTTTACACTGGGTTATTTTCGGTTCAATCAATTTCTCATTTTAGCATATAACATTTAATCACATGTTTCACATATTCATTTCCCACATTTCAATAATTTATCAAGCCCTTTAAAACCCAAGTTTGGCCTGCAAGCACTACATCCCTAATAGAGGCAAAATGTTATAAAAGCTCTAGGTACTTACGCAGCAAAGCTTGTTAGTATTTCAACAGGTCTAAAAAAGCATTAATGAGTCTCGAGTTTTTCCTTCCTTCGCCCTTTGGTTTACGATAGCGAACACATCATCGCCGTTTGTTACAAGAATGTGCTTTTATCAATCATTCAACAACTGTTTAATTCTGGGAGATATACGCCTTGGGAATCTCAGAGCACCAATGGAGAAGCCGAATTTGTCTTAAGGAAATTGTAAATTTCACAAGACTTGGTGCAAATTTTTTCTAACATTTTTAAGAAAATATTTTTATTGTAAGGGTTCCCTAAAAAAGTGGGATTATTACTTAGGAAGTTTCCTTATCTAGGTATGACAATTATTATAAAGAGGGACAGAGGATCTAGGGAGATCATCAACGATTCTTCTCTTTTCCTCCGGAGGTGCTTTTCTTTTCTATGGGCTGTAAGACGTTATTTTTCCAGCACAACAATAATTGAAGTTTTGGTTCTTCTAGAATTATGAGATCTAATTATTGTTTGTTATTCTTTTATTCTATCATTATTCATATATCTTTTATGTCTCTCAAATAATATTGTTTGACTGATTACTGGTATACCCATTGTTTAATTATCAATAAGAAATTTTGACATTTTTAAAACTTAAACTAAATTGCTTAAAATGTTCTAATATTATGGTTATATAACATGGTTGATTTTCAATTTATGTCATGCGAGTATTATCTTGCCTAAAATAATTTAGCTTTATACTATTAATCAGATTTCAGTGGCTCCCTGTTGTTCCATGTTTATAGATTTAATCCTAAAAGTTTTTTGAGGGTTGTTAGTTTGAAAGAGAATAATCGAAGAGATTCTCTTAATTATCAATAATGTAAGGAAATATAGATTGACAACTACTCAGTGAGGTAGACATTGACCCTCATATGCGCATTTACTTGATAAACTGAGCCGCGAGATAGACACTAACCCTCATTGTTTAACTATATAACGACCGGCAAGCCTAGTCAACGGGATGACACAACTTCACCTTATTTTGTAAGAATTGATGACCTAGTTAGTAGGGTAGTCATTGACCTTACGGTACCATTTGATTGGCTAGTCCCTTCTAAATTAAAAGGGCCATCTATTTCTTAAATCCGAAAAAATTATGTTTATGCGATATCTATTTCATAATTACATTATATGCTATGCCGCTTTTCTTTTGTGGTTATAAAATAAATTACTGTTGGAATTCCTTATTAAGCTAAAGCTCATGACCTTTACTTTTGAAAGCCCCTTTCAGGTTCCCTAGATGTAAAATACAAGCACATAAGTAACTTAGGAACAAAGAGGGTTCGGATTGTTTGGCATATGTTTGATCAAACGTCTTGTTTATACATGTAGATTTGGGATTTGTATTTATGCTTTCTATTTAGTAATTTTTCAAACTTAAGTTGGTGTTCAATCATGTGAAGTTTGGAATTCTAGGACTTTGAGAAATAAAAAAGTTAGCATTATATTTCAAGGGAGAATTAATTATTCTTCTAAGTTGATGATTTAGTCATTTGGTTTATACTTCCATTTCCTATTTGATATTAAAAATTATAGGAGTACCCCCTAGCATAAGGGTATAGGGTGTTGTTGTCGTAAATGTCATAACTTTCATCAAAGTATGTAATCAACAATTGTAAATGATAAGAGAAAGCAGTTAGGGTCTTTTGATCAAATTTATTGTTTTCCTAAAAAGCATGACATTAATATTCCAAACATAGATGATACATTTCTAATTTGAGGGAGACCACCATATAAAGCTCATGAAATTATAAATTTTGCATCATTATTAAGTATAGTTATTTTATGTTGCTATTGATATGCAATTTCAAGAGCTTATAGTCATTCATTGAGGTAAACATTGTGGCTTGTAAGAAATCTTTGGTTATTTCATTGCTTTTAACAAGTAAAACTAATCCAATCCTTCTTTAGTTTTATCCAAAGGTTTTTCCTACTAGAGCTTATGGTACTTAATGATCAAATCAAGGCTTAGTATCATAGATGTAACCCAATAACGAAGTTTTCAAATATGAAGGGAATTGTGATCTGCACGAAAATCGCTGAGGAAAAAACGTTTTGGGTATCCACCGATTTATTTGCTTGTTAAATCGACTCTTAATCTTACCTATTGCAATTGCAATCATAGAGATAACATTTTCTATGTTATTATGAAAATCAAGTGCAAAATTGCATGAAAGATCCATGGATGTAGAAAAGAGATATTTTATATCATTAACAATGGAACTATTATACAATATTTTCAAGATATGAAACTCTATTATATACCGGTGTAAAACGTTTAAATCATGGTATGTGTTATAAATCAATATAATTTTTTTATTTATAATTTATTAAATATTATTTACTTACTATTGGGGTTGTCCTCATGAAGCAAAATCCTAGCCTCGCCATTGCTTCCAAGATGACCAAGAAAAGACACAAGCAAAATTCTATAGATGAAGGTAGCTTGAGAGAGAAACAAATCCAATAGTGAATTAAGATTTTGCAAAAAGAAAATCACTAGTTAGAATGAATTCTGTTCTACCTAAAATCTAAATTTAAGAGTGTGATCAACTCTAGATAACTTATTTATGTCAAATATCTTTATTGTCATTCTTTTTCAAATAATTGATTTTAGATGAGATTCAAAACACAAATTTGAAATTTGCTTCAATCTGTAAAGTTAGGTTGGTACTTAGATAGGTAATGACAAATAAGTTCACGATTTCTTTTAGCATTGATATTTCAAATGTCCTTTTCGGGATGGATCAAATAACTACTTCTAAACATTCATTTCTTCTTAGTTTACACTGCTTAGGAACATTGACTCTTTGATCTTTAGATTTCGGAAATCATTTTTCACGCTGAATAAAACCCAAAGCATAAGATCATAACCAATATATGCCCTGGTCAAATACATTTACTCATTTTAGACTCATTTATTTCTATTTTTTCCCAATATAGCTTAATTATACTTCTGATTGAATCTTATATGCACTTTTTGAATTTTTTTTTCTCATTCAAGACGTGAGAGAGACTAAGAAAGAGAGGATATTTGAATGGAAACTTGTGTTTCAGTCCTTTCATTTGAGAATAATTGTAAAAAATTGTATAAATAATGCAAAATACATGATTTAGTATAGTTTTATAAAAAATAATTAAGTTTTAAGTATAATAGTACTTAAATACTATCTTAATAAGCGTTAGGTATTACATCAATTTCCTAAGTACTCATCATAAATCTAACAGTATCAAAGTAGTATTTGTACTTATTAAATAGTATATGTATTATTATATCTAAAATATAATTATTTTATATAAAATTATACTAAACTCATATGTTTTACATTTTTTATGCCTTTTCAACCATTATCCCAATTCCAATGGACGGAAACATGTTTCACTTTGATTAGAACTTGATGCTGCCAGGTGTAGGGACATCAATCTGATGACACGTATAAGACCACAACATTTTGACTTCTCGGGTATTATTATTAATTTTGAAGATAAGGCGAACAAACATTAAACAAAGATGGATTCCTGTTTGAGGGTGATCCTTTTGTGATTTAGGTTTCAAGACTCTAGGCAAAGCAACAACACAATCTCCTTGAAACAAGGAGTTGCTCCTCTTCAATTCACTGCCAGCTTTGGTTTTCCCAATTTCCTCTCTTGTCTAAGACACATGTGGATAACTATCTTCATTGGGTTTCCAAAATTTGTACACTTAATAAATTGTTGTCCTCCATGGGCAGCCAGAGTCATTTCATTGATACTGAAAGTCAGATGCCCTTTTGAGCCAAGAAATGATTAATTAGAGTCTGAATTAGCCCTAAGGGGACTCTGTTCATCTGAAGGATTGTGTCTTAATTCCATCACCACCTCCAACATGTGTGCATATCTTTGCTGTCACCACTATAATTATCAAAATTTTGAGCTTATCATTCCTTGTTGTCAACAACTCAATAGTTAAATGATACTTTTACTGCATGTGACATCCTATGACCTTCTCCACTAACACTAAGGTGAATCAAACCAAGCGATTCTACATGATCAATAAATTAATACCCTCTAAGTGATATAGAAAATATGTCCTTCAATCTTGTTCAAAATTTGAAATTATGCTTAATAAATCAGCTATAACAAAAAAATTTCTACATATGGGTAGTTATCTTCCTAAACTTAAACCATAATAGTGATTTATAGAAGAATTTAAATGTATATTACACTCTAAACATGCTTTAAAACATAAGCCTCTGCTGGAATTCGGCACAAATAGGAAATAAAATGAGAGAAAAATAAAAAGGAAAATGGATGAAAAAATAAAAAAAAATGGGTTTAAACTTATTAAATTAATTTTATATTTATTCAAACTTATTTTATTATTATATATATAAAAACTAAAAAATTTAAAATTACGTGAAAATTTGATATTTTATTTTCTTTTATATTTTCACGCTTAAAGAAATATGAAAAAAATCATTTTCTTCTATAAGTTTTTTCTTTTCCAAGTACTTTCCAAGTTACAAAGAGAGCTTAAGTGATTCTACAATATATATAATTTTAAATTTTCAAAATTATGCTTAATGAATAATTCTAGCAAAAAAAAATTCAGCCTAGGGTTAATTATTTTTCCATAAATATATGAATTTACATTGCACGCCTTACCATTGGTCATGTTATAAGGAATCAAATGGGAGAATATGCTCACAAAAGAAATCATTATGATGATTATAAATAGCGATATATATTATGGAGGAATTTTTCTTTCCCCTTTTCTTATGATTTAGATCGGACAGAATGCTGCTGGATTCTACATGCAACCCTTTTTTATATTGAAGACGGGATATCTCCAGACTCCAATCTCTACTGATGCCAGTGGATTTGGGGAAGTTTCATGCACTGAATGAAAGCATGCCTTTGAGCCTTCAGATGCAAATGCTTAATGTAATATAGTATTTAACAGAGAATGACTGTTAATGATCATGGCTCTCAATTGTGAAAGGCAAGTAGGTAGGAAGGGACCTCAAAATGGGTTCAGGCTCTGCTCGAGAGGAATCTGAGACGTGGATTTGCGAAAGGTCCGCTGAGTTTTGCTACTCTTTATCTTCTCTCCCCTCTTTCTTCCAGCAATTTATTCCGCCAGCTAACAGCTTCCTCTATAACGACTTAAACAATTATATTACAAGCTCATCACATCTATGTGTGTTTATATATATATATATATATACTCATTTCACGTTTCTTGTTTCATCAGTGTCAAGAGTTTCTGAATTGCACACCGCTTTCAAACACACATTTTATATACTCTTCTCAGTTATTAAGACTAGCTATCTCAATTAATATAAGTCCATGAGTTTGAATCTCTACAAATAGCCCATTTTCATCCTTTGACGTCTGCAGCTTTGAGCTAGTAGCTAGCTAGCCATATTCAACTCCATTCAACCTCAATGGCGCTTGCCAAGGACCGTATCTCGCATGAATTGGGCATGGTCTCCGTGCATCCAGGTTGTTTGATTTACGGAAATGTTGAAGAGGTTTCAGATCTTTCCTCGGCCCCCGGGGTTTATGAGCTCGATGATTATCATAAGGCTGTGATCGAAGAGGGAGACGACTCCGAGAAGAGCAGTGCCGGGCTTGTCGTTTCCACCCCATCACCCATACTTTCTGGCCTATGAATTATCAACCTCAGGAAGCTCATTCTGTGATAAACTTCAGACCCAGGTACGAGAATTTCATGGACAACAGTACTGGATCCTTGCTTAGCTTTGAGCAAAATGATAGCAGTACTTGTCAGACCAATTACACCAAGGTTTGCCGCAAAGATGACTACTCCAATTGGGAAGACGATTTGGTTATTACGACAAAATCATCTCAGAACCCAAAATTAAGTCCCAATCCTCGGATGTTGGAGGATTTCAACTGTTTCAGGCCACCGGCTACGTTCCTGCAGCGAGCGTTACCACCTCAAAGGAAAACCAACATGGGACAGAGTCTTGTGTGCCTTATACACTGAAGCAACAGCGGTACCATAGCATTCAGGAGTCTTGCAGTAACCAAAGAATCATGCTTCCATAAGCGTCCCTATACGGTATATTGTCATGGGCCTAGCCCCAAATTCGTGTCTAAATGAATCAATTATCTTCATAAGCTGCCATTACTGATAGCTACGTTTCTTTTTTTTTTGCAGGGGGAGACCATGCAAGCTCTAAAAAGGCAGTGCACAGCTTCAACTAGGAAGTCCAAAACAAAGTCAACGGTTCCATCCAAGGATCCACAAAGCATAGCAGCCAAGGTTTGCTTCTTTTTGAAGTTAAACATAATTAATTTGCCCATGAAACAAAGTTTGAGTTAAAACCAAGCAAATCAACTTGAAGGGTAGTTAAGATTGAGAGAATGTTTGTGTTTCAGAATCGACGCGAGCGGATCAGTGAGCGGCTAAAGATACTGCAAGATCTAGTGCCTAATGGCTCCAAGGTGGGGTTTCCCAACTCTAGCATCCTCATTTGTTTGACCTAATTGCACTCCTCATTTCAACAATGATATAATTTGTTTCTTAATATATAATGATTCTCACAGGTTGATTTGGTGACCATGTTGGAGAAAGCCATTAGTTATGTCAAGTTTCTCCAGTTGCAAGTGAAGGTGAGAGTTCAATATTACAAATTGCACTTTATTAATTGGCCTTGGAAATATGGAAAAACAACCTTATATGAGATTTGCCCTTTTTCTTGATTAGGTGCTGGCAAATAGACACTTTGGCCAGTAAGGTGGAAAGGTTCCTGATGTTTCTCAAGTGAAGAAAGCCATTGATGCCATTCTCTCATCTCAGAGAGACAGCAGTTCCAGCTCAAAGTGATGATTAGAAGAAGAAGAATAAAAGAGCATTAAAATAGTATTGATAATATTCAATTAAATAAAATACAAGGATAACTTCATCAGCAAGCAAACAAAAAGGTTTGTTTGGATGGTAGCTAGCAATGCAGCTAGAAATTATGGGATCCTATTTGAACAAGTTATTTTGTCTTTCTCTTGAAGATCTTGTAATAATTTTACATTTCAACTAGACTCACAATCGTCCCAGTTCCAGCTGAGGGAGCTTCTCCTTTCTTTCTTTTTTTTTTCCCCCTCTTTCTAATGTTAATTACTAATTAAATATGAAGGAAGGTCGCGCTTCTGTATCCATTTTGACTTACTATAATGAATTAATTTCTTCTGATATTTGAAAGAATCAATTACATTTTCAAATTTCGAAAAGAGCGTGAATTCTAAGTTCAGTCCTGGGTTATGGTTCAATTCATCGACTACGTACACTAATATAGTTGGGTGAATTGTTATACTTTGTCTCCAGGAAAATATTAAATTTAGGGAAAACAATGTCAAAAATTACATTTAATATTGATCATCTTGCAAAAATATAAAAATAGAAAATCAACTATAATTATAACAGTTTCTTAAAACTCATGATTTTAAATTTCATAATCTTTATATGGATAAATAAAAATAAGTTTTAATCAAAGTAAATAGTTTATTGATTTTAAAACATATTTTAACATTTCTGGCTTCCTTCTTCTTTCTACCATATTTCAATTTTTCTTCTGCATTTTGGAAATCAAACATAGGCTTAAGTAGTAGTATTGAGAAAAAATTAAATTAAAAACTATCTTAACTGCACACTCTTCATAAAATCATATGTTTTTTTGGACATATAAATCAAAGCATGTTCTAAACAGTTAATAAATAAGTTTTTTTTAAGACAAGTTAATAACATGTTAGTGATGTGTGATTCATAAAATAAAAAACAACAATATCTACAGACTACTGAAAAACGGTATTTAATTGTTTTAATTAATTAAATAAAAACTTAACTATTTTTTATATTTTCAAATCAAAATATTGGATGAACCTAAAAATACATATAGTGTTAATTAACGTAAAACAAATATACAAATATTGAATTTTAAAATTTTCCACAATACATTTTTTAACTTTATCAAAATAAAAAGTGTTTAGTTATGAAAAAAAATTCAAAATAAAAAATTAAGAGGAATAAAAATACTATTTACTTTGTGGTGAGTTACATCATGCCCACGTGGCACATCATGCAAATATCTCAGATAGTTTTAATTCATTATTATTATTATTGAGAAAAAAAGGCATTTAAAGATAATAGGTTTGAGGTTAAATTTGATTTTCATTTTAATTTTCATAGTCCTTTTTTCTTTTCCCTGTGTGTTGATTTTGTTTGTGATATTTATTCATTTGTTATTAGCCCATCCCTTTATGACTTTAGTCATCCCTCTCGATCAAATATTTTTCCTTGATTTTAGAACGTACAAAAATAAAATTAATGAAAATGTAGATGGTAATAATCTGAAAGTTTGAGTGTCCTGTCCGTACAAAACTACAAATGATGTGTCTCATTTGGTCACTGAAAAATAAAGAGTGGGACCATTAGGCACGTGCGGGTTTTAATTAGGATCACATGGGTAGTCAATGATGAACATTATCCCTATCCCATTTCCAATATGGAGTGGTGTACATTCCAAAGTGCCCCCATCTCTCAAATTAAATGAACCTATTACACATTTCATTATTATAATTTATAACCACAGCCCAACAGCCCTCAACGGTCCCACCTCAATTTTATTTTAGGGATTATCATGCTATTAAAATGAAAATAAATGTAAAGTCTGTACAAAGAATATAAAATATATTATTCATTATATGTGGAAAAACAAATAATTATGTATCAAGAACAAAACTAGTAATCAGACAAACTCTTCACCAAAATGTCACTATTTACATTCCAGTTGGACTTTTGAAAAAATAAAACCAAAAAAAAAAAATTAAAGACAAAATCTGATCTCTCTCTTTCTCTCTCGTTACTCCCTCCCTTCTCTCTTGTAACTCCCTCCCTTCCCTTTCTTGTAACTCTCTCCCTTCCTCTTTCGATTCTAAAACGAGAGGAAAGAAACCCTAAAAGCTTCCTCTTTCATCTTCGCCCCTTTGACCGAAGCCCTTGCCTTCATTTCTCTTCAACCTATGTCTAGCATAAAGGCGAAAAAAAGAAAACTTTGAAGCCAATCACAGTCCTTCCTCGCATGGTCGGCTCCATCTCCATATTCAAGTCGAAACCCTAGCGTGGTTGAAAAGCACTTTCAAGTGACGATCCATTTCCTTTCCATTTTAACATAGCTTAGTAACGCATTTGTCCCTATTTTTTGGTGTGTTCATTATGTTGGAAGGATTTGTGAAGGATAAATCCGAAATTATATAGGGCTAAATTAGTCTTCTATTAGGCAAAGGTAAGTGGAAAAAATACTGTTTTTGTTGTATTTGGTTGTGTTTCATTATGTGTTTTTCTTATTTTTGATATTGTGGAAAAAATTAGTCCTCTGTTTTTCTTATTTAGTTGTGACTCAGATCGATAGTGCCTTGAAAATAAGGCTCACGTGTCCAAATTTACTGTGCTCCAAGAAAGAGGTTAATTTTAACGTAAACATCAGGCCATCCGTTAAACCCCAGCTGGCAGATACGCCTTATCGGAAAGATTTAGCCCCGTGCTAATATCCGCTTCTCTGGGTGCCACCCCTGCATCAGTGGCTCCAACCCGATCGGGCTCAAAGACCACTATGGGTCCCACAAGTGCATGTGCAAACACACCCCTAGTAATATATTATTCCAAGTCCAAATGCAAATCTACCAATAAGGAAAGAAAGACAATAATAAACATCATCAACCTGGATCCCAAAGATCCCCAATAAGGAAGGAAGATTATCCCAAATAATCTGCTCTTTCTATATCCATTATCAAATCCGATATCGATCATAACAAGAAATATCACATCTAATGGGAACAAATCCTAATCACCATCCAACTGGTTGAACATCTACTATAAATACAAGACCACCCTTACTCAGTGAAAGGTATAAAAGCATACAAGACTAAGCAATCTAAACAAATTTTCTTTCTCTCTAAAGAACCGACTTCTAGCATCAGAGCGGCCACTGGCGAAGCCCTCGCCGACCCCCTTTCGCTATGTGAGGAGTGATACCTTCAAAACCAATCACAAACCAATGTTGCAATGATCCACTGCGCCAAACGATCTCTCACACGCCCGCCCCGCCTGAAAAGGCATCATCAATGGCGCCACCAGGAACGACAGCTTTATAAATATAATCGACGCCATCACTGTGATCAAATACGTATCACAAACAGGAGCAATGCTAATCCTCCGAGGATGCAAGATCCATCGGGCAACGCAGACAGCCGACCTCCCAACGTGTTAGAAACAATGCAGGGCAACACAGACGAGGTGGAGGCACTCCGCCTTAGCAATCGGGCCACCATGGAAGAGTTAATGTACCACCGTATTGTGCCGACTAATTAATGGTAGAGGCACAAACTCGTGAAGGCCATGATATCTTCCCACGGCTGACAACAACATCAGACCCAGTGGTCGAAACCTAAGGTAGATCCACCGAGTCCGAGGGCACTGGACCACATCTACTCGGAGGGAAGGCAATGAAGCAACCCTTGGAGAGCACGTAGGGGATGGAGAATTGCGCCATCCTCAACAAGGAGCAGAGGGAAATAAGATCAAAGCATCGGCTGGGCCACTAAGAAACACACCATCTTATGACAAAGACCACATAGAGGGTCAAAACGTCGTGGACTACACCCGAACGCCTGGGGCGGTGGCCGGTAACGCCCGCAAAGACGGGCCCCATACGGCGGATTCGACCATAGTCCTACGCTTAAAGCATGTCGAACGGCAGATCTCGTATATTCACCCCCTGTATTTAATCGTGTTCACTTTCCTTGTCCTTGTCCAAGGGAAGAGGAGGCACCTCTGGGGCATCTGAAACAACTCCCACCAACCACGAGACACCGCCGCCCGTTTGCCAAACTGGAAGAATATAAGAATCACCATAGATGCTACAGAGAAGAAGGAACGACCCCACCCATGATGAAAGCCGGATAATGAAATAAAATCTAAAGCCAACTCCAACTCCTAACGACTCCATCGACGCTCCTGGAAAAGAGATCATCAAGAAAACAAAGACGCAAAGTGGACCTTAAATACGATGTAAAAGACTATCCTTAAGAAAGCATAACAATGTGAGAAAGACTCGCGACAAAAAGGCTCGCATGTATGACTAAGAGAAGGAAGTCCAACTCTAAAGGCAAAAGCAAAGGGTCCCAGAAAGGAAGGCACACAAGACAGAGACGTCCAAAGGAAGAAACAAAAGGAAATTGGAAAGGAATGGAAGAAATGAGCACGAAAACTAAGAGTCATCATTATCACAAGACAAAATGACTCACGACCAAGCCCTAACTAATCCAGCCCCGAAAGCGCATGTGAAAATTGCACCCGGCAAGACACGCATGCCTCGCCCACATACGCCGTATTAGCCGCGGGCCGGGGCAACTCTGAGAGTTCAAAAATAAGGCTCATAGTCCACCACAGTTTCCGCAAAGAAAGCAACCCAACGGTAAATATCGAGGCCCGGCCCTAAACCCAAAGGAGAGACATGCCCATCGAGCATTTAGGCCTTCGCACCAACATTCGCTTCGTGCCAAACAGAATAAGGGCCCAACCCGATTGGCCCAAAGACCGATTATGGGAAGTCTCCCACAGGTACAGAAAATAGAATAGTCCCTAGTAATATATTATTCCGCAAGTCCAGCCAAATCTCACCAATAAGGAAAGAAAGACAATAATAAAACATCATCAAATCGGATCCCCCAAAGGATCCCCCAATAAGGAAGGAAGATTATCCCAAATAAACTGCTCTTTCTATATCCATTACCAAATCCAATATCGATAATAACAAGAAATATCCCATCCAATGGGAACAAATCCTAATCACCATCCAACTGGCTGAACATCTACTATAAATACAAGGCCAATTCCCATCTATGAGTGGTACAAAGCATACTACAAGATTGCCAATCTAAACAAATTTCTTTCTCTGGGGAAGAACCTGACTAAGATCGGAAATGTCACCCGGCGAAGCCCCTCGCCGACCCCCCTTCTTTCTTGTTTTTTGCAGAGGAGTGATACCTTCAAAACCAATCACAAACTAGCGTTGCAGCAATCCTACTTCGGCCCAAACGACCCCCTCACACGCTCCAACTCCCGGGCTCCCGCTGGAAAAGAGGCATCATCACGTGCACTAACATCTTTGTCAGAGGCCATTCATAAACAACTTTCACATAATTTAGAGCTTTGTAAGTACTTTAATGTGTCATTTGTTAACACCTACATGGTAGTATTATGTGATGTTTTTTCTTTTTCTTTTTGAAAAATTTCTTGAAAGTGAAGTTGTGATAGATTTGCATTAATTTTTTCATACTATTTTATAAATGTTTCCCCAATATGTGTGAACTCAAGTGCCTTATAGTTGAACATATGATATAATATACGAAGAACTGAGGTAGATGGTGTTTTTTTTCTAGTAAAAAAATGATATATGGGGAACCAAGCATGTGTATATGGAAGAGATTTTTTTTTTAACTCTTAAAATTGTTGTGGAATGCTATGAAATGATATTGAAGTGGTTTTAATGACTAATATAGGATGTTGTTTTCCTTCATAGATAAATTAGGTTGGTGCGTACACTTGTATTTTGGTTTGTGCAATTGAAATAAAAAATAATAATAGAAAGTTAGGAACCAAGAAAAAATGTCAATTCATTAAAGGACAGTTATACTAAGTTTGGTAAGATTCATGATTGATGAGGTACTAGGATAACATGTTATAGGTTAATGTATTGCAGGTACTACAATAACAAACATAAGTACTACCTTAATGGATATTTCAATAATTATTTCTCTCATACATTCATGACCATTAAGTAGTCCCTATTTGATTCCAATAAACCTGTTTTGTAGGTGACTCCTTTATTGTGATATTAACTATGTCATATAGACATGTTGATTACAATAAATAAAGAGTATGGTCTAATAGTAACACTATCTAGTATGAAGGACTATTATGTTCCCATATGTTTGACTATGCGACTAATGAGCATTTAATTTGTAAATGTGTCAAAAGAAAGGTATAACTACGAAGAAGATGGAGACCGAAATGTTTTGTTATGTCTGTGAAGGTGGGAAAATTATGAATGATGCAAATGGGTCAGTTGAATATAAGGGTGGGCAAGTGATTACATTATATGTGAATTATTTCATTTGAGGAATTTGTTTCACTAGTTTGTGGTAACTTGAGCATTGATCCAAATTCGGTGAAATTGTACTACACATGTAAATTTGATCCATCAATGTTGGTATTGTTACGTGATAAGCAAGAATTATTGAAGATGTTCAGATTCAATGACATGTATTGTCGTTTGCATGTGTCTCCGAAAACCGATGTTGTGGTTGTGTAATAACACCTTCGAGGCATATTAATTTACATTCACTATAATTACAAACATTGTCATACCATTATGTAAAGCACATGTTTAACAATGACTAAAGTTTACTCATGTCTTGTGAACAGAGTCCTGACACCTATTCGATTTGCTTCTAATAATGAACCTGTTCCTATCAATGGAAATCCAAATGCGAATAGTCCCGACACTCATCAAGGTTTCTAATTTTGAAAACGTTACTATAAATGGAAACCCGAATGTGAATTTGTCGATAGACATATTGAAAAATGGCCTAACATTAGACAATGGGGCATTTCAAAATGCAACTCAAGACGTCCTTTATGGCAACTCAAGGCGATTTTAAAATGCAATCATGGGTAGTGGACAAACGTTTCCAAATGCTTTCACATTCCGAGATGTTGTGTACCTAATGTCCTTATCCGCTTGTGGCTCGTAATCCACACAAAAGAAACAAATTATAAACACATAATTGTTACCCGCAGACGATTAGTGGCTACCTGAAAATAACTTTGTCGCTGCAGGGTGCGTCGAATGTCATTAAAGTGCACATGTATAAATGACTATAGTCATAATCGTGACATGAAGTTGCATCTCAACCATTTGTAAGATCTAATCATGCCTCTATGGTCATTGATGAGGTCATTCGATCTACTCCTAATTACCAACCACGACAGATTTGTAAAGCCTTCATTAGAGAGCCTGACATGATATTGACTTACTTTCAAACGTGACAAATGAAAGAAAAAGAAAAGGAGAGAATATATGGTCAACCCAAGAATTATTATAAGTTATTTCCTTGGTTGTGTGAGCGAAGTGTCCGAAGTAATCCGGACTCAGTTGTGGAGTTTACATGCTCAAATGACGGCCATTTTGAACAACTTTTCATTGCACATGTCGCGGTCTATCCGCGATTTATAATGGGTTGTCGACTAATCATTGTCATTGACTCATCTCACATAAGTGAGTCATACGGTGGTGCCTTATTCTCTACTACAACGTATGATGCCAATGACAGCATGTTCCCATTAGCATTTGACGTTATGAGGTTCGAGAATTATAAAGATTGGCTGCGGGTTCTTATAGAATGTAAAGAAATTTGTTAGCGATAAGAAGGTTGTCATTATATCGAATAGGCATCCGGGTCTTCTTCGTAGTGTGCCGAAGTTATTTGGATCAGAGAATTATGCTTATTGTTATCGTCACTTGAAGATTAACTTTACTAGCTTTTAAAATAAGTAAAATACAAAGGGATGCAAGGGGAAGGAAAATGCACTTAAATGGCTAGATAAAGTTGCTTATGCAAGATTGGATACTGATTATAATGCTCACATGTTTGAATTGTGAAAGTATAACAAGTCATTAGCATCATGGATTGAACAAAATGAACCTGGGCATTGGGTCATGTCAAAATTCCCAACTCATAGATGGGACAAAATGACAACTAACCTTACTGAGTCTTTTAATGCTTGGTTAAGAAATGAGCATCATCATTTTATTTGCAGCTTCATAATTGAGCATATCACTAAATTGGGGGTAATGCTTGTTAAGCATAAACAAGAATCCAACAATTGGAAAGGTACAATCAGCCCGAAAATAGATGAAAAAATAAAGAATAATATTGTTAAAGGTGAGGTTTACTCAGTTAACCCATTCATGGATAGCTTCTTTGTTGTAGTTATGGGTAATTCGATTTTGAATGTTGACATAGTGGAAAGCACATGCACATGTCGCCGTTGGCAAAGGTCTAGTATACCCTGCGAGCATGAATGTGTATTTATACTCTTTATAGGCCAAAATGTTGCAAACTTCGTTGATGATAGGTTCAAATTGCTCGCACAACAATTGGTATACTCAAACATTTTTTGTGGTATAAAGACACATGACATGCCAAAGGTTGATGATGATGGGGTTGTTCAAGATGTCATAGTGTAACGCCTCAAAAATACCCTAGAATTTTTATAATAATTCTATTGTATATTCCGGGTATGAATTGAGCCAAACTTGGGTTTTTCCGGGAAAACTGATAAATTGTGAAATGTGGAATGAATATGTGAGCATATGATTGTATCGTTATATGCTAAATGAGAGAAATTGATCAACCCGAAATAAACCCAAGTGTAAAGGCAAATATGGAATTGGTAAATGAGAACCTAAGGGTCAAGAATAGAATAAGCTTTTAAATCCAAAAAGTTAATTAATTGATAAAATGAAAGTGAAATGAAGACCAAAGAAGGAAAAAATGAGAATAGAATTTGTGTGTATGCCAAAACATGGCCTTACACTTAAATAGAGAAATAACTTCAAATGTGGTCTTAGAAGAGCACATTTCAGGCATTCGGGGCAAAACATTTTTAGAGAGTGAGAGAGAAAAGCTAGAGTTTTGGAAATAGTTGGAGATTGGTGAATCTCTCCATGTTTGTTCAAGATCTTACAAGAAGTGGAGAAGGAAAAGGCGAGGCCTCTAAGTGCAAAGGGGATTTAAGGTAAGAACTAAACTCTAGAAAGTCAGATTGGATGTTTGGTTTGAAAACCTTAATCCATTCACGGTTTTGCCTATGGTTGGTTTAGATGATATTAGGGATGTTATCGGGAGTGATTCCCATGTTTTCGCTTTGGGATTTTGAGGATTTTGAGGAAATCGCAAAGGAGGAAAATTGAAAAATCAAAATCGTCTCTACACCGCGCCAGTGGAACCCACGCCACTGGCCACTCACGCCAAGGCATGGGATACCGCCGCGGCGAAATTCCAGGTACAAACGGTACCCCTGGCACGCCACGACGTAGCATTATGCCGACGCAGCTACCGCCTATAGTGAGCAATTTTCATATTTTTGTTTCCAAACCCTTCGTATTCGTACACCGATAGTTTAAGGACCCTAATAAATTATTAATGGGGGTTCAAATAAGGAATAAACTAAATGAAAAGCGTACCGTACCTCGTCGCTTCGGCGAAACGATATTCGTTAAGTGTGAATAGTGCTAGTTTACTAAATGTGATGTGTGTGATTTGCTAAGGGCAAGTGAGGATCACCTAACCAAGTACCGAGATTGAAGGCAAGGCAAAAAGAAAGTGATAGATTGGTTTATTCTATCTTCTCCTATTATCGTTTCAAGATTTGAAATATTTGTTCTCTATGTATAAGAAAAGCATATTGATTTGTTTTAATTGATTGGTGTTGAATGATTGTGAAATGTTTGCATATGAAAATTTCATGAGTATTGAAAATGAACTATTTATACAAATGTACATATTGTACTGTATTTTGCTATAAAGGATTTGAACGCCCTTAATAGAATGTTAACCGTTTATTTCACATTAAGGATAAATTGGTATACCAATAAGGGTCAAATTAGCAAGTATTGCACGAACAAACGTATTGATGTGTCACCCGATCGCTACTCTAGCTGACAAGATTCGCAGTGTTCACAAATTGATTTTAACAACCACCGCCGTTCTAGAGACCGAATCAGTGTTATAAAACAAAGGTTTATACCGCCTACAGCCTTCAAACGAGAGAGACCGCAGGCAGGATTCCGGGATATCCTCGTGATACATAAAACATAGGTTAAATTCATAAGCATAATCGAATTGGATTTCAGGATTGCTGATATTTGTATTGAAAAGCATGATTGCAAATTGAAATGAAAAGAGCATGGTGAAAATGCATGATTTGGTTATAAATGATTTATTGCATATGAAAGTGTATATTTGGAATGATCAATGAACCATAAATGATTGCATATGAAATAAGTATATTTATTGTATTTACATTGATCATCCAAAAAGATTGGAAAGTTTTGTTTAGTAAAATTGCATGATTTGACTTAAACTGAAATAGAAGAATGGAATTGTATAGAACCACTAAGCAAGAAAATGCTTAACATGCAGTGAAAATGCTTAAACTGACCATATCTCAATCCATTCATGGATCTCATGCACGGGTGTTCCAACCCTACTAGATCGGGCTGCTGTGGTATTAGTCGACGACATTCAGATCTATACTCCAAATCGAATGAGGAACATAAGGGTCGCCAAGGATTGTTATCCAGACTTGAGAGACCATCACTATGCCACCAAGAAGTGTGAATTTTGGCTTATTGGGAGGTGAGACCGGTCGCCTTGAGATATGCAACAGAATGCAAGGTACATAGAGTTCATCGAGGACTCTCCCGACATTAGTTGCACTTATGATGAGATTGACCCGGAAGGAGGTCAAGTTTGAGTGAGAGGGCCTTCTAGGAATTGAAGATGAGGCTTACTTTAGCTCTTATTATGATAGTCCCAGAAAGAGGACAGAGTTACATAGTGTATTGTGATGCCTCTAAGGACGGACTTGGATGTGTTTTGATGCAATCCAAGAAGGTTGTGGCCTATGGTTCTCGGCAATTGAAGAACCATGAGCGGAGTTACCCACGCATGATATGTAGTTGGTGGCCATTGTCTTTGCTTTGAAGATTTTGCGCCACTAGCTATATGGTGAGCAGTTCGAGGTGTTTTCAAACCACAAGAGTCAAAACTACATTTTCACACAACGGGACCTCAACATGAGGCAACACAGGTGGATGGAGTATCTAGAGGATTATGAGTTCACTTTGCATTACCATCCTAGTAAGGCAAATGTGGTGGTTGATGCACTTAGCCGGATATCACAAGGAGTGTTGGCTAGTGTGGCTTCCTAGGAGTGGCAAGATGCTCAAGATTGTGTGAGCGCCTGAAACAATACAAAGGGTTAGCTCAGGTACTTTTGAAGCTTGGCTGGCTACGCCTTCCCCACGGTTAAAGCGACGAGTCCTAGGGACAAGACAATGAGATGTAGGCCATCAGGGACCAAGTACGCGGCACAGTAGCTTCTGTGGGAAGAGTTGTGGTTCCCGCAGGGAAAACTGGAGAAGAGATCTCAGGAGTTCCATTATTCTTGTTTTGTCAGGCATCCGTGTGGCAATAAAATGTACCATGATCTTCATCCCCGCATCGAGCACGAAGAAACACGCTTGAGATTATGTTCGTCGATGTCCCATGTGTCAAGTAGATAAAGGTCAGCACTAGTGAGGCCAAAGAAGATTACTCTAGCCATCGAGGTAGTTGAGTGGAAGTGGGAATAGTCACTTATTGACTTTAGACCCACTTACCATGGACATCACGAGTGCATGACATATGCGGTGATATGACCGCTTTACTTCTGTTTTAACACTTTTGTTGTGCGCATAACCTTCAATCTGGAGGAATTCGGTAGGTTGTATATACGGGAGATTGTCCAATTACATGAAGTACTTGTATCTATTGTATCAGATTGGGATCCCAAGTTTATGGCTTATTTTTGGAAGAGTTTCCAGAGAGCCATGGGGACGCAGTTGATGATGAGCATTGCTTTTCATCCTCAAATGGACAGTCAATCAGAGAGGACCATCCAGATTTTAGAGGACATGATTCGAGCATGCATCCTAGATCTTAAAGGTGGCTGGGAGGAGTATTTACCCTTGGTGGAATTCGCCTACAACAATGCTTATCGTGCAAGCACATTGCATGGCACCCATGAGGCACTCTTATGGGAGGCCTTGTCGACCCCTGGGCTTGTTTGATCTGAGGTGGGAGAAAGACCCTCTATTCTGTCCGGACTTACAGACACCTCTCGAGAAGGTGGACTTGATGCAAAGCGGCCTTCTCACCGCTTTAGAGCCTAAGCAGGCTGGGCTACGCGACAAACGGCAGTGACCCCAGCCTGGCGCGTGATCACTGCCTTCGAAGGTGATGCCTAAGAGATGAGGTTAACTTGGCAGTTTAGGAAAACCCGTCACTCAAGGTATATCTGGCCCTTTCGAGGTACTCCTCGAGTGTCAAGGGGGCTTCTTTATCTACATTGGGCGCTACCGCCAAGCTTATTGGGTGTTCATGCGATATTCCATGTCTCCATGCTCCAAAAGTACCCTCTAGATCCGACTCATGTACTGGACTGAGGCGAGCTTGTTGTTGATGTGAATGGAACCTTCGAGGAGGGACCAGTACGTATCATGGATAGTCGGGATCAAGTTTTATGACACAAGACTGTGAGGCTAGTTAAGGTGTTGTGGCAACACTGAGGAGTGGAGGAGGCAACATGGGAACATAAAGACACGATACATGCCAATTATCCTTTCTTATTCGAGAAGGAAGGTATATTTTAGTCACTGTGGATATTAAATGATCATGAGATATGCATGTGCTTCAGAGTGTGTATGTGTGTGAATTTTGGGGACGAAATTCTTTTAAGGGGGAGAGAATGTAAAACCCAGGAAAAATCAAATTTTTCTGAAAAATGGCAAGACAGTAAATTGCCGCTACAATACGGGTTGAAAACCTGGAAATTTTCTAGATCTCGAATGATGAAACGGAAAACACCATTGGATTCGTCTCGTGAAATCTAGTAACATAGGAGAATTTTGTTATATTCCAAGATGGTCGAAATTTCATGTTTTTCGAGGCAACAGGTTTGGTGACACATGCCATGTGACACATAGGATGGTGACACTTGGCATAATGAGGGCTAAGTGTCATGGTTAGAGGCATGCATGAGGATGATGAGGTGATGGCTAAATGTGAGTGGTGACACATGGCATAGGACACATGTTATAGAGTGACACATGGCATGATATGCCATGTACTGTCTACACAAAGAGAGGAAGGAGATGGAGAGGCAATTCGGGTGGAGAAATCAATAAAAGTAAGAAACAAAGAGACAAGGAAGAAGAGGAAACAGAGGAAAAGAAGGAGAAGAAGGGAAAGGAGGTTGAGTGGAGAGGCGAAGATTGACAATTGGTCATTTGATCTAACGCTTCCGATGGCCCAGCCCATTAGCCGGGAGTTGTTTGCCGCATCACCAGGGCTACACTCCAAGAGATAGGGATTCTTTCTCCTTTGGGGTATTTCCACCCTAAGGGCTGTTTGGCCAGATTTTTATAAGGCTGCCTGTTTCAACCCTACATACTATTTGAATTTTGGGATTGATTTTCGATTGGGAAATAGAGGGAATTTGAACTCGTGTCCTTCATAGAAGTCGCATTTGCATTTGTGAACTTGATGTTAAGCTTTTGAATAATTCAGACCTCTACAACCCATGTTATGGTCCATTTCCCAGGACTACCATAACTTAGGCTATTTATTTATTTGTGTCCAAATTTTGGGACTGATTTTGATGCTAATTTCAGGACTGATTTGGGACCCTCCCATGGCCGGTTTTATGGTCAAATTTTGGGTTGTTATGGCCTATTTCAAAACTATTTTGGTGGTCGGTCTTATGGCTTGTGTGTAATCCAATCTTATGGACTGTTTAGGAGCTTAGTTTAGGATAAATTTCAGGACTGATTAGGACTGAATTCAGTGCTACTATAGGACTGAATTTGGATTGTTTTTAGGTCCTGTTTAGGGCATGATTGAGGCTTGTGGATGGCTGGTTGTGGTAGCCTGTTTATGGCTTCGGTTTCAGGCTGCTTTTTCTTGATTGTTTTGCATAAGATATGTCACACTTCGCCTCAGGATCAAGGGTGTTGCTTGATTTTGAACATGTTTAGTGGTAGTTGTGTGATAACATGTTGATGTATGTGTGAATAAATATATCGACATAATATGAGTTTAATTGGAAATTATATGCAATTAATATGATTGTCCACATACAGATGAATTGTGTGGTTTGAGTTGTCCATATGACATCCATTACATATGTGGCATGACATAAGGATGTAGTGGAAAAATCATATCGCATTATGCACAAGGATATCGTGATGACATAGGTGCGAGGTGCATGATATGAATCAACACTGTGTTTGGTGATTGATTGGTGGACTTGGTACCGTTGGACGACGTCCAACAAAGTCACACGGTTGCATACATAGAAATAAAAATATGTGTCGAATAATAACAAGCAGGGATAGATACCCTCTCGGGTGAACGACCCGGTATATATGGTTGATACTTTTCCAACAGTGAAAGCCCGTGAAAGTGTAGGAAGGCATGCAAAGCTTGCGGTGAGACCTCGAAAATTCACTTTCCACAAAAGACACATGGTTTTGTAAAAGAAATGGTCATTCGAATATGACATCCAAAAGTTGTGGTTTAAAGAACAAATAACTTTTGCTTTCAAAATGATCATTGGATGCAATTCATCGATGACAAATTTATCAAGCATGGACATAGGGGTGTGTGGTAGGAGTTAGTTATTAACTTGGGGTTTATTACTCATTAGCATCATATTGAGTAGTGGAGTTGGAATGACTTGGAGCATGGTACATGATTATCTCACCCCATTTCATGGCACGACAGAGCATTCCATAGTAGAAATGACATCTTTTTACTTGGGATGAATGTGAAATATAACGACGTGCATGTGCACTTAGGTGGGGAGTAGCCTCTATATGAAGTTTTTCTACTAGGCTTGGCTCACCCTATAAGGGAAAATATTTCAGGTGCAGGAGATACAGCAGTGGACGACACTCATTCAAGGTTGCAATTGTGAAGAAAGCCAACATGTGGCTATGATAACCTTTTTGTAAAACTTTTGGAATAAACTAGTTTTTACATGTATTATTTGTAAAGGAGTCGTGATCGAACTCTTACGGGCTATTTTAATGTAATTTTGTATATATTTAAATTAAATATGATAAATGGGACATGTAGTTTGCATAGGGTTACCTAATATCCACGAGTTTCCGCGCAGTTGATCTACT
This sequence comes from Tetrastigma voinierianum, assembly GCA_016808115.1. Classification (NCBI taxonomy): domain Eukaryota; kingdom Viridiplantae; phylum Streptophyta; class Magnoliopsida; order Vitales; family Vitaceae; genus Tetrastigma; species Tetrastigma voinierianum. Next base: position 358,835 of record JAEQBH010001133.1, read on the forward strand.
GTCATCGAACCCCTGGGTTTTGGGGCATCACAGTTATCAAGAATGTTTGCATGCAATTACTAACCAAAAGTGCAGCAAAATGTACAACTTCCAATGCAAGCGCAAACATTATCTCCCGTAAACAAGAAAAAAATGTAGGATACAGTTTATAAACAATGCACATTTAAAATGGAACTATCCATTTATTGTTTGTTAACATAAAGTTTGATTATTGTTCTGTTTGTACTTGTAGGTTAGGCTACTCAAAATTAGTTGTTCGAACAAGAAATTCTTGTCAATTGTCCAACAATCAATCACAAAAGTTAGATGCAATTGTGATGCTCAGTTTGGTGGTTTATTACAGCTTACTTGTAAGGAGCTCCGTTATGACCTATGTTAATACATTATTGCATATCATCGTATAAAAATAGAGGGAGATCGCATTCTTCCTGTCACTATAAATGTCTGTAGGATGTTATGGGCATCCCATGCAGCAAAGTTGATGTGATTGTGCATCTTAGACATGGATCAACAACCCGTACATATTCGATCCGCTAATTGGAAGAGAAGCTGATTGAATTACCAACAGAAGAATTCAAGTTACTTATTATTTTTCATGTACAACAATCTTCGCGCCTAAACAACAAGCTTTATGATCTTATGACCGTGGGATTTTGTAATAGACAACGACATAAGGGCGCAAGACAACTAGGCTGTTTATGCTAAAATACTTGAAGATGGAATACTAGATTTCGAAATGGTACAGCACGCATACGCGCGAGTATTTGTTGTTTCTACAGGTACTTCTAGTATTTACTGTTAAAGATGTAGTTTTGTCATATTGATATTATATTTTACATTAAGGTTTAGTTAATATACCTACATGCTCATATTCCGCAATAGTTATACTTGATAAAATCCTATATACCATCAGTGGAGGTTGAACTAAGAGTTTCATACTGTGCTGTTTGGAATGATATTTTAGTTAGACAACGCCTAAGTAAATAAATTTCCATGTTCAGTGGTTATAGGCATGTGGATGTAAGCTTGTTAAATGTCTATCAAGTTTCCATGTAATTGTTTTTACTAACATAAAATTTCCTTAATTGATTTGTTTTGTTTGTCGTGATAATAAAAACATAGCTTAGAGAACAATAGCTTGGGCAAGTAGCTTGATTGGTGCAAACATCCTAACAAATCTTATAGTTGGCTAATCTTATCGGGTGTGTGTGAGATCGTGCCTAAGTTTTAGAAGGCCCTAAAGGCAATCGCCTTTAGCACTTAATGTACGCACAACATATTATCTAATATGAAAGGTGACGGGCCAATGGTGAGTGAGTAGAAATTTAATTAGGAAACGTAAACCCGTGTGCGCAAGTGCACGTGTCGAAGCCGACGAGTGTAATGGTTAGTCATGTCGCTCCTCAAAAGAAGTGTGTCGACCATCGACACGACTTCGACAATATTCGATCTAATCCTAGAGTGAATTATGACTAGATTATTAGAATTAACAAAAACTTAGAATTGTTTGTGTTGAATTATATCGATGATGAGAAACCTAGGGTTTTACCGTCTCTTACCACACTTGATAGATGTAAATTCAATTAAGGGCTTATTGAAGTATTCATACAATTTATGTTGGTGGGTTGATCTTTCCTACAAGATATTCTCTCTCAAGATATATTTTCTTATCTCGCTAGTGGGGTATATTGCATCTCTGCCTCAACCCCTTAACTCCGAGACGCCTAAATGTGGAACCCCACGCCACCTTCGGGCCCGAAACATTCTATTCTTCTCGACTACCCAAGTGTTGCTTTAACCATTTCAGAAATTATCTTCGATCTCAAACTCCTGGGGCCATAGCATGTCACTAAGATAGACAATAACATGTAATTAAACCCGTAATTAAAGTGTAAAATACATGAACTTGTATTAATAATCAAATAAGCCAAGACCGAAAATCAATCGATCAAATTGTGGTTGGGGCTGAGAAACCCTAGAGAAAAGTAAGGTTCATCATATTATTCACATAGACAAGAATTCGAATCATGAAGTAGGTTGAAGGAAGACTACAGAAAAATCCGTTTTCGCAATCTATCCCGAATCCGTCTATCTTGATCTCTCACTCCTGTATCTCCTCCTTCTTCATGATCCAATCTCCCCTCTGCTTCAAATCAATTCCTTTTATACCGAGACATGTCAATAATGGCCTCGAAGCTAGTTTTTCGAGTTCCCGTAATGGAAAGGGAACTCGTCACGTGAGCGGAGGTATTTTGGCAAGCACACCCTCGAGCTCGGATCAGCTTTCCGGGTTTGTCAGCCGCGAAGGGGCCTTCCAAAGGTTAATCGCTTCTCCGGGAAGCGGGGTCTTTGCAATGGCGGCCAGGTCTTCTGGCAATGCAACCGTAACCCTTTATGATGTCGCCTTTCATATTCCCGCTCCGCCTCGCTTCGCTTTAACACTCTTTCGTTCCACATCGCCATATTCTATAGAATAGTATAATATGAGGGATTAGCGTAATATTAATGAAAAATACTATGAATCATGCATTTTAGCTATGAAGAACACCGAGAATTTAACTGAAATGCACGCATGATTCATCCCGATCAAAAGGCTTCTTCGTTAATTTGATATCCATACGTTGAATTGATATAGATCTTTAATCGAATTAATGAAGTCCATGATACATAACATAACATGAAGGAAATCATGATGGGATGATGATAATAAGATTCCTATGATGTGCAATTATATTAGTGTCTAAATTATCCCTAGTCATAGGATCAATGAGACTGGACATTGTTGATCCGGACAAACTAGCACATGCCATACTTCTTGATTGGATCGGGCAAGAGATTCCAAATTGCATCATGAGCTGATCAGAAGGACATGTGGATGTCATAAGAGTAGCTAAGTACATCGGAGACCTTTCATGAGACAATCATATGGATCATCTATGTAAATGATTGTCTCATCATAGCAATGGTGCAAATATCCTTGGACTTGAGGTGCTTAACGATATCTTGGATGCTGATTCTGTAATTTGACCTCAATCCATGTTGCCTCTTAGAGGTCGTTCTATAGATAAGGATTGGGTATAGTTTGAGGTGTTCGAAGGTAATTGAGTAACCAACAAAGGATTCACCACTGCCAATAGAGGGAGGGTATACCTAAGGCCTCTTATTGGAATCATTACTTAGGAATCTTTGGTCAGAGTGGAAATGCCATGAAAAGTGTCTTCAGGTGCATAACTGATGAGTGATGAATCCGGGGACAAGATCAAATATCACTTGGGCTAGGTGTGACATAGCCAATCTAGTGGGAGCTACGCATTATCCATGCTCTAATACCGCCGGTAGAGCCTGGTTGACAACACTTCCGCTACAAGAGGAACAAAAAACTTAACAAAAACCCGGCCCTAGACCCTCAGAGCATTAAATCCACCCTACAACAAAGAGAAGGGTGTAGAATTACCTCAGGCCTGCCCAAAACAGAGCTACAAGGGGTCAGGTAGCTTGTGCCTGGGCTTAACCAAGTCCTAGGTTCGCCTCTAACGGTATCCACATGAAGAGTGGAGCTGACAACCTCCATGGCAATGGTCTCGAAAAGGGTCCTGGTGCTAGCCAAGTCCTAATCCAAAGAGGAAGCCAAAAACCTAGGTCTCTCAAAATCTCTAGAACACCTTCTTAGAGATGAGAGAACAAAAAGGCTTGGTCTCATGAACTCTCTCAAGTCTCAAAAGAGTCATCTACTAGTGGCTTCCATAACAACATTCCTTTTATAAGAAAAACCTGAACCCAAATGACTTTAAATGCTCTTCATTAAGGATGATAGGCCAAGGTATCTAATGGTTAATGGTGTGGCATGTTCTACACTACCAAGTTTGAGAATGCCTGGTTTCATCACTCCTTCAAGTGAGGCTTAAACTGGATTCCACTTAATCTTTAACATTCACTCAGAATTAACGCCCCAAACTGGGATCGCCACCTGAACCCGCCACACAGTCATTCAACCCTTAAATGTCATACACTTAAAAATCATAATGTTTCGATGTTAAAATGAATGACCTACATGAAGATGGCGCGACGACGGGGCGATGACATGACGGCGCTGAATATCTCAAATGTCGCGTGGATCGCCTCGGGCCATAGTGACGGCACTTTTCCCGCACACGCGCCCGAGGCGTATGGCCTTGAACCTCAGACCACCGGGTGCCTTGTTTATTTCCATTCTCTTATGGTTTTGCACAAGTTTCGAACACGCTACTTTAATATGTTTGAAATAGAGATGCGCGAGTTAAAACTAAACCGTTCAGCTTTGAAATTTCTATAATCATGGATTGAAAAACCATGTTGAAATTACCTATGAGAGAACTTTGGACAAAACGTCCTTTTCAAAATATTACGATTTAAGGAGTTGAATCAGGATAATGGTCTGCTGAGCAACCAATTGGAGAGTTAAAATCAGACGTTTATGGGATCCGCTGAAGTTGAATCGGGTTCATGATTCGTTGTTGAATCGAAGTGTTTCGAATGAAATGGATGGAAAAACAATTAGCCTAAGTGTTGAATTGAGGATATTGTCTAAATGTTGAACAAAACAAAATGATCAATTTATTTCATGTTGAAAATTTTAATGTGCTTTGAAATCACGGGGTATCATTAACTTTAACTTTCAATGAATCGTGACAGAGAACGCTGTTTAAGTGGTGGCGTTAGCATGATGGATGATTACGGACTCGCCTAATGGTGATCGAGGCATACTACATTTTGATTATTATTTCTTTTGATACAAATAAGGCCTACGTGTCCTCGCTTTCTCTAATATATCTATAAAATTTCTCTTCCTCATCTAAATCCCCTCAAATGTAACTTGAGGTTATTCTTATTAAATGTGTGTAATTAAATTACATAGGATTAGGGTAAGTTGGTGAAGATGAAAAAGGAGAAAGAAGACCTTGAAGATTGTAAATTTAATTTATTTTAAAGGATTGTAATAATCATGTATATCCCTAGGTCTGACCTAGTCAATTCCATTACGACTCATGAAATTGATTTTAGGATGTCCATAATCATGTCATATAGTTAGAGTAACTATCTTATAATTTCATGAGATGAATGGATAAAGCATGCTAATGAAAAGATGAGACTTATCTAAAGAAAAACCCCTCAATTATTAATATTAAGGCTAACATCTTCCACTAATATGGTGTGAACCAGAGTTTCCTTTTCGAGAATGGGGTTGCCTGGAAACCTAAGCCTTCCTCCATACAAGAGCATGTTCTATCCATGGAATGAGCTTTCTTGATTAGTGGGTTGGCCTTTAACTAGACTCATTAGTGGTCGGGAAAACCCAAGGTTACTTGATAGAGATAATAATCGGGTCAATGTACACAAGATGTACACGCGTCATGAGTTGATAACCCTAAGGATAGTGCAGAATCAATGGGCTGATAGCAATCGGATTCGATAGCTGCATCCTCATCAAATTGGAATAATTATCGATCCAAGAGAGCTTGTCTGGAAACCCAAGGTCACTAAGTGATATTGGATTCCTTGAATTGGCGTACAAAATGTACTGCATGAACAAGATACCTACCTTTTGACCCGAGATAGCTTGTTTGGTAAACCCAAGGTGATTCATTGATAGATATCGATTCCACCAGAGAACCTACATATAGGTTCCACCCGATCAATAAGAAGGGCTATGGATTTGTAATAAATAGTGGGAGCCATAATGTGTAATTATCAAGCTATAATAATCATGCATTTTATGTACAATCTAACATAATATCTTTTAAATCTAGGTTGTGAGAATCGAAACATGTCTACCATCGTGAACTTGCGATCCATACTAGATGCCAATAAATTGATCGAGACCAATTTCATGGACTGGCTAAGGAACCTGAGAATTGTTCTGGTATAAGAGATAGCTTATATCTTGATGCCCCAATTCCTAGTATCCCCATTTGTTAAAGACCGATAGCCTATCAAGCACTGGATGATGCATTGTCGATGTAATTGGGGTTTCTGCATCGATGTTCACAAGGGCTTCGTAAATAGTACGAGGCTAGCACAAAGATATGACATACGCTATCTAAAGGAGTTATTTCACTAACAAGCAAGATCCAAAAGGTTCGAGGTCTCTAAAATGCTTTTTCGCTCCAGGATGCAAGAGGGAACATCTCCAGTACAGTATGCATTGAAGATGCATGGGTACATGGATCAACTGGGTTTTGGTATGGACAATGAATTAAGTATAGAGTTGATTCTAGTTGGTTTACTTGACAGTTTTGCATAGTTTGTGCTTAACTACAGGATGAGCGATAAAGAGACCTCCATACTTGAGGTGATCAACCTGTTTAAAACAGTTGAATCCACCTTGATGAAGGAAGGTAAAACTGTGATGCTTTTGAACTCTTCTAGTTCTAAGAAAGGTTCCAAGAATAAGAAGAAGAGTAAAATCACTAAGCAAAAGGGAGGGGCGACCAAGAAAAAGGTCAAGGAGACATCCTCAAAAGGTACATGTTTCCATTGTGGCAAAGAAGGCCATTAGAAGAGAAATTGCAAGGCCTACACGGAGTCGAAAAAGAATGTCGCATGTGATGCACCAACATCTTCAGGTATTTATGTCATTGAAATTAATACAATTTCTCATGGCAACCTTTGGGTATTGGATACCGTTGTGTGATCAAGATGATATGTAATGATGGCAGGAACACCAGAGATATAGGAGCTCCCAAAGGGAGAGTTTGAACCTCCCTAATGGATTTTTTTGTGTCGAATAATTGCTTTGTGTGCCATCTTGAAGTGGAAGAACATCAATTATGTTTCATGTTTAAACAAGAAAGGGTTTCATTTAAATTTTTGTAACGATGGTTGTTACATTATATTAAATGATTTTTTTTTTATGCTGGTGGTACTTTGAGCAATGGGATTTACATATTAGATATGTCAAATTCAATCCTGAATGGCAATGACAATAAAAGACAAAAAGGTGATAATTTGAAATCATCATATTTATGGCATTGTCGTCTTGGCCATATAAGAAGAGAAGCATGACTAAGTTACACAAGTGTGGAAGCTTAAGGTCATTTGATTTACAATCATTGGACACCGCACGAACTCATGCTTGCTAGGAATATGACCAAATTACCCTTTATGGAAGGGATTTAAAACCAAAGGCACTCACAGACCCACATAATTATACGTGGTCCTATGTCCTGGTGCATGTGCTCTAGGTGATTTTGTTTACTTCATAACCTTCATCAATGACTATTCACGATATGGGTACTTGTATCTCATGAGGTATAAGTCTAAGGCCTTTGAAAGGTTCAAAGAACTCATAAATTAGGTAGAAAAACAGCTTGGGAGAAGTATAAAATCACTTAGATTGGATTAAGGTATGTGGAGCAATTTTGGGCCAAGGTTTGGACATTCCAAGAATAAATGGGATTTTATCCCAATGGACTCCACCTTACATTCCACAACACAATGGTGTGGCTGAGAGAAGGAACCGAGCCTTGTTAGACATGGTGAGGTCTATGATGGGCAAAGTAGACCTACCTAAATCCTTTTAGGGTTATGCACTTGAGATTGTTGTTTATATCTTAAACAGAGTCCCATCTAAGTCAATTGAGGTTACTCCATATGAGATATACTTTAACAAAAAAAAGCCCCATTCCTTCCAGTACGAAGAATCAACATCCGCTTTATAGCTTTTATTACATTAGATATGTTGCAAAGTTAAGGTCCGCGGAAGTAACCTGCTTAGTATATCTTGTAACAAATGTGATATCAATTCTGCCAACACTTCAACTGCTCGTTTCATGTTGTCCCTTGTGAGGGTGAGCTCTCTTGGAGAAGACAATGGGAGCAGTTGAGATTAGGTGAAGTTCATGATGCTCACGACGTGCCTCATGTGATCGAACCCGGTCAGAACTGGCATGATGAATCTTCTAATAATGATCTTCAAACACAAGTGCTTAGATGAGACAGATGCCACGCTCTGTTCCTAAAGATATGGATTTCTCATTAGCGAACAGAAAGACGTATTGCTCATAGAAAATGTTGAGCCAACTACCTATGAAGAATCTCTGAATAGTTTAGAGTCTGATCAATGGCTCATAGCCATGTAGTCGGAGATGGATTCCATGTATAGAAACCAAGTATGGACTTTGGTTAATCCACCCGAAGGAATAAAACCCATAGGGTGCAAGTGGATCTTCAAGAAGAAAACATACATGGAAGGTAATGTGGTTACCTATAAATCTAGGCTTGTGGCTAAGGGTTATCATAAAAAACAAGGAGTTGACTATGACGAGACTTTTAGTCCAATGGCTATGCTTAAGTCCATAATAATACTCCTAGCCATCGCTGCTCATTATGATTATGAGATATGAAAAATGGATGTGAAGACAAATTTCCTCAATGGAAACCTAACCTAGGAGTTGTATATGACACAACCTAAAGGCTTCATATATCTGGAAATGGCAAAGAATCCATTTACGGGTTAAAGCAAGCACCACAGAGTTGAATATCTCATTTGGCGAGACAATCAAAGAGTTTGGTTTCTCACATAATCTGGATGAGCCTTGTGTATATAAGAAGAAAAGTGGGAGTGCAGTTATATTCCTAGTCTTGTATGTGGATGACATACTTTTGATAGGAAATGATGTCTATGTACTACAATTCGTAAAATTCCTTGATTTCTCTATCTGAATTCTTCCATAAGACCTTAGAGAAGCTTAATTCTATATACTGGGGATAAAGATCTATAGAGATAAATTAAGAGGTTGCTTGGTCTTTTCACAGCCATACATAGATAAGATGCTAAAGAGGTTTAACATGAATGCCCAAGAGAGACATGTCCCTGCCGGTTATCGGGATTTACCCTCCAAGTCTATGTGTCCGAAGACAAAAGATGAGAGGGCACACATGAGTATGATACCATATGCTTCGGCTATAGGATCAATCATGTACGCTATGTTATGTACTAGACCCAAAGTATCACATGCCTGAAAGGTCACGAGCGTATACCAATCGCATCTGGCTCGGGTCATTAGTGATATCAATATCCTTAAGTACTCGAAGGACTAAGGATGTATTATATTGATTTATGGAGATGGGTAATCATATTGTTGTAAGTAGGTGCACCGGCGCGCTCCAATCTAATAGAGATGACTCCAAATCTTAGCCAAGCATGTGGTTCACATTGAATGGTGAGCAAACGCTTGAAAAGTTTCAAACAAGAAACGACCGTGATTCTAAGCAACCCATTCGTAGTACATCGCTTCTCCAAGCAAATTTAAAGAAGCTGCTTGATAAAGAAGTTCATTATCTAACTAGGAGTGGTACCTAGCATTGTTCATCCTATAATTTCGTATTGTGATCAATGGAGCCATAGTATGCCAAAGAAATTACAAATTTCATCAAAGGTCCAAAATAAGTACTTAGGGAGATACCATTTTATAAGAGAGATCATCAAGGTGAATGATGTAAAGATAAAGAAAAGACCCACCGACTTAATATTGTTGATCCTTTGACTAAGCCTTTTCCCTAAAAGAAGTACGAATCTTATGTTCTAGCCTATGGTATGAGATACAAAAGCGATTGGCTTTAGTACAAGTGGGACTTTGTTAGAGAAGTTCTCTAAAGGCAATTGCCATTAACACTTATTGTACGTACGATATATTATCTAATATGAAAGGCTTCTTCGTTAATTTGATATTCATACGTTGAATTGATATAAATCTTTAATACAATTAATGAAGTCCATGAGATACATAATAACATACATTTAAGAAAATCATGATGGACTGCGATAATAAGATTCCTCGTATGTGCAATTTATGTTGGCGTCTAAATTATCCAGTCATAGGATCAACTAGACTGACCTTGTTGATCCGACATACTAGCACATGTCATACTCCTCGATTGACTGGCAGATCTTATAAACTATGACTGCGAGTCAACAGTCGATATGTGGATGCTTGCTAAGAGTGGCTAAGTACATCATAGATCTATCATGAGACAATCATATGGATTATCTATTTAAATGTAGATGATTTTCTCATCATAGCAATGGTGCAAATATCCTTAGACTTGAGGTGCTTAAGGATATCTTGGATGTTGATTATGTACTTTGACCTCGATCCAGCGTCGCTCTTAAAGGTCATTTTTCGATGAGGATTAGGTTAGTTTAAGGTGTTTGAAGGTAATCGAAAGAAATTAATAGTAGGATTCACCACTCCCAATAGAGGGAGGGTATGCCTAAGGCCTTTTTTCGGAATCATTACTCAGGAATCTCTGGCTAGAGCGGAAATGCCATGAAGAGTGTTTTCAGGTGCATAACTGATGAGTGGATGAACTTGACAAGACCAACATCACTTTGATAAAAAGGCACAGCTTACCTATTTGAAGCTATGCATCATCCAAGCTCTAAACCAAGTAGGGTATAGATTGGTAAAAAGACGAATTGCCTTGTGATTTGTCTCATGGAAGGTATGCGCTAGACCAATGACTCTTGGTCAACTGGGGGGTCAAGTGATGTGTTTCTAGGATACCACCTCGACTTTCTTAATTCAATAAATAACTGCGCCAACATAACCAGAACCTAATGGGTCACACACTTAGAAGTGTGTGGAGCTGATATGAAATGGATTTGGATGTGATCCAAATTTGAGGGAGTTAATTCTCAAGAATGGAATGTCATGGGATTAGTAACTCGTTCAAAAGCTCCCCATTAGGTAGACATGTTTCAATAAAGTTCTCATTGCGCCCAGAACACTTTACACCATGTGATGCAGCATAAATTCATCAACACCTTAAATGAAAATTACAATGTTTTTTTTTTTTTTTCTCATTTCATAGGATAGGGTTTTCCTATAAAATGAATGTTATGGAAACCCTAAATGATGATGACTCTTTTGAGACTTGAGAGAGTTCATGAGACCAAGCCTTTTTGTTCTCTCATCTCCAAGAAGGTGTTCTAGAGATTTTGAGAGACTCGGGTTTTTGGCTCCTCTTCGATCGGGATCACAAAGAATCTTGACCCTTTCTGAGACAGTTTCCTTGGAGGTTGTCGGTTCCACTCTTCGTGTAGATACCGTTAGAGGCGAACCTAGGACTTGGTTCGCTTTTATCTAAAGCTGCCCCGACCACTAGCTCGGTTTTGGAACCGACACAATGTAATCCTACACCTTTCTCTTTGTTGTAGAACCGGATTTGATGCTGGTAGTTCCAGACAGTTTTTGTTGGGATTTTTTGTTTTGGTCGGAGTATCGCAAGGCCTGCCACCCACTCTAAACCCAAGCACCAAGCTCATGAAGGTGGAGACAGGCAACAACCAAATAATGGTGAAAGACAAGATCCTGAGAATGTAGAGAGACATGAGCCCGAAAGTGTAGAACCCGAGAATGTAGAGAGCCATGAGCCAGCAAATGTAGAGAGTCATGAGGCTGAAAATGTAGAGAACTATGAGCTTGCAAATGTAGAGAGACATGACCTCAGAAATGTAGAGCCTGAGAATGTAAAGATCCATAAGTCTGCAAATGTAAAGAGCCATGAGCCTGAAAATGTAGAGAGATGGTGCCTTCCAAACAGAGAGACATGAGCCCGAAAATGGTGAGCCTGAGAATGTAGAGAGTCATGAGCCTGCAAATGTAGAGAGCCATGAGGCTGAAAATATAGAGAGCTATGAGTCTACAAATGTAGAAAGACATGAGCTCGAAAATGTAGAGCCTGAGAATGTAGAGAGCCATGAGCCTGCAAATGTAGAGAGCCATGAGGTTGAAAATGTAGAGAGCCATGAGGTTGAAAATGTAAAGAGACATGAGCCAGAAAAAGTTTCCATGCAATCTAAAGCTATATTTGCTGAACTTGATGTTAATCTTCGTGAGGAAGATGGTAAGGGGGAAAGCCCATTGCAATTTGCTAAGGAGGAAGATAGGGGGGAAACCCAATCAAGAAAAGGAAGAAAATATAAGCATGAAGACTAATAAAGAGAGTTGTAGTATGTAAATCACCTTTTGTCAATGATTGTGCACAAAAGTATCAAAAGATTCCCATTGACTAGAGACTGGTAGCAAATTACACTCTTTCAAAAGATGGTGATCCTAGGTAATGTCTTACTACAACTCACTTAAGTAAAATATATATGTGTTAACAAAATAATTTATTCTTATGTAACAGGGAGGTACTATGTTAGATGTTTGGTATATTTGTCACACGGGATGAGATGGCATGTGTACAAGGCAAAAATTGGATCAACAATCAAGTATTTCTCATATGATGATAGTTTAGCTAGCACTACAATGTATTCATAAAGGTTTTCTTACTGTCATATATTTTAATGCAGGTAATTACAATATTTTGTTAGGTCTTAAATGCAGAACATGGAGCAGATCGTGCACATCACTATTTCGATCTTGGATTCTCGGTGAATTTTGCCAACATCTCTAGAAAGGCTAAGAAGAATATGTTACTTCATCGCAGCAGACCTTATCTCGACTCCACAATCATCAATGTTATTAAATCATCAACATTTGACATGGTATAATATCATACATTCAGTCCTATATGACATATGTTTGCAGATATCATGTTATACTATAGTTTATGCTAAATTGTATTTGTAGTTATTTTTGTCGATATGCTTGCGAAATCATTGACAAGCATGAGCCTAACTATGATACAAAGTAGCAAATGTGACCATGACTGCAACTATATGTCAAAGGTAGGGCTTCAACATATTAGGGGAAGACGGCGATTTGAGAGAGAAAGATGTTTTTGTGGTTTTACTCTCAGATTTGGCGTATAAGAGGGAAAGGGGCAGAGCAGAGAGAGGGTATGAGAGACTGACGAGAGAGAAAGGGAGGGAGTAAAGAGAAAGGGAAGGGACGAAGTTACGAGAGAGGAAGAGAGAGGAAAGGGATGAAGTTACGATAGAGAAATTGAGGGAGTTAACAGAGAGAAAAGGAAGGGAGTTGAGAGAGAGGAAAGGGAGGCAGTTACGAGAGAGAGAGAGGGAGAATAATTCATATTTTGTCTTCTTTTTTTTTGTTTTATTTTTTTAAAAGTCCAACTGGAATGTCAAGAGGGGTATTTTTGGAACAGTTTGTCTAGTCACCAATTTTTTGCATGATACACAATTATTATTTTTCCACATATAGTCAACAAAACATTTCATATTTTTTGTACCTACTTTACATTTATTTTCATTTTAATAGCCTGATAGATAATTGTCCTTTTATTTTAAGGTGGTCTATTCTAAAACTATGAATTGTTAGCTATCATGCTTCTCCCTATGCCACTTGTCAAGCAAAAAATTGTAATTATGTTAAGGTGCAATGAAGCACTAAAAAAATAAAAGACTCCTCAAACCATTACAATATGTGGTTCTTATTAACAAAATACAAACATGGAGTGAAATAGCAAACACTTTTATAAGACACAAATGTCTCCTTACATCTTCTTCTACCTTAAGTCATGGGAAAAAAAACCATAACCTCTTTTCCACCTTAACCTATTGTTCTCATTCAAAGAGGAAAGGAAAGTTTAAAACATTTAAAACCATTTAAAACATTTAAAACCTTAAAATCCTTCACAAGTAAAGTATTAATCAAATCTGGAAAACAAAGTTACATTAACAAAGAATGTGTTATTAGCAATGTTAAGGAGTATGTTTCATTAATGTATAAAGGGTGTTACATTTAAGAGAAACCTTCATCCTGACACATTAACCCTTTGTGTCTTGTTTGCGCAATGAAATGCATCCAGATGAAGGTTTCTCTTCAATGTAATACTCTTTATATGTTAATGTAAGATGCTCATAGCGTTATTGTAATACATTCTTCGTTAATGTAACTTCATTTTCTAGATTTGATTAAACATGAAATAATCATGAAAGTTCTTCATTTTATATCACATAAAACATTTTCTTTCATATTACACTAAGTATTTTCCTTTCAAAACGATTTAATAACCAACAAAATGACTCATTTCAAACTAAATCATCTTCCTTCGTTCTCTCCACTCATAAGATGTCTTCGAATGATTTTAGGATTTAAGGGTAGAAGGATTTTAAGGGTTTTTGGATTTGACAAACTTTTTTTTCCTTTTTAAATGAGAATGATGTGTTAAAGGTAAAAAAAGAGGCTAGGATTTTTTTTTCTCTCCCCATGACTTAAGGTAGAAGAAGAGGTAAGGGACATTTGTGACTTATCACAAAGTTTTCTATCCCACTACATGTTTTTATTATTTTATTGTAGATATCACATGTTTTAATGTTTAGGGGCCTTTGATATGTGTGTGTGTGTGTGTGTGTGTGTGTGTGAGAGAGAGAATGTATAAAAAGGGTTTAAGTGCCATTCTAGACAGTATTTTTATCTTAAAAAAAGTGTTTTGTAAAAATATTATATGTTTGACAAAATTTAAGAAACTTTTTCAAATATTTGGAAATAATTTTCAGAATTATTTGTAATGTTTCCTAAAGAAACTCTATATAAATGATTCTTCCTAAAATATTTCTAAACGCACTTTTACTAAAAAATTCTTTGAAAATAACTATCAAACTAAAGGGTGTCAGTGAAGTCGAGTGGGTTCTGGAAAAGCTCGAACTTCGACTCGATTCTAAGGTAAGTAACGGAACTTATTTAGAATAAAAACTCGAATCAATTAAAAAATTAATAACTAATTATACTCGAACTTGACTTGACTCAATTAATAAAATGGTAAAACTCGAATAAGCTCACGAGCAGATCGAGTAAGGTATTGTGATACTTGAACTTCACTTGATAAGTTACTTAAGCTCGAGCTCGACTCGATTAACTTCAAGTATTTTATCAGTCAAGTTAGAGTAATTCACGAGTAGTTTGACTAGCTTACACCCCTATGTCAATTGTGATATAAATTAGTTTTCAACAACTTATGTCAAATATTTTTTAATTATCAAACAAAATCTTGAAAGAAAGGGTTTTGGCTTAGATTTTTCTTTTTTATAACTGTGGATATCCGATCAAATTAGGTTCATTTTGGTTAATCCTATAGGGCTTTGAAGTTAACGGCTAAGTAAAACCTCCAATGACTATAAGGGGACTTGAACTAATAACCATTAAGTTAAACCCTAAGGCCTTAGACAAACTAAGCCACCCTAAAGGGTTTTAGCTTAGAATTTGTTGTTAATAACATAAAATAAAAATGAAAGAATAACAAATGATAATTTAGGTAAGTAATGATAATGTTCCAACATGTGTGTAAATTGGATGGATGCATGGAATAATCATCACCTGAATGTGCATATATATAAATTCTTAAGAAATAATTAATTATTTTTAATATTTATTTATCAATTTGTAAAAACAAAAGTAAAGTAAATTATTATATATAATTTTGAAGTTCTTTACTAAAGTTAGACAAGAAAGCACTACACTTTGATTTAAAGTACCTTATGAAAAATTTTAATTTAAAAAATCTCATATTTATCATATCTGCTAAAATACATCCATTATTATTTTCTTCCTAAATCATTCTTCCAAGAGTCAACTAAACTTAGGGTTATTTATTTTGAAATAAATAAATAAACATAGGTAGAGAGAGAAGTTGGGAAATGTACATATGTCATGTCTTTCATTGAATGAAAGGTGGTAGGAGTAGGAATAGAATAATGGGAAGCTTGCAGGTCTGTCTCACTTCAGATGTGTTAGATAGTATTACAAAAAAAAAAAAAAAAAGTTAACTTGTATGTATCTGTTATCTTGCAAGGTAGATGACCCATGAGTTCAGTTGTCTTGTATGTATCTGTTAGGAAATTAATTTGGAATTCCATGCAAGCATTTACAAGTGCATAAATGCAACAGCCAAACTGCATTCAAATTCTCTTGTTTCCCCCATTTGTGTGATCTCCATTATCTTATGCCCATTGCCTTCTTGTCTTTCTGACTCTACATATAATATATGTACTACTAATACTATACTATTATTCTCTCACATTAAATTTCACATATATCATTTGGTTTCATTCATCTGTTTCTGCTCCAGATATGTAGTTCATATTGGTCTCAAAAAAAAAAAAAAAACTAAAAAACAAAACAGAAAGAAAAAAAATAATAAACATATAAATAAAAACAGCTGTTGTTTCCTTTTTTTGGCTTGTTTGATTTTGTTTGCAATCATGTATGTTGAAAGCTAAAATTCAATCTCGATGAATTTTCATTTATCATATTTTTAATAAATTATTGTGACGAAAAATATGAATCATGCTGTTATTAAAACCATAAAAGTACCCACAGAGATCCTTTGATCTGTCAAATTTTCAAATTTTAGAATTAAATTAATAGTTTTTTCGTTATATTTCTATAATATATAGTCATCTCCTTGATGTTATCTGTTCTTTTTTATTATTTTTATCAATTATTTTATGTTTTCTTTGATTAGTTATATTTTATGTATCTTTTTTGCATTATTTTTATTAATAGTATGGTACGGATGCAATGAATAATGAACTATGATAGAATGTGTATCCAGGGTTCCAACGAATATGAAATGAAGGAGATGAGAAGCAATTAGGATTTATCATGCTATTGTCACATATATTTTCTAAATTATATCTTTACTTAAAATTATGTAGCGGTATAAGAAAAAAAATATCAATCCAGAATAATTTTTGCTTCTCAGGAGGAAATATAAAAGATTATTTTTTTTTAGCAAGAAGCTTCACCTTTCGACCTATCATTATATCATTAACCAGTAACACTTCTTACCAAGCTCCATTTTTAATAAATGTTCTGAAAAATGTTAATTTTAATATCTTGAGGCTGAGTAATCACTCAAATGATTATCAGCCTTTGGACTCCCCATGCAATACTCGAAAAAGTGCTTTTATTATACCATCTTATTAGTAGCATTTTATAGGTAGATATATATATATTGATAGAGAATCAATTAAATTTGAATATTTTTAACAAAAAATTGTGCTTTGAATAGCCTTTTTTATAGTATTCAATAATTAATCTTTTTTTTTTTAATTTAAGAAGGAACTCATTAAGGTAATTAAAAAAATGCTTGAAGTAATCTTTTGAATTCTTTAACGGTACTAATTTACAGAACTTAGCGGGATGCATGCTTCAATTGTTAAAAAACATTTTTAACTTTCTTGAAACCATTCTTAATTAATATACTCTAAAATTTTTTAAGTTATTTGATAATACTAGCAGTCACTGTTAGCTAGGACCCCCATTAACCCTAACCAATGCACGTCAAAATATTATTTTATCAAATATTAAATAAATTATTTGCATGCAGAAAACATAAGCTAAATTGTACTAGGTATGAGGGAAGGTCCAGTTCATATCATTTATCGCTCTCAAGTCAACTTTCTTGGGGCTACTTCAAAAAACATTTGACAATCCACCTTGGGGCAACCACTAAGGGACATTTTTTCCTCCTTTTCATTTTTCCTTGAAATTTCTTTCAATAATATACATTACTAAATTAATCCGTGACTAGAAAAAATTTCCATCACATTAATGTTGTGTTTGGTTCGTGGAAAATTCTGAAAAAGAACAAAAATAAAAAAAGTTATTTTCTTATATTTCATTGTCTCATACAAATTTTAAAAAAATAATTAAATATCAAATAAATTAATTAAAACTTACATATTTTAAAATTATTAACATTAATGTTGTGTTTGATTCCTGGAAAGTTCTGAAAAATAACAAAAATAATAAAAGTTATTTTCTTATATTTGGACCAATACGATAAAAATTTCAAAAAAATTAAATAAATAAAATTAATTAAAAAACTTATATTTTAAAATTATTAATGAGTTACTATATATATATATATATATATATATATATATATATATATATACCTTTATATATATATATACTATATATATATATATATATATATATATATATATATATGATAGATTTTGAAGTAGCTAACAAGAAAAATATATCTCATTTAACTCTATTTTAAATTTTCTTTCTTTCTACTTACTCCTTTCTTGTTCGCACACTTTCCCTCCTGTTTTTGAAACCAAATATAGCCTAAATAATTAAGGCAATTGAAACAATTAGGCTGTTCAGCATGCAACTGCACATGATCCATGGAAAATATTGTATACACATTATTGAATGGAAGAGATAATTGTGTAAAGAGCCAGAAGGTATAGCTGGCCGACAGCTCGAAACTCGTACATGCACGTGGGAGATGGGAAGAGAGTAGTGGTTGAAGGACGAATAAGTTGGAGATATATATAGATGAATATTGAGCATTCTCTTCCATAATATGTTATTCTATTGCTCTTTGTCTACTCTCTGAGAACGTGGGGAACAGGCTGGTATGAGACTAACTCAAGCTTCCCCATAACTCATAATTGTTGGGTTATAGGCATGGGTCGTTCGTGGGTTTGATCGATCAAGATCAATTGGATGTTTCATATGACAAAAAACATGTCTCTGCCTAAGAAGTAAATCGAGCATATAGAATAGGGGCTACGATTCATTTCAGGTTCGTTTTGCTCTTGAGATGTTAGTTTTTTGTTTCATGTCGAACATATATGATGTGACTCGATGGTTATTTAATTTGAAATTCAAATTTTAAAATATTTTATCAAAACAAGAAAAAAACATGAAACAAAAAAGCAATTTTTTATTTATCCTTAAAACAAAAAAAAGATAAGAAAAAAAAAATAAACAAGAAAAAGAATCTTAGAAAGAAAACTCTTTCAAAAATCCCATTTTAAAAAATTCTTTGTGAATTCCGAAGGTATGTCATAAACGCTGTGATAAAATATATTACCAATTCATTGTTCGTTGATGTAATTGCAATTTTGACTAAGCATATATGATCTTGGACATCGATTTATATCTAACTCGATTGTATATCTGGAAAGCAAAATCAACAAATGGTATTAGAGCTACATTTTGTTCTGTTTTCTGAAATTAAAAAAAAAAAAACTTTCTGTTTACTATTTTTTTATGTGAACAACAAATCCAACAAATGTGATTAATTTTCTTTTGTTGTGGATATGGTTCCAATAAATATATTATTTTGGAAAAAAATTACGGAAATAGATTTGCTAATATTATAGTTTCGTTTTTTTTGTTTTGAATACATATAAGAAAAACAAATTGGATTTGTTTCGAATGAATTGTCAATTTGTTTCATGATAATTTTTAATAATATAGATAAAAAATTATATATATATATATAGAAGTCTTATAAAGAGGGATGCGTCAGGTCCGTGCGGTAGTGCAAGACATGGGCGACGCTCGAGGGATCCAATAGCAAGCTATTGTGGTGGGCCCTTCCTTTAAAAAAAGTAATTTAATATCATGTGAACCGATGGTTCACGTATCAGACTTAGTGGATTGGTGGGCCGGTTCACATATCAGACTTAGTGGATCGGTTGGCCTTTGTGGATATATAAGGCTTATATATATATATATATATATATATATATATATATATATATATATATATATTTTGTATAATAATTTATACCCAGTGAAACACTGGATTCTGACCAATTTATTTTATAGAATTCTAAAAGACTAGTTCCATATATATATTTTTTAAAGGGACCTAGTTCGAATCTCATTAAGTATTTTTTTTAATTGATTTTTTTTGTACCAGAAATATGGCAAGAAAAATAAGGTTAGTAAAGGCCATTAAAACCCCGGGACATCGACAAAGAGTAAAGAATATGATAAAGGATCTTATGAGCATGAACTTAGAAACACATATCAAGGATGATGATTTTGACAGCCTAGTAAACCATATAATAGAATTCAATGGTCGCATTCAAAAAATTGTTTGGGAAGGGGGCTTGATGAGAAGTATTGACAGATATAACGCTTTGAGGTCATGCCTCAAATCACCAAATGAGCAAGGAATTCTTGATTCCTTATGGAAAGTTTACCCTTATTATCACACGAGAACTTATACAAAACTTGTTAAGGAATTCATCCCTAAATACGTGAATTGGGTTGCAAGAAAGACTGGCAGTCTTGTGTATGGTGTGTCCATTTGGAAAGGAGAAAACCCGAAACTTGGGATCCTGAAGTTACCAAAAGTCACATATGATCTTACTTTGGAACTGAAGAACAAATTGGATGAATCCATTCCTGTTCATTCCATGGGATTGTCTTAATTTTATATTTTTAGATACATGAAATGTCTGATAGTAATAGTTAATTTTTACGTCTTTATATAGATGCATTTATGATATTTATTTTTGTATGAATTATCTCGCAATGATATGAACATATTGCTAATGAACATATTTATTATTGTTTAAAATTTGTTGAGTACAAATTAGGTAAAGTTCGGTGACTTTAGACAAAACAACAATTAATTGCAAAAGTGGTTAATTGAATTTAGGTACCTTAGACGATGATTGGGAACATAGTGAACTTTCAACTCTAGCCCTATGTTCAAGTGACACTTTACAATTGATATAACATTCATGTATTTTTGAGAATTGATTATAGTGCCTAACTGACTACTTATAGTAATACAAATGGCAACTGCTACTAAGAACATCATAGCTGAACTCAATAAGGGTGAAAAATTAAATGGTGACAATTACGAGATTTGGAGTATGAAAATTCAATATGTACTAGAAGAGCAAGAAGCTCTTGAGGTTTTACAAATGTCCATGACTGAACCTGAACAAGGCAATACAACCCAACATAGAAGGGATCGTGAGGCCTATGAGACACAAAAAAAGAACTCCACTATCTGTAACACATTGCTAAGTAGCATGGATAGTGACCATGAGGGTTTCGAAAGTATGAAGATCACAGGGATATCTTGGTCGCTCTCTTGAGTTTGGTAATTACGTCTATAACTAAACTAAGGTCACTTACAATAAAATTTGACACTTACAAAAACCGCCCTGAAAATAAAATAAAGAAACATTTAAGGCAAATGTAAAATATGATAAGTGAACTTAAGGATGCAGGTCACACTCATATTGATGAACAACAAGTGCAAGCCGTGATTCGTTCACTGCCCTAAAACTGGGAACATATGAAGATGCAATTGAACCAAAATGAAATTATTAAAACATTGGAAGATGCAATGCGTTATCTACAGCTTGAGGAAGATGCGCCTCAGCTGGTAGACGAGTGTTGATGCTACATGGTGCTCACAGCTAAAGGGTGGAAAGTGGGGCCAAACGAAAATATCAAGGTGGGGACAACAATAGGGTAAAGAGTGCTCAAGAAAAAAAAGAACAAAAGTTTAACAGCACAGAAATGAAAGAAAGAAAGGCTTCTTCTGAAAGGGAAAAAGAACATTTCAAGCTCAGTATTATATTGTGGTAATAAGGGGCATTTTGCAACGTGATTTGCAAAATCGAAGACTCGAGAACCCGAACCATGTTGCGAAGGATATAAGCGCCTTCATGGAATTTCAACGAATGCCACAAAGAAAAAAATGGATATATGTAGGAAATTATTCAAAAGCAGAAGTAAAGGGAAGTGACACCTACAAGTTAGTAATGCGAAGTGGCCAAACCTTATTCCTACATGATGTGTTGTTTGCTTCGACATCGGAGTCAGGAATTTGAGTGTCGATATTGGCTTTAATTAAACTTGATACAGATTATAATTCCATGGACAAGGTGTTGATTTATTTCTAAGACAACAATTTTATGGTTCTGGTTATTTCTATGATGGTTTAATAGTTCTTGATGTTGAACATGGTGAAAGCAATGAATGTTTTTTTTTATATTTCATCAGTTATTGATTATGAGAATAACGTAGAGGTTTGGCATGCTAGACCTGGTCATATTGGCGAAATCCAGATAGGCCAGGTCTTGAAAAGAGGCTTGTGTAAATCCTAAACAAAGTCAGTCGTCAGAGCTATGACATTGTTTAATTTGGAAAAAAAGCAAGAAAACCTTTTGGAAAAGGAACTAGAGTTAGAATTTCCATTTTAGTGTAATCCATTCGGACATGTGGACTGATGAATGTAGAGGCTAGGTGTGCAAACTGATTATTTTATCTCTCATTTTGCCAAACGATTTCACTTGATATGGTTATGTCCATCAATTTCTCACAAATCACAAGCATTAGATTGCTTTATCAAGTTTATGAACTATTTCATCACATTTATAGACGATTTCACTTGATATGGTTATGTCTATCTAATTTCTCACAAATCACAAGCATTAGATTGCTTTATCAAGTTTATGAACTTAGTTGAGAATCAATTAGATAAGAAAATTAAAACCTTAAAAACCGATCGAGGTCGAGAGTATTTGTCTGATCAATTCAAAAAATTATGTGATGAAAAGGGAATAGTGCACATCGATTGATATCATATACACCATCAAAATTGAGTTGCGAAGAAGCGATAATAGGACCCTCCTTGAAATGGTTAGGTCAATGATGGCTCAAAAGCACATTTTCCAATACTTCCTTTTAGGGTTTTATTAACAACCACATTTGTATAACCAACCAGAAGTGCCTTCAAAGTCCATTACTACCACTCATGCGGAGTTGGACGAGTAGGAAACTTGACCTAGTTTCTGCTTAAAACCTTGGGGTTGTCTTTGTCTACGTGCATAATTCCTCTCATAAACATGGAAAATTGAATCCGAGGAAATAAATCATCTTCATAAGATCTGATGAACAATCTAAAAGATATTCATAGGTCGAGAAAGAAGGTGGCTTTGCAACTGTAAAGTGGATTTGAATCACGAGATGTCACATTCTTAGAGAATGATTTCCCTAGACAAGGACAATTATGTGAAGACCTTTTATTGTATGAAACTGATGGCCATATTGTTTCTGCTGGATAAGAATTGGATCCATTCTCTTCGAGTGGGAATGTTTTGGGAAATGATGAATTAGTTTCTAAAATCACCCAAACACACCTTGGAGTGGATGCAACTATGCTTGTTGGTTCGAGTGGGAGTAACAATGAAATAGATGAATCCCCACTCAAGCGAACGAATCGTCAACTGATTCCTCGTCGTCAATTTGAGATTGAAGTGGAAACATTTATCATATCTACAAGATGAAGAAGATTTCAAAACATATAAAAGAAGTTTCAATTTATCTCTGCTAAAGAAAATGAAGAAGAGATAGAGTCATGAAAAAACAAATCATGTGGGAATTAGTCGATTCACTAAAGGAAGTAAACCGATTGGCTAGCCAAACTTCTTAGAATTAAGTAAATGATATACAATTGAAAGATACAAAGCCCGTTTAGTTGCAAAGGGGTATACACAACAAGAAGGAATTGACTATGAAGAAACTTTTTCACCTGTTATCAGGTTTACCTCAATACCTTAATTTTAGCTATTGTTGCAAGTATGGACTTTAGAATTATCAATGTATGTAAATTTTTCTCAAATTTGACCTAAGAGATCTATATGGAACACCAACAGGTTCTCTCTCGTAATTCAGCTGCCAAGAAATGCTATAGACTTTTAAAGTCAATTTATGGTCTTGCGCTCGAGACAATGAAATATCTGGGCTTATGATGAAGTAATACGTCTCTATAATTTGAAATGGTCAAGAAGATCCTCGTGTTTATATTATTATTAAGAGGCCTGAATACAAGTTAGTAATCTTGTCTTTATATGTAGATGATAATAATAGTTGGAAAATAAAGGAGTAAGACATTTTAGGAAATAAAAGGATGGTTGTCGTCTAAATTTGAAATGAAAGATATGGGTGAAGTTGCATATATCCTTGGAGTTAAGATTTCAAGGGATCGATAAAAGAAATTAGAGTCTCTTTCACAAGAGCAATACATCAAGAAAATCCTTGAGCAATTTAGAATGCAAGTTTGTAAACCCATAGATACTCCTATGGAAAGCAGACTCTCGAAATGGATTATTTCCAAAACTCTCGTAAAAAAGGAACAATGAGCAAAGTTCCTTACTTAAGTGCCAAGTAGTTACTGTATGCTATGAGGTAATTAGCCCGGGAGCATTCACATATGTCACTGATGGCTAGTAGAGTATCAATCTAATCCAGTCAAGAACATCGAAGGCTGCTAAAAGGATATCACATCTAGCGCACATCGTACTATTTATTGCAGGTTATCAAGGAAATTATCCGCACTAGGGGTATACCGATGTTGATTGTGTGGAGGAGAGCCGATGAGAAAATCTACCCTAGATTTGTTCTTACTCCACATCTCGAGTAGTAAGGAAACAATTCCGCTAGCCTATCAAACAATGGAAGCTGAATTTGTAGCTGCTACTGTACCCATTATGCAAGAAGGAATATGGTTAAAGATTCTTGGAAACATTTTATCAATAAGGAGATGCCATGAGCCTTATAGTCAGATGTGATACAGTCATATAAATATACTAAAGACCCTAAGTTCCATGCTTAAAACTAAAACATATATTATAGATACATAGTGGCAATTTTGTAAAAGACATGGTAGCACGTAGAAGGAATATGAATGTGGAAGGCTACAACTACATAAGAAATGGTTGCAGATCCATTCACAAAGCCTATACTCTAAAGAAGCTTACATTTTAGGAAATAAGTCTTTGGCTTAATGACATTAAATTGTATTTATATTATGTACTTCCTAGCACGCTCATGAGTATTATTTGATGATAATATTTTATTTATTTATTTCTCAAACAATGAAACATACATGAACGAGTGCAAAGAAATACATATGAGCGATAAAGTATAGCCCGACAAATGGAGAGATCGACCACCACGTAATCACTTATCACTCTCAGGTGTACTACATACACAACATTATTATCTAGGTGATATGTGATCACTGAAAATACCTAAATAGTTTTTATAACATGTTTAGGGTGTAAAATAAATTAAATTATATTTTTTCAAAAGATTTGACCTGAAACTAAAATGATACAAAACTGGAAATTTGTTGGTGATAAAATAAAACTGGTAAAAATGTCAAATGAGGACCTAATGGTCATAAATGAGGAGTGTAAATGTTAAAATGAAATAAAATGAAGTGAAAATGAAGCTTTAAAGTGAGAAAAATGAGAAAATTGGGAATTAGTGTGTAGCCAAACAAGGCTTAGTGAAGGATTTGGATTAAAAGACCAAATATTGGTCTTTGAGACATTTCTCATTCCTCTCATTCTCTCATCCTCGACTCTCTACTCACGCATGAACTCCTCTCTCAAACCCTCATCTCCCCACACACATTCCATTTTGAGAAGCCAGAAAATCGGTGGAAATGCGTCTAATTCTTCGATCGTTCATCTCTTGTCTAGCCACTAACCAGATTACAGCACCTAAAGCCGACAAAGCATTAGTAGATCTATGGTGAAGCGTTTCGGTTGGAGTGATCGCAGGGTTTCGATCCCTTCTTGTAAGGTAAGTGTAACTTCAGTCTAGATGCATGGAAAAGCTAGAGTATTGGGGTGAAATCAACCCTATCACGGAAACCACTAGAATGGTAGGCTGATATTTCTACGTTTTTGCCATGTTTGTCTTGAATGGGAGTTGGAAGATAAAGCTTGAGTTAAGATCAAGGCGAAAATGAGACGAAGCAGAGCTCTTTTGGTTTGTTATTCTTACTCATCTCCTCATTTCAAGTTTTATGTTATTCCAAGAACAAATCTGCATTGTTCTGTATGAACATGAATTTGTGCTCTATTTGGAACCAAAAATGAGATGTTTTGAGTGGTGTAAAGTGATTTCAAATGCATCATCCAAAAAATTGCATGTGTGTTCTATTAAGAACAGCAAATGGACCGATTTAGGGTTGGCTAACTGTTTTCAAGAGGATTAAACATGAAAAAGAGGAAAAATAAAGCAAGCAGAGAATGCGGAGATTTTCGCAAACTGTGGTGTTACGCGACCTAACGAACAATTTTCTGAAAAGCTGCGAGAGTTTGTGGCTCCTTGCATCTGAGTGTTGCAAACCTTGATCGACCATAACATTTTCGTCCGAACTCCAATTCACGTGTTCTTAGACTCTACGGAAAGCTCTTTGAGTCTAGAATCTAACCATATGCCATTGAATGTCAATTGGTTCTCACATATTTTCTAAAAATTTGATTGTAGCACCAAGTGTACTAATTACTTGGTTGTGTTGGTGTTTAAGTTGAGTTTTCCTTTCCCGAATCCCCTAAAGTGTAGTGAGCCAGGTGTGGGCATCCATAACCCACAAATAGAGTTAAAAATGAAGCATAATAATAATGCCTAAAAATGTTAAGGATTTTCACAAAAAGAAAGGAAAAATGTATGGAAAAGAGTCGAGGTAGAAGTAAACTGAGAATAGAACTCTGGAGTGCAATAATAATATGATTGTTAATTGTAGTGGAATAGGGGCGACGAGGAGAGCTTTGAGTTGATCGAGATTCCAAGGATTGGAATCAAGTGCAACAAGCTTTTTGGTTTGTTCTTCAACTCTCTTTTGTTTCCATTTTGGAGTTTGTTCTCCACTTATCTCTCTCTAATTCCAAAATGTTTGAATGATTACAAAATGATTTGAATTGCTGAAATGATTTATAAGAAAAAGCATATTGATTTGTTTTAATTGATTTGAGGCAATTGATTGTGAAATGATTTGCATATGAAAAATTGCATGAGTATTGAAAATGGTGCTTGTATAAATGTACATACTATCTTGTATTTTTATGAATGATTTGAGCATGTAATAAGTGTTATCGTTAAATTCGGGGAGTTGAGGGATAGATTGGTATACGATAAGGGTCCAAATTAAGCGATGCGCAAGCGAAACGTAATGATGTGTCACTCGATCGCGTGCTTGATGGGGCCGGTATCGATGGTGTTCGTGAATTGATTTTAATAACCGGTCAGCCGGTACATTGGGGCGGAATGCGTGATATAAAAGAAAACATGTTTTTATCTTAGGCCTACATTCAGTAAGGATCATTCCAATGATTACATTATCATTTCAATTTGCCCTTAAACGAGTTTAACCTATGCTTTCGGTGCACAAGATAAGAAAACTGTGAAATGCATGATTCGTGTTTTGAATGATTTATTGCATATGAAAGTGCATATTTGGAATGATCAATAAATTGTAAATGAATGTATATGAAATGAATATGTGTATTGTATTGCATTGTTCATTCAAAAAGGTTAAAAAGCATTGTTTAGAAAAATTGTATGATTTATATTAAACTAAAATGGAAGAGATAACGATATAGAACCACTAAGCATGAAAATACTTAGCACGTTGTTTTATCATCGCACAAGTACCGAGATAACAAGTACAAAGGTAAGGGCCGCTAAGATTCATAGTCATCGTCAAATCCACACGAAAGATAAGTAAAGCTCCGTCATATGCATACATGAATTTGATTTGACTATTTTTGTATTGAAACTATAATTCGAAAAGTGAACTGTGATTTTGTTTTTGTAAATGTTTTTTATATTGAAAATAGCTAATAATGTCGTATTGTATCAAGGTGGGAAATGGATCAAATGGGCATATAATACCATATCGAATGGAAAAAAAATGCATTTGTGAACAAATGATGGGCCCCCTTTAAGTTAAAATGATGTTTACGTATATATGTTCATAAGGTTAATTATTCTTTACAAAATGAGTATTTGAAAATTGTCTTAAATGAGAAATTGCAATTGGATTTGAATGGTATCAAAGCACAAGCTACGATATTGAAAACGTATTTGTATTTGTATTAGTGTTTGAATAAATTGTAAAAGTAAGAAATGCAGGTTCTTGCAATAGGATTTACAATTATTTTTGGTATTAGAGCCTAGGTTTAGGCAATTCTAGAAAATGATTTTTGAAATTGTTTATGGCATGCATTGCATTTGCATATAAAGGATGACGTGACTTTGATGCAGATATTGTCAGTCTTAATAGGTAAGCATGGTTCCCGAGGACCCCAATAGGGTTAGAACATTTCGGGAAGTCGCCAAAATAGCCGTGCGTGGAGGGTGGCCGGCGTCCCATGCTCCATTGATTCATCGATCAAGGTGAAACGGCGGGGGGTGCTAGGATATCCTCAGCGGTAAGCTCGAGCACAAAAGCGACCTGACTAAGGCTGTAGTTGTTCCTGACGGTCGACCCGTAGAGAGAATGGAAAAAATATCCACCTATAGATTTTCTTAGGAAGAAGATGATGAGCCTTCCATTGCGGAAAATTGGCATGAAAGAACTAAAAGAATGCTTCGACAAATGCATTGCACACCATAGGAGAATTTAGAGTGTGCGACCTCTTTACTACAGGATAAGGCTTACCAGTGGTGGGTTTCCGTGACTAGGATTGCATCACCGGAGAGTGTTACATGGGAGTTCTTCCTAATAGAATTCAGGAAACAATATGTGGGTCGTATTTATTTGAGCAATATGAGACGAGTGTTTCATAATTTGAAACAAAGGCGATGGATGGCGGTGTCATGAAGGCCCAACTCTGGGTTAGTATGAGTAAGCTCAGAGATGTAGTGGCCAGGAAAATCTGTAGTTGGAGATGTTCAGTAAACAGTATTGGGATAAAAATATCAGTATTGTTTTTTGTATTTGTGAATGAGCTTTCTCAAGATTGTGAGCATTAATAAGTCAGTGGAAAAGTAGAAGAAGGGTGTGAAATGGAGGACAGATTGAAGTGCTAGGGTGATTGGTTCTTGTGGGCCTTGAAGTGGAGGATTCTGGGAGGACCAGGTTCTAAATGGGCCTCCCATCAGGGATTGGCTGGACCTATGATGAGTAGACTAATTCTGAGCATGTGAGTTCTGAATTACATGAAGGGGTTCTTGGGAGTAGAGAACCTCCATGTGTTTTGTTGTTGGGAGAGGAGGAGCATTAAAGTGGACCCGAAATGTGCATGTTTGGTTTGTGGATCTGTGAGGCTGAGTGAGGGTATGCAGGCGTTAACTAACTGTTTGGCACCTCAGGTGAAATTGGTTTCTTGTGCTGGAAGAAATATCTTGAGTGCACCCCGAACAGCGACACCGTTATAATTTTCTGGATCTCAGTGCTCTAACCAGATATCGATGAAAGCAGATGGAGAGAAGATCTGAATCATGACAGTTGTCATTTCTATATCTTTTCAGTCTTATTTTGTGTTGATGGAGTCTGGGACATGACAATCTGTATCATTTGTACTGCCAGTGGAGTTTGGTGAGTTGTATGAAAGGTAAATCAGTATGGTGGGTGCAGTGACAGTAAAAGCAGGCACCAATCTCTATTCTGTGAATGGGTTATATAGAGGTGTCCCATGAGAATAGAGAGTATAATTTCAGAATTTGATCGAGTTGTCATTTAAAAAGTTTGTGTGATATTGAGGATGAATTGGTTATCCGGAACTGCTTGAGTGGTAGTTGATTGTAGAATAAAGAGAGTACCCTTAAGGACAGGAGTGGCGAGGAAATTATTTATCAGACGGAGATTCGAACCACCTCTGTGTGATATGCGCCACTAACGCTACAGAGCAGTGGTTGAAAGGGGTGTGAAGTCTACTTGGCGTATGTGATTGATACGAAAAAGGGAAGAGCCTAGCTTATTGGACATCCCTATGGTTCAAAGTGATTGACCGGACGTGTTTTTGGGAGGAGTTCTTGGAATTGCCTCCGCAGAGAGATTGAGTTTGCAATTGACGTTGTTTTGGGGTGCAGCTCAGGCATCCATTGCCGTATCGAATGAGCAACGTGGAGTTAAAAGAATTGAGCTTTAGTTGCAAAATTTTTAGAGAAAGGATTTATTCGTCAGGAGTGTATCACCGTAGGGAGCTCGGTGCTCTTTGTTAAGAAAGAAAGATGAGTACGCTTAGGTTGTGTGTGTTGATTATAAACGATTGAACAAAATGATAGTGAAAAGCAGTATCAGTTACCCGGGATTGATGACTTGTTCGACCAATTGAAGGTGCAAGATGTCTTTTGAAGATTGACTTACGATCAGGGTGTCATCGATTGAGGATTAAAGATGCGGATGTGCATAAGGCGGTGTTCGAGCGGTATGGACATTATGAGTTCTGTCTTTGTTTGGGTTGACAAATGCAGAGCAAAACTTTCATGGACTTAATGGATGCGTGTGTTTCGGAAATGGTTTGTAGTGTGTTTATAGATGACATCCTTGTGTATTCAAAGGATCGGGAAGATCATGATACACACACCTTACGGTAGTACTAGAAACCTTGAAAAAGAAGCAGGTTATATGCAAAGCGAGCAAATGTGAATTTTGGTTGGGAGAAGTGTCTTTTCTGGACACATTGTATCGGAGAAGAAGGAATTCGAGTGGATCGAAGATAAGGGTGATTATTGAATGGAAACCAGATAAATGTCACGAAGTGCGTAGTTTCTAGGATGGAAGCAGGGTTACTACATAAGGTTCTAAGGGTTTTTTGACTACGACCCATGGCCAGTTGCTCCCCAAGAATATGAGATTTGAGGTGGAGTGAAAGTTTGGTAGCTTTGAAAAGTTGAAAGTATTCTTAGCAGAGGCCTTGCAGGTTCTTGCACCGACCCGACCTAAGGATAAGGAGCTCAGTGATTTTAAGTGATGCTTCATTAAATGGACTTGGATGTGTCCTTATGTAAGAGGGTAATGTGGTAGCTTACACTTCAAGGCAGTTAGTGCATGAAAAAAAGGAACTTACCTATGATTTGGGGTGGTCACTATTAATATTCCACATTGAAAATATGGAACCTTATCTTTATGGAGAAAGTGTTTCATCTACCTGAATCGCAAAGGCTTAAGTATTTGCCTTACCAAATAAAGCAACGAGACAATGTAGATGGATGGGGAAGTGATCGAGGATTATGATTGTGTGATTGATTATCATCTCTCGGGAAGGCGATGTAGTAGAGATGCGAGTAGAAAGTCGATAAAACGTTTCGGCGTTGAATGCTCATTTGTCATTGTCAGATGACGGTGCAATAGTAGCGGAATTGATAGCAAAATCGGATTTATTGTATCGAGTGCTAAAGGCACAAAAGAATGATGAGAAAATTTTCGCAATTGTAAATCCAGTGAAAGGGGAGAAAGAAGCGGGTATGAGCGAGGATGGATTTGTGTATTATAGAGATCGGGTTTGTGTACACAATGATTGTAACACCCCAAACATTTTTTTAAATGATTTTTTTTTTCATGGAATTTAATTTTTAGGTGTTTTAAGGTCCATCATGAATTTATAATAATTTTTAGGAATTATTTCTCAATTAAGCAGAATTTTAGGAAAAATATACCCGGTAAGGTCAAGTCGACGATTGACCCAGTAGAATTTAAAATACCCAATGAATCAAATAAATTATGGAATTTTATGGAAGCAGAATTAAGGTCAAATATATGTTATAAAAATAAAATTAATGAAAAAAAAAATCAATAATAAAATAATAAAAATACATGAGCAGTGAAGCGGGTAGGGGAAAAGTCAGCAGATTTTTGTTGACCAAGGGCCAAAAGAGACATTTTAAAAATTCCCAGGGGCCTTAAAAAAATTCAAGAAAAACCGCAGGGACTTAAGTGCAATAATGAATTAATTTTAAAAATATTGGGCCTCGAGAAAATCGGCCGAAGAGCAAAAAAAAAAATTTGAAGAACCCTAGGTTCTCCGTTCGGTAATACCGAGCTGGGGAAGGAAGAAGAAAATTTTGTTGCGAGCAATTCCCTTTGAATCAACCTGTGATTTCATGGTGGAGACTTCTGAAGGTATATTAAAGCGCCATGGTTTTTAATTTTGGTTTTGCATGAATTACGTATTGGAGGAAAGGGGCTGAATTGATAAATGGTTGTTGTTTGGATGGTCAATTAGAGTACGTTTGGAATGAATTAATTGTTCTAATGTGTATGGAGTTTGCAATTGCATTTTGAATCTATAGAATGTGACCTAAGAGGTGTGAATTAGGTCTGGTATGCTTAAAATTTTGGGAAAATGTATTTAGAATGAATTGAGGTGGTAATTAGTGGAATTAAGGGTTGGATCGATTGAATGTGAATTTATGTTTGAAGGTCGACTTGGACAGAATCATAGGAGGACCTAATGGACGAATTTTAGGGCGAATTTGACATCATTGGAAAGATATGGATGTTAGTGAAATTTTACCACTGGTTTCAGGTCTTTTCTACTTTGGTAGAAGATATGAGCAAAATACTAACTGATCACGCGATCTAAAAGCGAGTTTAGTGATTAAACATTAGATATAAGAAATTAGTTGTGAGGTGAATATTAAAATTATAATTTTGGGTATTTAGATGTTAAAAGGCAGAATGTGAAGGTAAGAGGGAAAGTAAAAGGGGATTTTAAAAATTATTTAAAAAGCTTTCGAAAGTTAGGCGATTAAATAGAAAGCGGGTAAGCGGCCTAATTGAGTAATTGAATGAGTATGGCTACGTTATGATTTTTGGCCGTTATCTTTATATTTTCTTTTCTTGCATGGTGTGGTATAATAGCAAATGAAGTTGAGGAGAGGCTCACGTTCGGGGTGAATAGCCTAAGTGACACGGACTAATAAAGGTGCGTAAATTTATATCATCGTACTTGCGCCAGTATATAAGCAGTGTTTTCATTGTTGACGGTATTAGTAATTGATGACTATGATTAAGACCCTTATTCTTGAACTGTTGGATTGAATTTGTCATATGCCACAAGTCACGTGTCACGATGAATATTCAATGCTGGCACGGTTAGCTAACTCTACTTATTGTATTTGGTGTTATCTCTTGTTGCATGTTGAGTACGGTCAGCTATAACTTGTAATCGTTAATGTCATTGATGATGTGAAGGAGATCACGGAAGCCTAAGCGTGGGAGGTCATCAGGCTATGTGCACATGGTACCCTACAGTGCGGGCAAGCTAGTGCCTTCTAGAGAGTGAGTGAAACTCTAGGCGTAGAGGCGGCCCGTTCTACGGATCTTTGGTTGGAATGCGGATTCCCGGTATAAGGTAAAAAGGAATATGCAATTCACGAATGGTAGAAACTATATTTACATGTTTCAAACCTCTAAAACTCATTTGATATTGTTGTTCATATTGCTATTTGTTGCATAACCTATATGCGGTGATTGATTGATTGAGCATAACCATCCTTGTGTTGGCCTTGAGTGCAGCCTCACAAGTATGGTGATATATTTCCTCACGAATTATCTACCCAGATTGATTTCCTCCTTTTCGGGGAGAGAAAGCAGGAGAAAGGAGAATCAGGGCATTTCTTGACCCGCCAGTTCTATTTGAACGTATATTGGTTATTATTTTGTTTATTTGGTGAATGAGAGTCTAAGTTTCCGGAAGGCTCCATGGTGAATTAACTTGGTTATTGGGTTAATTATTTGGTTGAATCGATAAATTTTTGAATAGTTGAGTTGGATAAATTTTGCTTTGATGAAACTATGATATTTTGATGAGATCGTTAGAATTAAGTTTTTTGTTGAGTGGATGAGCCACAAGGTCTATTTGTTATGTTATTTAGCAAGGATAATATCATGATCACGAGATTTTGGAGTTAATTATTAGTAGATTTTAGATTGATATTATGAATAACGAGATTTGTCATTAGTTATAGAAGCAGATAGGTCTTGAGATTTTAATTAGAAATTATGGGACTCAAAATCTTATACTCTGGTTTTGGTGGCATTAAGCCTACCCGTTCCACTGGCCGTAGGTCAGCCTATAAAGAGTGGGATGTGACAATGATGAGTTGAGAAGAAATCCACATTCTTGAAGGAGCACATAGTGGATCTTTTGCTGCATCCATTAGCACAAAGATGTATCGGGATTTAAAGAGTTCATGTGGTGGTTCGAATGAAAGAGATGTTCCGAATTTATGACCAAGTGTATGGTGTGTGGAAAGTGAAAGTTGAGCGTCAAGGTTCCTTGAGATTATTATAGCCTATTAGGATGCCCGGGCTGATAGGACCGAATCACAATGGATTTTGTAGTTGGAGTTACCATTAATAAAGAAGAAAGCATGATCAGTTTGGGTCGTAGTGGGCCAGGTGTGAAGACAACTCACTTCTTACCAATGGAGGCAAATTTATTCACTTGACAAGTTGGAAGAGCTTAACTTAAAGTAAATAGTTCGATTTTGTAGGATTCCAATATCGATAATTTTAGATAGAAGTCAAGGAGTTTACCTCAAGATTTTGAAAGTTACTGCAAGAGGCTTTGAGCCTTTTTCAGTGAATTTGACACAACGTTCCACCGTGAGACGGATCAGATGATTGGAAAGAGTGATCGAGGGTTGGAAGATATGCTAAAGTTGTGTGATCGACTATGAGGTAGTTAGGATAGACCTCCTCTAGTTGGTGTGTATAATAGCTTCCGGTCGAGTATTAGAATGGCGCCCCTTATGAGGCTCTCTACGGAAGAAAATCTACGGAGATACCATTTGTGTTGGATCGAGTTAAGTGAGGAAGAAGATAATTGGCCGATTTGATTCGAGGCGGGGAAAAGTAGAAAATGATTAGAAGATTGAAAGTGGTCGCAATAGACAAAATCCTCACCTTGAGCATGAGGAGAAAAGGATATTCGATGTGAGATCGGCGAAAAAGTGTTTTTGAAGTATGCAGCTTTGGAAGAGAGGTAATGAGATTTGGGAAAAGGGCAAGGTGGAGCCACTGGGTTCAATTAGATATATGAGGTGATAGAGATTACAGGTCAGTGGATACGGATTAAGCACACCTCGAGTTGGAAAAGATTCGCCAATGTTTTCCATTTGTCAGAAAGTATTGAGGAGTGCAGGTCGGACCCATCACATGTAGTCTCTTTGAAGGCGATTGAGCTTAGGCAGTTTGGCGTATGAAGAGGGCAGTGAGATCTTGGCTTGAAGTGAAAAATTGCGGAACAATCGAGATTCCATTAGTCAGAAGTGTTGTGGAGAAACCATTTGCTAAGGCCAAGAGGAATCCACGTAAGGAGCGAAGAGTTATGTGACAACAACACCTCAAGCTGTTCAATAGAAGGTAATTGAGGGACCCGAAATTCTTTTAAGGAGGAGAGTTATGCGCCACAGAAAATATCCTAACAGTTTTATAACATGTTTAGGGTGTAAAATAAATTAAATTATATTTTTCTAACGTTTAAATGGATGAAAATGAAAAATGATACAAACCAAGAAATTTTACAAGAGCCAAATAAATTTGGTAAAAAATGTCAAATGAGGACCTAAGGGTCATAAATGTTAAAATGAAATAAACTGAAGTGAAAATGAAAGTGAAATGAAGCTTTAAAGTGAGAAAAATGGGAATTAGTGTTATCCAAGCAAGGCTTAGTGAAGGATTTGGATTAAAGACAAAAGACCAAATATTGGTCTTTTGAGACATTCTCTCATTATCTCATTCTCTCATCTCAACTCTCTCTCAAGCATGAACTCATCTATAAAACCCTCTTCCTCCTTTCATTTCCATTTTGAGAGCTGAAAATCAATGTAAATCGTCTCATTCTTATGGATTTCATCTCTTGTCTAAATACAAATGATTACTTTATGTAGACAACGTAGGTCGGTCACATGGTGGCCATTTGACTGATATCAAAAACAAAACTAGGGTTTCCGTCCTTCTTGCAAGGTAAGTGTAACTCTGATTCTAGATGCATGGAAAAGCTAGAGTATTGGGATGAAGAAGCCTAATGGAGACCACTAGAATGGTAAGTGATATTTCCACTATTTTCTTAGTGTTTGTCTTTTGGAATAGAGTCGACGGAGAAGATAAAGCTTGAGTTATGTAACACCCCAGAAAAATATACTACTTGAGTTTCGAGGACTTGTTGAGGTATATTATAAGCTAAATAGAAATTTTCGGGAAATAAAACGAGAGACCCGGAATTAATAATAAAGCCAAGGGTAATTATGTAATTTACCACTTGAGGACATAAATGGAACAAGAAAAATAGGGAATCCTTCCTTTGAGAAGGGATTCATGGTTAAATTGTAAGTAAATGAGTTAGGGTTTAGAGTAAACCCTAATTAATATTCATGTTTTTGTTGAGGATGGGCCATAACCCATATTAGAAGGGTTTTGGAAGAAATTCATGAAGAAAATTTTGAAGAAAGATATCTAATTGAAAGATGAATTGTGTAGAAAAGGGTTTCTGAATTGAATTTGAAATGGTTTTGAGGTGTATATGGAGTATAGAGTTGATTGGGGTTGGAAACATATGGAAAATGTGAAAACACACATTTTAGGGCATTTCGGGTGACTTGTATAGATACACTTTGAAAGTGTACCGGTACACTTTAGTTCTAGTCATTTTGGCCAAAGTGTGCAGTACACTTTAGGGGTCAATACCAGTACACTCTTCTTACTGTTCAAATTTCGACCAGTTTTTGTATTTTGGCCATAACTTGCTCATTTCTTATCCGATTTGAGTGATTCAAGTGGATACATAAAATAAGACTTCCAAGGAAGAAACAAAAAACTTAAAGAATGACATCGCCAAATTCTTATCTAAGTAGCCTAAAAATTCCTCAAAGTAGGACCATGTAAATGAAATTCTGGTTCCAGTTTTGAACATAGAGTAGTCCGGGTTGTTTCGGACGTAACTTGAGTTTCGATGCTTTGAATTGGGTGATTCCAGTTGGAATAGAACCCTTATCACCTTATCTTTAAAATAGTACAATGAACTAGAGTCAAACATGAAGTTAAGATCCCGGAAAAATTAGTAATACGAACTGTTCTAGTGTAATCCGGGTAAACCGACTAGTTTGGCATGAAAATGCCATAACTTTAGTTTGGATGATCCGATTGGATTCCACTTCCTAAGTAAAGTAGATTCATAGAGGAATAGAATATATGAATGAGGTGTGATTCCCACATACATCATACTTCACAAGAATATGAACATGAAATGATTATGGAAATGAAAATGAAAATGAATTGAAACATGATTGTGGAACATGAGAGGCTATGTCATGAACATAATGGTTATGAGAGGTGATTATTACCAGATATAACCAAAATGATAACAAATGATAGGAGTATACATGAATGAGTATATTTGATAAATATGCAATTGGTATTTATGAATGAGTATACAAGAATCTAGTATACGTGAATGAATATGTGAATGAGTATTTATGAATGAGTATACATGAATGAGTGGCATTGAACAATGGTGTGAATGAGTATTTATGAATGAGTATACATGAATGAGTATACGTGAAATTGAGTCATGTGAATGATATTTATGAATAAAGCATACATGAATGAGTATATCGCTACCATCACTAATATATGAAGATCGAGGCATGGAATGAATATGAATGAGACAGTGAATATACATGAATATATACGTGAATGAACACGTGAATGAGTATTTATGAATGAGTATTTATGAATGAGTATATATTAAATGAGTATTTAATAAGTATACATGAATGAGTATACGCCAATGAATTTATGAAGAGTATTATGAAATTTATATACATGAATGAGTATAATGGAATGAATATGTGAATGAGTATTTATATGAACAGGCAAGGAATATATAATGCGGAAATTATATTTATGAATGATATAAATAATATATACGTGAA
Source organism: Tetrastigma voinierianum (assembly GCA_016808115.1). Classification (NCBI taxonomy): domain Eukaryota; kingdom Viridiplantae; phylum Streptophyta; class Magnoliopsida; order Vitales; family Vitaceae; genus Tetrastigma; species Tetrastigma voinierianum. The sequence continues at coordinate 396,250 of JAEQBH010001133.1, forward strand.
TGAAAAGGTAAATGAGTTTATAAAATAATGTACATAGATCAGTATATCTTTGAAAAGATAATAATGCGCGACAGAAATGGTTTGATATTCAAACCTAATGAATACGACGATGATAAAGACGATTCATTAAACGGAACTGGCCATAAATGAATAATTATATATTCAATAACCACCACCGATGCACCAATCGCATCCATCAATGGCGCACTCAAATTTTCCAATGTCCCATCGGCGGACGCACCAACTCCGTGATCCGCCATGATGGCGCATGGTATCAAGAATGTCCCACTGTGGATTCACCAACCGGATTCCGCCAAGATCGGCAGATGGACACTAATCGATACCACGTGTCGGGATGCACCAAACGGCATCCGCTGCATTTTGTAATCGGCAGCGACGAACACACGCCGGCCGCACTAAACTAAAGATTCGCCGCCGGCGAGAACCATAAGATACTACCACTAAGATGCACTCAACGATCCGCTGCGATGGAGAACCGGTCAGTGATACCATCGCGGCTCGGATGCACCAAACGCATCCGCTAAGTGATTGAGAATATGATACCATACGATACCAACGATCCGCCACAGCGGAGAACTGAATAACACGCGGCCTGATGCACCAAACGGCATCCGTCATGATGGGAGATCGAATTGTAAAATGTGTAGGCACATTACCGAATGATGAAAAGAGTGGGATTCATTAAACGGAATCCGTTAGAAATGTGAATTAAATAGTCAAGGTGAAATAACCAACAAATACTGGAGGAGTGTCAGATTTCATGTGTGTACGCTAAATCTCATAAATTGGAAATGTGAATTACTATTGTATTGAAAATGCATGTTGGTGATATTATAAATGATGTAAACAAAGCATGCAAAAATTACAGAGCTTCGAATATGTGGATAAAATGGCATTATTTTGTAAATGCATGTTATTAAGTGTGAAGGTTATAGTCTTTCGACTCAGAATATCGTGATCGCCAAAAGAAGTGCGCTTTCGCTTAATTAAAATGAAATAGAATAAAGATAAACAACATGTTTTGGGAGATAATTGAAATGTCTAGTAAACCGGCCCAAATTTGATCCGCCTAACCGGTCAAGTCGAGATTCGTCACACACTTAAAACAAAAATTTAATAAGACTAAGAATGTTTTGATTGAAAACGCTTGAGTAAATCCCGCCCATTAATCCCGCCAACCGCCAAGTCGGGATTCGCTCACATACTTTAAAATGAAAATCTGAATAAAATCGAAACCAAAAGATTTAACCGGCATCCATATCATGTTGTAATTTAAAGTGGAGTCAATACGTTTCGCGATAACGAGCAAGAGTCTCTTAAGAACTGGTATTAGTTCGATTAATCTACAATATATTATGACTTGATATGTTTCGACGAATACCATCGATAAGTATAAGTTTGTTTCAATATGATCAATATTATATACAAAAGATATGAATTTGAAACTTCAGGAAAGACATGATACATGGAAGTAATAATGAATAAGATAAATGATAAGAACTAAAAGGCAAAAATCTACGTATAAATGAGATAAGTTAAAGTCAGCATAAGAATAGACTTCGATATACGCATACGTATAAAAGATAGTGATGGCGACATCAAGTATTGGTCGTTATCGTTTATATATGTTCCACCGTTTTGAGCTTAGCACGTGTTCAATCCGCAGTATCGCAGCAGATGAAGAGGACGTGACATTCCACGCTGGCCGCCATCCCAGATAGCTTCCGTACCAGAATCGCTCCGCGACCGATGCTTCGCCAGCTGCGAATTTCGTATGGCGCAACGACCAGCAGGCATAACCTGAATGATACCACCCGGTAATCATTAATAAATGTAACATTTGGCTGGTTATTACAAAAATCGCTTCGATATACCAAGCACATATAAGTCCACTTCAAAAAAACAAGTAAGAAGTCCCAAGGAGCCAGTATTCGAAACCTACTCTGATTCAACGGCCTGACCGGAACTGGTCAGGGATAAGTTAAGATCAAGACTGAAATGAAAAAGAGACCGTAATCCCACGCCTTACTTCTCTTCTCATTTCAAGTTTTATACAATTGCAAACAAACTGCTGTCTGTGAGGACATGAATTTGTGCTGCTGTCCAAAATGAGATGTTTTATGGTGTGTAAAAGTGACTGTATCATCACCAGTAAAATTGTATGTGTTCTATTAAGAACCACAAATTGATAGATTTAGTGTTAGCTAACTGTTTTCAAGAGGATTAAACATGAAAAAGAAAAAGGAAAAGAAAACGAAAATAGAGAATTAAGAATTTCAACCAGAAAATTCACAACCCACGCAAAATTTCAGAGCCCGCGACCTCAGCTCACATCCGAAATTGTTACCAAACTTCAATCGACTATCTTTTTCGGTCCGAACTTCGACCACCAAGGTTCGACACTACGTAAAGCTCTTCGAAGCCTAATTCAACAGGTTATGCCATGGAATGTCAATTAGTTCTCACATCTTTGCTGTAATTACCCAGCACCAAGTGTGTCCAATTATCAATATTGGTGTTAACAGTTTACTTCTGCAACTCAAGTGTAGCAATCGTACGCTGTCTAGTAACTAAAAACAGGATTAAAACATACAACAATGCCTAAAACAAATGCTATGATTTTCAAAGAATAATAATATGGCGCGGAGCGTAGAAAACCCGAATAACCCGAATGTTCAATTAATAATATATCGCTGTATTCATGCATTTGAGGAGGAAAGCCTAATTGATTGAGATTCCGGTGATTAAACCAGCGGCAACGCTTTTCGTCGTTCTTCGACTTTCGCTTCCATTTTCGAGTTTGTTCTCCACTTTCTCTAACGCGTTTCAATTATCGCAAATTAGATTTGAATCACGAAATGATTTATATCGTAAAAGCATACGAATTATCGGCGCACGATCAGAAATGACGGGGCGAAAATTTACGAGTAGCGGAAACGAATTGTTTATATAAATGTACATATCATAACGTATTTTTCGCAATGATTCAACACCCTTAATAGAATGTTGTAATCCAAATTTCCGGAAGCTGGCGATGACGCAGATACCCTACCAAATATGATCGCGAACGAACGTAATGAAGTGTCACTCCATCAGCCCAGCCTGATGATTTTAGTGTTTATGAATTGATTTTTAATAACCAATCGCTGTTCTAAATAGGACCATGGTTATAAAACAAAATGTTTTTATACCTGGCCTATAGCTTCAATGATGCGCTGAGATCGTTATCTCGTAAAACAAAAGAAGCAATCGCTTAAGGGCAAATTGAAATGATAAGAAAATTGTGAAATGCATGATTCAGGTTTTAAATGATTTATTGCATAAGAAAGTGCATATTTAATGGTCAATAACCCAGAATGAAGCTATATATGTATTGTATTGCATCGATCATTAGTGTTAAAACATTGCTGGAAAATTGCATGATTTGTATTAAACTAAATGGAAGAGATAACTATATGAAAAATCAGATAAGGACGAAAAATGCTAAGGCATCGCTTTTTATCAAGTGTACCGACACTGCACGGTATAAAGGTAAGTAAATAGATCCGCAGTCATTAAAGCAAACAGAGATAAGCAAGTCTGGCCACAGCAATGATAAATTGATTTGACTATTTTTGTATTGAACGAGAATTGGGTGCTAATCGATTTTGTTTTGTAAATGTTTTTATATTGAAACTCAATAATGTCAGATTGTATCAAGGTGGGAATGGACCAAATGTGGCAGAACGCCACATCGACTGAAAACAAAAAACACAAACAAAAATGCACGTGGAACAAATGATGGGCCCCTTTAATTTAAAATGATGTTTACGATATATGCTTTTGGTAAGGTTACTATCCTTACAAAAATGAGTATCAATGTGTCTTTAAATGAGAAATTGCAAATTGGATTTGAATGGTATCAGCACAAGTAAAGATAGGTTTTATTGAAAATCGATTGCACAGCTTAGTGTTTGAACAACCACAAAAGCAAAGTCTGATGCGCAATAGACGTTACAGCTACAATCGAGAGCAAAGACTTAAATGAAAACGCTAATTTCATTTAAAGAATGAATGAAATATTAATCACAAGTGAGATATCACTTAATCAAGCTTCGAAAGTAAAGGCTGTCAAAAGGTCTTGAGCCCTCGCTTATTATAGGTTTCCTGGCACTGCGGTACTAATCGCAGAATTAACCCAATTGGCACATTAAGGTCCCGGCCGCTTATACCACCGATCACATTTCCGCGGCTAATTTGTAGTTTTTTGCAAGCTATTTATGCCAAAATTGCTGAGTCGATCCAAGCACTAAGAATTCGAGTCGAACTCAAGATTGCAGACGTAAACTGCATGTTAGTAGAAATGCGCGAAATCGGGTCACTGCGCACTCGTAGGATTGAAAAATTTCGCAACATCAGCACCCCCGCAGGTCAGAAATCTCGCAACCCGAGAAAAGCCTCGCCGCCACCGCTCAAGTTCCGTACCACTGCTCACTTTCCCGCGCTTTTTTATTTTTTTTTTTTACTTTTTGTCACTTTTGGCTCATTTCCTATTCTATGTATTAGTAAGTGATAGTTCATGTAATTTGCAATTTTCTGCCTTCGTGGCTATATAATCCACGTACACCGTAAAGGGGGACTTTTTTGCAAAGGAATAAACTTTTAGCGCACGCCCGCTTTTCCTTCGCCGCTGGTCTTTCCTGATTCTTTCGCCACAACACCCTCGATGGTTTAATAACTCAAGGATGGTATTATTAATTTCCATCCTTTGAAGAGGAGGGCTACTTCAAGAATCGCTTTATGGGTAAAATTGCCTCTTGTTTTTAACGCAAGGCTATTAGTATTTATGTTTCTATATTTCAATCTAGCTAACCCCTGATGCCTCGATTAATCGCATTTGGAAAATTTTCAACAGTGGATGCTTATCGCTAGATTCACCGAGACTACTAGTCATTTCTATAAGTCACCGTAGGTAGATCGTGGGACATGTTTTCATCATCTCGGAGCATTTATGCTCAATAAATGCTTTGTTTCAAAAGGAAAATCGTTAGGATCAAATTTTAAAAGCAAATGAAGATCCGTTCCTGAAATGACTATAGGTCATCCTCCTAATCGCTGAGGAAAAGGATCCGAAACCTCTCTATTTACCTTTAGATCTCAAACCCAAAGAAATTCTCACTGCTTCAAAGGTTTCTTTCTTATTTTTCTTGAGATTTTTTATTTTCAAACAGAACCACTACACTCAATCGTTTTAACCCCAAAAATCCAAACTGACTCATCATTTAACCTCACCAGAAGTCATTCGTATAAGAAAACCCATCTCTGGTTCAACTGAAGTCGCGACATCAGAGTAGCTAAGCTACATCGCAGGGCAGAGAAATTGGTGTTCGTTGGTTCTATCATGAAGCACGCTACGCGACCAAACACGCGTCGCTGCGGATGGAGCCTGGCGCAAACTGTATGATTTAGATAAACACCAGACCTCATCACAAGTCCATGAATTTCTTTTATCATTTTTTTCCGTATATATTTTACTATTGGGCCTTCTTAGTTTTCCGGGCCTCACAGCTTCTAGGTAACCCTAACCTTTAGGTAGGATTGCCTCGCTACTGGTACTACCTGCTTTTGCCAGTAAGAACCATGTTCCAAAGGATGAGTTCAAGTGTAATGATAAAAGTCGTTGGTTCTACAAGAGTCCACCATGAATTGAATATTGTCGATCAAATGGAACACCTGTAGGGAGCAACGCTTATCAAGACCCAATCGAGAGAAAACCCACGGCGAGTCCATGAGGATCATATAAACTCCAATGAGCACTTCTGCCATGGTTCCCAAGAAATGCACCATATGAAATGCTTACAAACTTAGTTTGGGAACCACCTAAATCACTCATGGGACAAAGATGCACCTCCCGCTTCCATTATGCGCTTCAACTTCTTAGCCTCAACCACCACAATCAACTCTCCTGTTGAGCAAGCCATCCTAAACCTCAACTAAGCTACGGGTGACTTCTCAGGAAGAAAGGTAAGACATTCAATGCCCAATTAAGTCAAAGAATCTATACCGAGAACCTTTCAACCAAAAATGGGATGATTTCAAAGTGAAATGGAGCAATTTGACAACTCAGACATCGCATTTCTGCCTACCAATCAGCAGAAAGACGTTCACCAAGAGGAAGTGAATCAAGAAGAGTGCCCGACACATACGAGACACTGTAAACAAATAGGTAAAGAAGAAACCTCCTTAATGACTGGCGGTAAGGAAAGGAAGAAATAGAAGGCTCCCAAAAGTCCACGCTAAGCCAATTAATGTTCACTACCAAAGAAGACTTCACTAACCAAGTATATATCCCGCCATACCCCACGATAAACCACACCCAAACCCTCACAAGTCGAGAAGTCAGCCCCATCTCGCACAATGCCTGCGCAAATCTTTCGAAGCGCAAGCGGTCATGCCAAACCTTTGCCAATTAAGATCAAAGACATTAGCAAATAAGCCACACCGCATGGGCATAGCAGATGGTTCGTAAGTAGTCTTTATACGGAGCACTGGACCTAGTATCTTGATATTCAATTAGGCCAGCAAACCCTCCAAAGGCTCGAGAAATCCTGCCGGGGCCCAAAGATTCCCACTCTTTGCTTTAATTTTCTGTTTAATATTTTACTGCTTATTGCTTTTTCTTTAGAGATTTCCATTTAATTTAATTTTGTTTCGGGCTACTTGGTTTTCTTATTTAATTTTTCAGGTGTTACTAATTAAGGTCAATTTTAAGTAGGAGAGATGCAGGAGCAAAAAGAGCAAAACTCCAAAGAATTTTCGTAAGGGTTGCAAAATTCTCGCAGTGCCACTATAGCAAAGGCGTACTGAGGAACCAAGCAGAAAAGACAAAAAAACAAGAATAGTGTTTTCCAAAATAAATAATAATAATAATAATATTATTATTATTATTTAATCTATATTTTTATTTTGAAAAATATCTTTGAAAATAATTTTTTATAAAAAAAAATTTTTGAAAATATTTTTCATAAGTGGTTCGCATGGTTGCGAATTTTCGCAACTCTCCAAATTTCTGTTCACCTTGCTTTTATCATAACTTTTCATCCGAACTCCGCTTTGGGTAATATTGCATCGTTAGAAAGATTAGAGAGTGTAGAATCTAAATGTAGTTAAAACACTTTTGAAATTTTACAGTGAAATTTTCAAAATGCTCTAACTTGTCACTTTTTTTCTCTCTATTTTCCTTCTAACTCACTCATTCGGGTCAAACAGTGAATAAGGTCTGAAAAGCCAGAAGTCTCCTATCCAAAACTAGTACATCTCATCATGGAGGTAACACTCTTCCCTAATGTAATCCAGCCCATTGCAAACAATGAGACGTCGAGAGAGTTAATAAGGAAGTGTACTTATTTGTGGTTTGTTTCCATTTCTGAGCAAGCCTATTTTGTTAAGTTTAATGACTTTCATTTAGTTTCCTTTTGTACAGCTTGTTTGTTTTAGTTCTAAGTTGTTAGTTTGTTTTTGAAAAGTCAAAATTTAGTCACATTTCTTTATACATACTATACAACTTCACTACCTAAATCACCATTTTTAGACCATTGTGGTTTCTGAGTAGCATGCATGAAAAATTAAATATTGTCCAATTTTGATGTTAGATTGTCCCATGTATAATTGAGGATGATCGCTTGAATTCGATCAGTCAATCTTTCTTCCAGCTCAAATAACCACACAATCGTATACATCGTTTCAACAATGTTTAAAACTCGCCAACCTCCTAAACTTTGCAAAACCTACCCTAGTTTCATTGACTACCTTTAATAGGTTAAGGACCCCCATGAAAAGAAGGCCAATGTGTCTTCCAAAATAAAAAGAAACAAAAAGAAAAAGAAGAAAATTGCAACGCTACCAAACCCGCTAATTCGGCCCGAGGGTATACGGCACAAAGTTTTTGTAGCACGCACCAAGCCAACTGGTCGAGTCACCCCGACTTTGTGCTCGCCATGGGTGATGGGGTGAGCTGAGCGTTAGAGTTAGAGTCTCGAATCATTCAAGTCCTGTGAAACTCAAGAGTGACTGGTCAAAAGATCCTTGCGAATTAGCAGGTCCTGCCTTAGACTCGGCTGGGAGTCATCGACATCCCCGTTATACTGACCTGGTGAGGCTCAATTCCTTAGCATCGCAACTCTCACACATGCAAAGAGCTTCGTAACAAGAGCTGTCCTGATCTATTTAGGGCTGTTAGCGTCCCAGCGGAGGCGTGAGTCAGCCTGGGCAAAGGCGCTTTAGTAATATCATGAGGCAACCATCAAACAAACACTTAGTCATGGAAGTCTCTCAGCGACTAAGAGGGAGGTTTGATGCCCGACCTGGTTACCTGGCCTTCGAGATAGTCATCAGCAAGGGTTTCAATGATTCTACTGTGTTGTAATACCCATTCACACCCTTTTGAAATACCCATTTTCAGGAACTTAGTTTTATATCATTGCATGCTCTTTTCTTTTCATCGCTAAGGACTAGCAGCGTAGGGTTGAATATTAGTGTCAAAAGCATTAAGCCCTATTTACGTGTGTTTTGAAAGCACTTTTTTGTGTACTAATCAATTATCCTAATTGGCACATTAAGGATTCATTTAACCATCAATATTATTTACGGCTAATTTTAGTTTTCAAGCTATTTGTTAAATTGTTTAATAATCCAAGTACTCAAGAATTCAGCTCGAACCCAAAGATTATGAGTAAAAAAACCTATGAAAGAAGAGTTAAAATGCAAGGAATTAAGTCACCGCAAGAATTCAGATTACGAAATTTCGCACTTAGACTTCGCAGTCATGGAATTTCGCAACCCTATGTTTTCTCATACCACCGTCAAGTTCCCACCACTCAAGCCTGCCTTCCCGCGCCTACTTTTTTTGACTCTTTGTCACTTTTTGGTTTGTTTCTATTTACCCTGCATTGTATAGCTCATGAATTTAATTTTGTTGGTTTCTGTGCATATGTTTATTTGAAGAATCAAAGGAGTGAAGAACAAATTTAGCTGCTAAGATAGCCGCTTTTTTCTCACCGCTTTATTTTCTCATTTTCTCTTTTCTTTCATCTTTCTAGCTGCCAAACACCCCTCGAGTAATATAACCCAGGATATTTAAACCTCCTCCACTTTGAAGAGAAGTAAATACTACAATGCTTGGTAAAATTTTGTCTCTTCTGCTTTAATACATATTAGCATTTATGTTTCATATTTCAATCTAGGTTTAAATCCTTCAGATGCCTTGATTGACCAAGATTTGGCAATCTTTTCTAACATGATGCTATTACAGATTAACTGAGATTCACATTGTTTTACAAATAACGTAGGTAGATCAGGGATACATTATCGGTTTACATTTATGCTCAATAAATGCTGTTTCAAAAGGAAAATCAGGTCTGTTTTAAAAGGCAAACAGAAGATTCTAAGTAGGGAAATGACTATAGGTCATCCTCCTCAACGCGAGGAAAAAAGGACCCGAGAACTCATTTACCTTAGACTTCAACCCGTGAGTCGATGTCAAGGAGTTCTTTTCTTATTTTTTTCTTCATTCCAGCTCGCAAACCAGATACTCACCAGCATAAAATCCAAAATCCAAATTGGAACGTCAATTTTCAACCTCATTGTGTCATTCATACAAAACCCATCCCCAAGTTCGACCAGAGTCGCATAATCGCAGTGAGCGTGGCCGCGTCGCATGCAGTCTGGCGCTTGCCGGGTCTGCCGCCAGCGGGCGTTTCGACGCGAATCAAACAAAGCCGATCGAGGTATGAAACCCCGAGAAAATCTATACCTTTCCAAAATGGCAAAATGGTAATTTTGATCAAACTCGGAATTTTCAGATCTCATGACAACCATCGCCCGCGGAATCATCTTGAAAATCAGCTACCACATCGAATTCCGGTCGGAATTCGGCACGTTTAATTTCACACTTTATAAACCGTTTGGTAGAAGGTACATCAGCGCATTTCGAGCGGGCGCTCAAGGTGCCACATGCCATGCGTGAACCGCAAACTAAGCCTGGCGCGGCCCATGTGGACATGTGGAATCTCCTAATTGGAGGAAAATCAAAGTTGTGTGGATAAGTGGAGGCAAACCAACAAGTTAACATGTCTGAGGTGTAAAATGAGGGGACACACAAGAGGACAAAAACAAGAACAATTCTCTGGTCGGCAATACAGTGGAGGGGAATCACCAGAGAGAGAAGCCCAAACTTCTCTAGATTTCCGTGTTCCTAATGGCTTGGCCTCGCGCTGCCAAGAAGAAAGTTGCTCTGCCACAAGCGGCTACGCATGCGGCACTTGCCAGATTTTCATTAACCCAAGAGGTAGGGTCTTCCTACTAGGTTATTTTCGCTTAAGAGTCTCAGAATGGTTTTGAGTGTTTCCAGGCCGTAAGATTTCCACGCCCGAAAACTTAGGAACCGATCGCAGAACTTGGGACTCGCTGATGGCCCGACCGATCCCGCAGAAATGGTCCCTTTGTGATATAATCAGGTGTTAAATTATGTCGGTGTCGGCCAATACAGGATTCGCCCGCCAGCGGAACCGATGTTTCGTGAGAATACCCACTGACGTGACAATCGTTGCTTGGATCGCAAAAATACCGGATTGTAGTCGGACCATAATGGTCCGCAAATTGCTTCGTGGTGTTGCCGCTTGATACGGTGAGAAGGAATGATGTGTGAAAGATAAAAAACTCAGAATTTGCTTAATTAATGGTTTTAAACGTAATGAAACGAGATGTTAATGCATGCTAATTGACGGTTAACATGGATGCTCAATTATTTAAAATATAATTAGCGCAGCCATCGAATTGGATTGTTATTAGCCCATGCGAAAGCAAATTTTGATGTTATTGCTAAGAACACACATGCCGTGAGTTAAATTTCATATTATATGGCCAAAATATATTAGTATGAATTGTTCGAATGGTATAATGTATCGAGCATGCATCGGGGCGCCCTGAATGGTAGGTGTGAGTGCATGACATGAAAGAAATAAAAAAGGAAAATGGTTGTGAAAGGAATTTCAAGGAAGATTTTTTCGGGCGAATGCCGAGAGCCATTCCAACGTCATCTCTGGATATCACCCAAGAATCACCAAGGGTCATTCATAGACTTAATTGAACTTTGAGGCGCCTTCGAACAAAAACCTTTTGTTTAAATCAGATTTTCTCACTTTCGCTTAGGCATGCGGAGGGAGCGAGCCCGAGAAGTGGGAAGGGGAGAGTCGCATTCTCATCCATATCATGTGTATATCTGCAAGTAGGATCAAGTATTTGCTCAGTGTGTTTCAGCTTATCGCATGCACTTAGGTGGGGAGTATGCAGGAGATTATCACTATCGGGCATTGCTCATCCCGTCAGACGGATCATTATTTCGTACAGGAAGTGTTCGCAGGAAGATCAGCCCATTGGGAGGTCGCCGTAAAGTTTTATCGCTGACTGATTATTGCAAAACATGTATTAGACTTCTAAATTTTAATATATAAGTTCAGATAAAGAGCTTATGTAATCAACTCGAACTACACACATGTGTGGTTAGTTTTGGGCGTAGTATTTCATGTACGGGCCTGGCGCCACTACCGTTAACAGTCCCGCTATATACATTCTCCGCGGTCGATCAATGTTCGACCGACTGAACAGAGTGTCTAATGTTTTGATAAAAAAGAGTAAGGGAACTATAGTTGAACATCGGGCGTTTTGAACTACAATCAGCACGTATCAAAGAAAATCATAAACATACACCTATAAGAGCGATTATCTCAGAACATGATTCATACCACTGGCATAAGGCGTTTCACCAAATGGTGCATTTCAAATTTTTTTTTTGTGGAGCCCCAGCGAAGTAATCTCAGAGTAGTATCCTTATCACTCGCCTGATTTACATCAGATTCAGTGGTTTGTTATCTTAGAATGTTACCAAAAGATGGCGAATGATTCAATCTACTCAATACTTAAAAACCAACCAGAAGAATTCAGAAAATCTATAAAAATATAAGATCATATTTATAAATAAATAAGAGAAAATTGTCATGTATTCATAGATCTATACAACATGGATTACAAAGTGTGGAAGAAACATAACTGTGATCTATTTCGAGATCTCATGTGAAATGAATAAGTGATAGAATGATTCTAGATACTACATATACTAAACAGGCCTCAAGAACCTTTCATCAAATATATATCTGCGCCATATATAGTAAAAAATACTTCTATATATATCATAAGGTCATTCTATAAAGTATGAACCTCAAAGTTGAAAAGGAATCGGTCTCATGAATGTGTGAGTAGAGATGTTAGTTTTTTTTGAATTTGTCTGCACACATGATGTGACCCAATGTTATTTAATCGAAATTCACCTAAAACATTTATCAAACGAGAAAGGTAGAGTTAAAAACTCACTTTATTTATCTTTAAATAAAAGAAAAAGAGAATATAAGAAAAAACAAGAAAAAGAATCAAATAAAATTCTCAAAATCGACTTCAAAAATTCTTGGTGACTGGTTATGTCATCTACCAGCAGGTAAAAGATAATACCAATCATTGTTCATCGATGTGATTGAATTCTAACTAAGATATATGATCTTGATTATCATTCGGTATCTAACCCCAACATCCAAGAGAAAAATGAACGGAGAAATATAGAAACCAGAGATAAACATTGGCATCGGGTAAAACTTCGAAACAAAGAGACCCATCCGGCACTCACGTATTGCGTGTTCACTGGCGAAAAACCAAATGCACCATCATGTTATTTTTTGCTCAGCTACCGGGCGACACCACCACCGCCTGGGCAGTAAGATACATTCGTCAACCATCGTTTTTCCACAGCTGGATGTTTCGTAGATGATGTCTTTTGCGGCTTCCAATTTTCATAGCGAAAGAGAAAGTTTTCTGGCAATTCTTCGAGTTTTTTCAACGCAATTTATATGGATGGAAAGATATCGCCAGATCTTTCTAACGATATTTTCGGGCAATTTTCGAGTTACTGCTGAATAACAGATTTTGAAAAGTTTGAAGGAATTTTTCGCATCCAACACGCGTTTCATCGAAGAAGCACTACGTGGCGCCGCCGATTGATGACGTGCCGCCGCCGACCATTCAAACGACCGGCAGCCGATCAATCGATGATGTGGACGGCGACATGGCAGCTGACACACCAAAGGCGCTTGAGGTCGCGTCGAAATTATCGGGTCCACGTGGCTCAAGCGCTGACATGACACGCAGTCAACGTTATTACTCGTGCGATACGCAACAGCGGCGCCGGAATCGCCATCGAACTTCGATCGATCCGTTTGACCACATTCCATCGTTCATGAATTGTTTTTAAAATTTTCGCTTTGAAATTTCATTTAATGTGTAAACCTTCAAAACATTTGAAGTCATCGATATTTTATAAAAATTATGAATATATATTAAGATGACTTAGTTCGCGTTGATTCAACCTCGCTTAGATGAATGTTTAATGATTTATTTCTTCTAATTGTTCAATACATGTGTATGGAGTAGTGCTATAGATAAGGCAATAAAGTTGAGATAATGTGAATTTTTCCTCTACTTTTTATATGGTGGGAGAATGATGATCGCCGTGAGCGACATGTCATGCGAAACACCCAAATCAATTCTTTAGAAGAACACATTATGTCAATAACACAAGCCCAATCGTGTGATCTTAATGAGCACTGCTGAGTCACTGGAACAAACATGGGATGAATGTTCAATTCTTTCATCCATCCAGCGGAATACAAAGAAAGGTGCGTAGAAAAGGCAAGCGACTCTAAATATGAATGGAGATTAGATACCTAATTAAGGTGATGATCTAGAGCGCCAACAATAAAGCGATAAAGATCTATAACCATGAATGCACTATGGATGAAGAAATGTACGCTATTAACTGAAGTAAATTTGCCTGAAGAGAAACATGAAGGCCATCGTGAGAAATGAATAAAAATAAAATACATATAGGAATGTTTAGTTTTTTCCTTCTTAATGAACTTCATGAAGATACAACATTCTGCCCACATAAATGATATATGTCATTTGGTTATCTTAGAATAAGATTACATGTGCTTTTTTTGATGGCACAGAATAGAATCAGCGCCGCATCTCTTAATCACGAAGCAAGCTTTAATGCAACCATATAAATTTAGGTTTTGTTGGTAAATTGATCGTCTCACTCATAACCTTTGTTTTTTCCATACACTAAGCTTTATCAGCTTGATGCAGAACCTCGTGATAATGTTGTCACCAGACAGAGCTGCAGTTCACTTTTCTGCTAATGGAACAACACACAGGGCACAACGCTGATTTGAACCAGGGGACAAACTAATATGCAAACTGCGATGTTTTGCATCAAAATTGGCACTTCTGAAGAGATGGGGTTACGTCGAGACAATCTCAACAGCGGTGGGAGTTTCGAGGAGGAACGACGTCTAGCATTAAAAAGAGGCAAATACATCGTCAGAAATAAGGATAGAGTTGCTCGCATTTTACGCCGAGCAAAAGATGATAAAAACGCATTCGTCGCTACATTTTAAATAATCATCAAACGTCGCCAGATTATGTTAAGATGGTAACCTCGGTACTGAACACCAGTCACAATCGACCGTGAAATTGGACGCCAACAGCAAAGTGGAATCATACCATGCACCTCAATACGTCAAACATGATGCGGCTCGCGGTGCTAGCCACTTGAAGAACCTGGTCATCAACAATGTTCGGTTTCATAATTTTCTCTTCCAAACAAGCCGAGAATCTCGTGATAAACCTTACCCATACCAGCAAGATCAAAACTTTACGATGTCACCATGTGAGTTGGGGAGGAGGATCGTTTCTCTGCCATGTTCAGTGGATGCTTATATGCATCAATCCAACAAGGTCAGATCTTCACGAAAACAAATGAATGAAAGCGTCGCGCTTCAGCGGCAAAAAGATCAACCACGGAACAAGCAATGCGTGAAAGCGCGCGTTATGCTGCGAACATGAATTGCTTCAACCGTGGAAAGCCAGTTACTTTGCCTTTGATCAGACCGCCAAAGTACGAGGCTTACCAAATCATCAGCAACGCATTTATAGCAGTCGCTGAAGATCAGAATTTTCCGCTGACTGGCGGATCGGGTGAGCAAATCCCACCACACAACGCGACCAACGGTTATGTGATTTTTTTGTATAAATTTCGGCAGCATATCACCGGGAAATAACAGACAAGAAAAGTACTTGTAGATCGCAACCACAAACAGCTAAAGGCCGCAGACTCTCTATCTTCATGATGGGCTGGCGAACAGTTCGTCGACCCGTCAAGAAGCCAGTTAACAGGTTTTAAAATCATCAAGATCGGTATGGCACACAAACACATATTTTTTACAAGATTTGCGCCGACGGCTACGAAGGACATCATTCCATCTAATAAACCATATGTTAACGTAAATTGGCAGAGTCTTTCCCAGAAATGATAAATGGCATGTCGTCAGATTATAGACAGATCGCTTCAGAAAGATTTAGCCAGTCGTCTTTAGATTCATGATAGATAGATTTTCTATGCGAGCTAATGCTCGTAGGAAAGGGCGGAACCGATCGCTGCAAAGTTTCAAGAGCATGTTTTCTCGGCTGATCATCAAATTTAGGTCATCAGTTTTATGCAAGACGATGGAGCTCAATATCATCACTTTATAATACTCACCGATTCGGGTCACGCTTATTTGATTTGATAGATTCACATTTATTTCTTCGTTATATAACACTTGTTAGAATCAATTAAACACAAAAATAAAATCTTTACATAATTTCACAGATCGGAAATATCTATCCACTATTTAAAGTATATCGAGATGAAAGAAATAGTTGTATTCAACTATCTCCTTACAATCGCAACAAATTGCAGGGCTTCTATAAAGGAATAGACCTCGGGATACGGTGGTCAATGATGGCGTGTAAGGCGTTATCAATATTTTCGGGATGCACTACGATTGCACTACATTATAATAGAGTTCCATCTGGGTGTCTTCCATTCCATATAAATTATGGAAAAGTGTGACGCCTATGAACGTTAGCGCCTCATTAAAAATAGATGTTCATACGTTTCATGAATATAGTTATCCGCGGAGAAGAAATTTATCTCTATAAGATACCGTAGTCCCTTCCAAAGGATATATATCTTCTGTAAGATATAAAATGGAAACGGAACAAAAATTAAGTCAACAGATGCCGCCTCAAAGAGGAATTTCCACTGAGCGGATACAAGGATATTACTCATTTCTATGAAGGAATATCCTAAGGCTGAACAGGGTAAGAATCATTGATTCAACACTTACAAGACTAGACAACATAGAAAGTCTAACCCCACGTGAAGCGAGTGGAAGTGACAATTTGCTAGATCAAGTTCCTATGGAGCAAGATCATGAACAATCTCAACCTCGACGTAGTAATCGTGAGAGAATTCCCCATTATGGCTTTGACATTGAGGGAGAAGCTTTCATGATTGCTCATGATGAAGAAGAGCCCAAAACAATACAACAGGCTCTTTCTAGTCCTAAATCTAAAGAGTGGTTTGAAGTTATGAAAGAGGAAATGAATTCAATGGAATCAAACCGAGTATGGTATTTGGTTGATTTGCCGCTAGGTCGTAAGACCATTGGGAACAAGTGGGTTCTCAATATTAAAATACAAGGCTAGATGGGACAATGACATATGCGCCCGATTATAGATATGGGGCTGGCACATGTCGGTATAATCGACTGCGAAAAGACCTTCTCTCGCTCGTGGTTAGGTTCTAATCAATTCACCTCATTATAGTTACTGTGCGTTGAATGGATTCTTTTGAATTATACAAATGAAGTTAAGACCGATTTCCTTAATAAAGAGTTTACAGAATAAATTTTATATGATCCAACCTAGGCTTCAGCTCAAAGGATATTTTTGTGCTCATAAGCTAAAAAGATCCATCTATGGTCTTTAAACATGCCTCAGACAATGGAACCTCAAACTCCCATCAAGACATGTTGGAGATGGTTTTACAAATGATGGAAGAGGATCATTGTGTGCATATTAAACGCTCAAATAATCCACTTCATAATTTATATGTCATTGGCATTAATGAATAATGGAAATGATAAGAAATTGATAATGTGATTCGCGATCTTCAAAATGCCTCCCGGGTTTATCTCCATAGACGATATAAAGAAAATATTAATCGCGCACTTATGCATGATCAAGCCTGGCTGCCTCATTGAGAGCAATTTGAGTCAGAGTCTTGATATATGTCCTAAGTCGCCCGGGTGATAGCAACGAAATGTCCAGCACTACTCCAAAGTATCTAAACTGATGTATGCCATGATGTACACACGCCCAAACATATGCTATGTTGTCATTAGCAAGTAGTCATTATAACCTACGTGATAAAACATCGATAGCAAGAATAGAATTTTGCAGATCTAAAAGAACAACAGATTATGTGTTATGCTACCATGAGATCATACTGATCGGGTTATACCTGATGCTTCAATGAATGATCAGAAATATCACGGGAAGACCAAACATATCTAGATTAGATATCATTTCACAAGATATGATCACGCAAACATGGTTCAAGACACATTCACAATGAAATGCTAGCGCATCTGGCTACTAAACCAATAATACATGCATCTACGAGGCATAGATAATTTAGGCGCATGTAGATGTGATCGATGGATAAACACTTGGTGATCTTCTTACAATGACAAAGAGCATTTTTGCCATGGTTCGCTCATTTTTTTTTGTAATGGTGCCAGATGCCTCTTAGCACACCCAAATAACGTATGTCACGATTGACACCTCATACGAGTAATCGCTTTAGCGCTGTGGAGCGAGTAGAGATGAGACCTTATCAGAGGATCGAGGCGCGAATGGAGATTGGTTATATATGAGAGGATTTCATCTCATCATCTCTCTTTGATGAGAATCAAGATGACTTTACTCAATCGATATGAAAATGCCTTAACTCCCCACCATTCATGCGCCTATTTATAGAAGCCGAAAAAACTGTTAATAACATCGCGGAATGTGGAAATAAGTTTGCCTGAGGCTTTTGAGCGATAATAAGACTTATGGTGTTATTTGTTTTACAATGAGCAAGCATACCTTTCATCTTTTATGAGTAGCTCCACCATAACATATTTATATCAGATAAGTAGATTTACTCAACTGGGAAGCAAGAGAATGAATCCTCGCTTGTTATGGAGTCGAAATCCTATATATGGATTTCATCTTTCACCCTTTAGACTTTTTGACTATATCGATGTGATGATTTGATGTTGGTTATCTTATAATGTATCCTATAGTCAAGGAATGATTCGCTACGTAGCATTTAGTAAGAAAGCTAACTCAAATATGATTTTGGTATATATAAAAGAAAATTATTCTTCATTATACACTCACATTTATATTCACTGTCGGAGTTATTTCGCTTGATAAAGCTTGAAATAACTTAGTGTATCAAGTAATTGTTGGGAGATATATGTGATTCCTCGAGGGATCAACTATACTCAATTATGCATATGAAAGATACTGGTAAATAAGCACTCGCCTTACCCTTACGAGGTTGATGTCTACATACTCAAACAGTTTGTATTGAGCTCCCACCATCATGTGCTTCGTGCTGCACGATCCGCTCACTCAGATGAATACCACAGCCGCTGAACGATGTGAATAAAACACCGTTGTCGGCGAGCAGGAGATGTCAAGCATGGTACGGGTCGTCTATGCGGGCTTGACTCGACTCAAGACCCATTGGATGCCTCCCTTGATAGAAGACATGTCTCATCCTAAGAGACGTGAATAAGAGTCTATAAGAATATGACTCTGATTCATTTCTGCCCGCTTTTTTTATGAGAAATAT
Organism: Tetrastigma voinierianum; assembly: GCA_016808115.1. Taxonomy (NCBI): domain Eukaryota; kingdom Viridiplantae; phylum Streptophyta; class Magnoliopsida; order Vitales; family Vitaceae; genus Tetrastigma; species Tetrastigma voinierianum. The sequence continues at coordinate 415,148 of JAEQBH010001133.1, forward strand.
GTATGAGAGATAACATTTGTTTCAAAATCTCACAAAAGAGAACCAAACTCTCGCTGCATAAGCGCTCAGATGTAAACCGAATACATATCCAACACGATCTGTTTTATGCTCAAGCATCAATCGACTCGCGCTTCAACAAGTATCATTTATTTCACGCAAATAACGTTTTCCAACACACACATGCGGATGTAGTCAGGATTTCAACTCTAATTCCCACTGGTCCCATGAAGTTCGCACACTCCGGATTAGAGTCTGGAGTCCATGATTCACCCTCAACCACCACATCTTCAACATTATTTCAATAAGCCAGAACCGTCAAAGGTAATGGCGAGCAAGAATTTTTCTTCAAGAGGGGCATAATTTAGTAGTAGAAAAATATAAATTTCAAACAAATTTAATAAAAACATTATTCAATATATTTGATATACATCAAACATATTTAAAACATTATGTTAATCTAAGAATATAATGTTTTTTTAAATGTTACTAAGAATATAATATTAATACGGCTTCAAATAACAAATTTTGTGATTAAAGCAATTTAAATATGAATAATTATTATCAATAATAAATTCTTAGTGAATTAATTATAAATTTATCATTTATTTATGTAATATTTACTAATGATTTAAATAGGTAAACTCAAATAAAGAATGAAGCCATTTCTATCAGTCTGTACTTTCAAATTAGGTTTCAACGTTAGGTTATCAAAACACTTTAAAGATATAATAAACATCTGGTGTGCGGTAAACGTCAAATCCGCTTTTAAATTGATTTTTTTTTTTTTTGCTACAATTATACACAGAAGTTTGTATTAGATTAACACTATAGGATGGTAAATTCTGCATATTTTTAAAGATAATAACCATCTTTCCTCATCTTCTTAACTTAGAAACAATAAATTTTGGGAAAAATTTAGTGGACCACAGGCCCCTATATCCCAAAGTACGGAAGAAAGAAAATAGAGAGAATAAATATACAATAAGAACAAAAAAAGGTTTAAAATTAATAAATTTATTATATATGTTTATTCAAACTCATTTTATTTGTTTTCATCATAAAAGATTCAAGAAAATTAAAAATTTGTAAAATTTTTGTATAATTTTGACAGATATTGACTTTCTTGTAGCTTTCCATAATTAATCAAACATTAAAAAAATCAATTTCTAATTTTTTTCTCATCGATATTTTCGAGGTTTCAAAATGTAGTTTAGCAGAAATGGAATACAAAAAAATTGCAAAACAAAGATGTTCGATACTTTAACGGCATACCATAGCAGGTGATAAAAAATAATTCCTAATAAACTGGTAGATATGAAGGGGGGCCAGGGACGTGGGGACGGGGGATGGCAGAGCATATAAAAACTGGGAAATGTATCCCCTTGAGCTTTATGTGGTGGTCGCCAACAGTTTGGGGCACACATGTGGTACTTTTCGCAAGAATGTGTTTTTTCCCTAGAATATATTGGTCTTAGAATTCTAATCCATCCCCTAAGCTCAAATTTAATGATATCTATACATATTAATGTTTTGCTCATGGAAGTTTGTATGGTGTAAAGAATATTATCAGAGATATTAGAAAAATGGAAGAATGATTAGAGAATGAAGATGAAAATAAGAAAGGACATTTAAGGTATGGTGGTAGTTTTATACTATGGTTGTTCTAAAAATATCAAAAGAAAGGGAGTAAATTTTTTTTTTTTAATCTATTCACATCAAAGATACTTAAAGGTAGTATTCTGGCTGAGGATGGACATCAGATTTTAACCTCGTAAATGGTATATCTTAGCAATTGTGATTTTGCAGGTAGGATCTACAATTTTAGGGGGACTTAACCTAGGTTTTGGTTCCACCCCACCTACCTACAAAGTGAAATAAAACTGATGTGGGGCATATGCCTCATAACATAGTGGCTCAACGCTTCTAAGGTGATTTCATGTTTTTTTATCATGAAATCTATAAAAGAAAGTCTAGAATAATCCATTATTATTAAAATGATATAATATTTTAAATCATTTGATTTTTTATATAGTATAGACAACAATGAAGATGAGTGAAAAAATATATATAAATAATTAATTGATTTAAACCTATTTTTTATTGTTTTCATTTTCTCATACTTTTCTCTTAATGCTTATGTTTTTTCAAACTATAACCAAATGCAAACTGATTTATTAATCACTTTGCAAGAAAAGAATATTTTTTATAAAATTGAAAAATATATTAGATAAAACTACTCAGAGGTATTAAAATTAACTGTATCATAAACTTTATATTAAAATTAGCTGTAAATTTTGTAATGTATAGATCATTCAACTACTAAAACTATAATGTAGTGGCATATAACAATATTGGTCCATTTACTATAAAATCTTAAAATAACATGTTTTTGCACTTTGAAAAAGCATCATTGTGTTTGATATACTGGTCTTCTTTAGCCTGGCAGAGCCGACACTTAGTTGTTTCATATCTAATCCAAAACCTAGGTTGTGCCTCTGAAATTGTAGGATCCTATTTCACTATATGTTACAACATCAAATTTGTTAAGTTATGCCCTTCGTCAAATCCTAGTGCCCCCTCCTCTTGAACTTAGATCCGGACTCCACAACTACCTTAAGGAACTATGACTAAACAATGCTTCTAAACAATTTAGTAGCCATCTTTCTTTACGGTCATGCTCAAGTGTCTTTTACGCTTCCTAGTGTCGCCGATGTCTTTAGTTTTCTATTAACATCGTGCCCCAACTATTCAACATTTTAGTTTCCACACATCACACTGATAATGCGCTTTTTTTAGTTCCTATTAGTGCTCGCACTAATTACCTAACTTTTATTATTATTTTAGTTTTATTTAACTTACAAGAACTACTTAACTTTAAGTTATCATTGTTCCTTCATCCTAACTATATTCATCATCCTAATCGTCATCCTTGTTTTATTCAATCAAGTTCCTTTTAAGTGTTATGTCAGCATCCAATTTCACCATCAACTTTTTAGTTTCTGCTATGTTGTTCAAATTATTTGATATTTTATGTTTCATTATGTCATGCTTAGACTATTTGACATTTTAATTTCCATGAATTTGTGTCATGATTAATGGTTCAATCTCTTTAGCTTCCATTTTACTGCGGGATCTAATCATCAAACTTTGCTTCTATCAAACCAACGCTTACCTTTAGTGTCTTACCATGTTGTGTTCAACCATTCAACCTTTTTTAGTTCTCTTATTAGTGTGTCACACCTAAATTATTCTACATTTATGTTACTATAAATAATTTATTGATATTTCTAATTGCAATGCTATGTCCCAGCGCCATCTTTTGACTTTCATAATTACACCCAAACTATCAAACTTGTTCTTTAATGTCAAACCAACTGTTAACTCTTTTTTACTGTGGCCAAACTTGCACATGCTTGATTTTTTAAATCTTTTGCTTCTATAGATGTTGCCCGCTTGATATTTTGTATCAAAACTATTTAGCTTTTTTATTTTATTTCGCGCTTCAAGATCCATGGTGAATGTCATGCTCATTGTGGTTGCTTATGCCTATATCACTGAGGACACTAAATCATGTGTTCAGAGCTCCAATTCAGACTAAACCCTTTCCAACTCTTTCTTGCTTTCTGTAAAGCCTAATTCATTTTCTTGAGAGGTAAGATATTTACCTTACTCATGAACTATATATATATGGTTACACCTGTAAACCTCAACTGATCCAAACCATCAATTTATATCGTTTCTTTACATTTCTCCTTCACTTTGATAATAGATCTATTTAATCACTGATCTATATTTCAAATCTAGCTTTGTTTCTTTCTTACTGATTAAAGTTATGATGCCTTACCTCTAATAACATTTTGTTTTGTCGAATCAATCAATCTCAAAGCAAGAATGTGAGATGTTAAAAATCGATTAAGGTTAATTAAACTATTTCAATGCAGGGAAAACATTTGACTATGTTTTAATTATAATCCGAGTATGGTTATGGAAAAACATAAAAATATTTTTTCTGCTAATAGTTTAATTATACAATAAAGATAGTTAATGTACTATTGAAACTCACTAATTGCGAGACTAGATATATGACAATGACCGTGACTGATCAAATGCAAAACATCCATTTGATGATATCAAGGATATTGCCAACATGCAGTGTTCTTCACTTTCTTATCAATATTATAGATTCAACTTTAATATTTTCTATGCCCACTCAAAATGTCCACCAAATGCAAACTATGGAAAATAGAGACATGGGTAAAAGTGAGATAAACACTTATTTAGATTAGTTTATATATTTTAAATATTTGATTAATCATAAATTTGAATATAATTTATTTATCACTTGAGATATTATTGAAGATTTCAAGATTTATTAACTACATCTTAATTATAGTGTTCTAAGACAATAGATAGTATGAATTGCATTTTCGTGTGTGAAATATATGAAAGATATTATTTAAACTGGCCTTTACGCTAATGTATACCACCAATAATATATTATATTAGTTCTATAATTCTCATTATCTTCGTTAACTCAATCTAATCATCGCGTATTTAAAATTGACGGTAGTTTAAAACATCATGCAGTAAAGTTGACCCCACTATGCACCTAAGTGGGTTACACACAACAATCATCCTTAACTATTGAAGGTAGTTAAACTCACAAATTTCATTTTGATTATTAATTGGGGTTTCCTTAAATGAATTAGTTTTAAACTTACCATGTTATGTAAATTGATGTCCCCTATTTTAACCACTAAGAGGTGTACATTATATTTACTGTTTGATCATGTCTTTCAAGAAATATTTCTTCCTTCAGTTAAATATATAAAACTTAATGAATATATGCAATACAAGTAACATAAACCATTATTTTTATAACTATTATATATTGTTTATATCACTGAAATTATTTTTGTCACTGTTATTATCTGTAGATAAGAAACATAATGTTGAATCTAATATTAATGTTGGTTACGTTTATATTATTATACGGAGAAATTTAAGAGAATTTATAGAGAAGTTACTAACTATTTTTTAAGCAAAAAGTTTCGTAGTTGTAAAGAAACGTGTTTTTCATCGTATGACTGTGAATGAACTTTTTTCAGCCCGCTATATGAAATGTGATATATAAAACAAGAGGCATGCAAATTCTATAATGATTTATTATATTCAAATGATGATCCGTAGTTTTATCTTACTAATTTTCTACCTCATAGAATGTTAGAGCAATCAAGAATTTATAACATATAGAAAACTAAATAATAATAAAAGGATCACAAGTAATGATTCTAAATCTCTTATATATTAATGTATATAATGATTTATAAAAACAATTGTAATAGCATTCCTAACAGAGATCGGAGGACTTTTATAAATCAAGACCTCTAATGGATGGACAAAATCCTTCATGTAACAGTTCCTAATGGACCTGATTAATCTTTGAAACAAACTCCTTTAATGGAAATATATCGCATCTTCTGAAAGTAGTTTATAAAAGTGAGAAAATAGACTGGGGTACCAAGTCTGTAGACATCATGTTGAGAAGGCAAGGGAAATCAAGGAACAAAAACAAACAATCAATCAACAACCAACTTAATCGCTGTCAATCACTTACAAATTTTTAACTCAATAAGCTTTCATCAATTTCATCTCACTCATTTTTAACAAGTCACTAATTTTCCAACATAGTGTTATTTTCATCTTCATAGTGAAACCCAAGATTTTCGCACCCCATCATTCCGGCCTAAGTTCTATTCAAGTTTCGATCAATTCTTCCATCAGGTATTATTTCACAATGGAAATTCATGTCACTTAATCAGATCTCTATTTCTAAGTATCACCTGGTTCATCAATTCTTCGAATAATCAGCTTCACTGAATGGTAAAAATCAACATTTTCATCTAATCTTTACAATATTTATCATGATAAACATTTCATTTGATTTATAAGGAACTATCAGCGAAACCAAGGAGCCTAGCTACTGACCTGGTTAGCCTTAGTTTAAAAATCTTTTAATTTCTAGCACACTCTCACTTTGTATTTTGTATATTTGTGTAAACTGCACCACCATACAACACATGATACAAAATATTATAATGTATCATATTGAAAATTTTATGTTAAAAGCTTGTCTTCCAAATGAGCCACATATGTTGATCATCAACACTTATTGATGATGTACTGCCATATATAAATAATCTCATCAATGATAAGATCCTCATTAAACATGACCCATGCCTATACTTGATTTTTCTACTATTTATAGAATTAAACTGTATGGGTTAATCAAACATTAAATTCTTTCATTCAACAATTTTTTTTAAGATATGCAAGTAAAATATTTCAATTGTTTGTTATTTAGCTGCTGCAACCATCAAGAATAGTTTTGAATATCTTCCTTAACTTACCGCACATTATTTTGTTATAACTAGATAATACTGTTGCCTTTTTTGTATGACATACTGTTTTTTGTTATCTCGAAAAATATATATTTGTTGGTGAAGATTGGTTCCATTAATGGTCCATATATGATCAAGAATATGATCAGATATTAGTTCTTTATCAGTGATATCACAATTAATAATTATTCAATATTTTGTTATTATAAATCATGAAGTACGGAATCGGTTTTAAATTCATGAGTAAATCATTTGAATTATATCAAAATCATTCTGAAAATTATATATAAATACATCACAAAATATATATCATTTCATTGAGAAGCTTTTCTAATATTATTGTTCACACAGATAAATCCTTCAAATGAATGCAAAATAAACAAATAATTTTCCATGTCTCTACTTAAGTGATCATAGATGTAATGACAATGATGCTTTTAAAGTATCAATATAAGGATATTAATACGATACTTTAAAAAACTGTCATTGAATACTATGCACAAACATGATACCTAAATTATTATAGATGTATACTTTAAAAAGCCGCTATGATTGCACTTACCTATTTTTATGACACTCGAATATGACACATTCAAAATGATTTTATACATTTATCACACAGAAAATATTTAAACCAATCTGAAAGTGAATCGACCCAGAATGAATTAGAAAAGTTATTTCGCGCATGGGTCATTTAGTCAAACTATGGTCAAAACCGAGGTCAACCAAGACGCCAAAAAGAGATAATTTATATTTATTATTAAATTAAAAATAATTATAAAATGATAATCTTTATAAATTGACATCATCTCCTCCGTTTGTTAAGATTGTAAGAGTCATAATCAACTTTCAAAATGAGAAATGGTAATTCAACAACCTTCAAATTCTTCAGATCTGGATTATTAAACCGACCACCGCCTGAACGTCCTTCGCAGGTGTAAACTAGCTACCATGTTCACCCTTCACGACCTGGTATTACCTAATTTCACGTTTAAGATCATTTCTGTGCAATAAACCGTCATGAAAACATGTTGTAAACCCGAGAAAATTTTAATTTTCTGAAAAAGGTAAATGGTAATTTCGGCCATAGAATTTTTCTTGTGGTTCTGATGATCGAAACAGACTTCACTGGTTGGGAACCGCCTCCCACGAATACCTAAGGTCGATTGGCCAAATTCTGAGATAGCCAACTTTACTATTTCATGCAATGGCAAATGATAAATGACAGTGGCAAGGAGGTCCCACACCACATGGATGCATGCAAATAGGCTACGTGTCTAAGGAAAAGTTCCTGCATGAGGTAAATTAGTGGATGCTGTGTGTCTCGATAGGCTTGTGGTATAAGGAATTTAAGTAAAGGACGCGGGTTAGGAGGCGGAAAGGAAGGTGTCAAGAGGCTTAGGAGAAACATGTCTTCAAAATAGAGAAAGACTAACTGTGGGGAGAAAGAGAGAGTGATAGAGAGACTCCACTCTTCTCTCTACCCCTGACCACTTAATCTTACGCGCCTGCTTTCTGAGCAAGAGGGAAAAGTTCAACCTATTTACAAGGGCTTCGTGAGAAAACCTGAGCTGGGAGTTTATCAACCCAGAGGGGTAGGTCTTCTACCTTGGCCTTTCACCAAGGCTGCAGGCCATGCCCTGTGGAATGTTTGGTCAGATGGTACCATGAGAGTCACATCTGAGGGCAAGACATAAAACCTAATTAAACCACTGGTAGGGAAAAAGTGGAATGTGGTGGTGAGTCCTTCGAGCAATTGTAGCTCATCAATGAAATTGATGCTAGGCTTTTGAATTACCTGACCCTGTAGACTAAGTTATAGTCTCAGATCACATACCAAATTTAAATCTGGTCGGGCCGCTTCGCCAATTCCTGGGTCAACTACCGACCTTAAAAGACTTTTAACAAAGAAACTAATCTGGAAGCACTGATGTTGTAGCCCCATCAATGAACTTGATGTTAGCTCTTCAATTTCGACATTCTACCTTATAACGGTTATGGTCTTTTAATTTAAGCGGTTGAATCATGGTGGGTCGCCCAAGAGGTCGCCAACAAGTAACGAAATGCGCGGGTCGCCAACGAACGGAAGGGTCACGCTGCGGTACCGAAACGCCCATGAACGTCGCCAAATGCGAGGGTCGCCCATGAAATAAAGTATCGTCGAGCGAGGTCGTCCGCGAACGGTCACAAACGGCAACGCCAAAACACCGGAACAGCATTACGAACAGCACGCCCAACATAACGCCCGCGGTCGCCAAACAGGGTCGCCATTTAAAGACAGAATAGCGGGTCATGAAACAGCATCGCTAAACAAAGAGGGCCGCCACTTTCATCAGTAACGCCCCGAGGGTCACCGTTACAGCAGGATATCGCCTGCGGAGGGGCTTCCTTCGCCCATGAAATACGTCGCAAATAAAGTGAGGGTCGTCTCACGAAACAGTAACGTCAAACAGTGCGGGGGTCGTCAATGAACAGCGGTCGCCCAAGAGGGTCGTCCGCTGAACAGAGTCGCTCAAAGACGACACGACCTCCAACTCGGAATATCTCTTCGTTTAACTCCATCGGGCGTTCTCGGGATTTCATGAAAGTCATTATAAACCTCCATCGGGACTCTCTCGGTGCTATGTGGGTGCCTGAGTTGGCCGGAATGGCCGCCCAGCCGGGCGTGGAGGTAGGTCGCCCGGTGAGACAGCGAAGCCGCGCGTGGACTTCAACACCTTTAAGGCTGGCAACTTTCTTCGTCCGAATTCGACGGTAATTTTTTTGAATTTCTATGGAAAGCCCATTGAGTCAAGATTTCCAGCTTATGTTCGTGGAGGAGCATTGGTCCAACGCAAAGAATCGAATCAGTTCAGCTGCGTGTTAGCTTATGGATAATATGCAATTTAACGACGTTGATATGCCGATATAGCTCGAAAGGATACAGTGGAAGATGACATGCGATAGCATGTTGCGTGATATTTAACAGCACGTTGAATCTAAATGGCGCGCGGATAATATGCAATAATATAAAATATGGTGATTATGTATGCAACCAGCATAATGGTAATTCATGTACCAAGATGATGACACGGGTGTGAGGCATGGCACCGACCAATCGTTAAAATAAGAACGCCATGGTCAAAACTGTAATAAATGATCGACGGATTCTGAACGGTCAGAGTCCAAACGAACAACGGTTTCTAAACCACTGGAAATAAATAAGTGTGTTCGGGCATAGCAAGACGGGCAGACCTCCTGTGTGGAAAGAATCCAAATGTTATTCATACTAAGAATATGATTCCTGCTGATGCAAGTTCGTGAAAATGTTGGAACCCGCGGCGCGTCCAGCGCAAAAACCAAAACTGTGGCCCAATAAATAAATGTTTGAGTCAAATGTGCATCGAGGTGTTTCCAAATGGGCCATACCCCAAAAGAAAACAAAAGTTCGCTTTCTGAAAGTCTGTGGAATAAAGGATCGGTCGTATTTCACACTGCCTGTGTGTGAGGAGTCTGAGTAATCCGTGGATACGGGTGCCGGAGGTATTCACTGATCAACATCCATGCGAAAATTCCACTTCAACGTTCTTCACAATCATCACGCAACTTTGAAGCTGGCGCACCCCTGTAGGAGATTTACCATCGAGCTTTGGCTCACCCACTGGATCCCCTTTCAGTACACTGGCGAAGACATGTCCATCCAGGCCGTGGAGTGCAATAGCGCCCGTCGTACCTGCTGAAGATTTTGTAAAAATTATTAGAACAATATATTTGCATTTCGGGGTACGCTAGAATGTACACCAGTCCTCGATGAAAAAAAAACGACCTAAAATCCGGCCACAAACAGATCGAGCTTAGTATACGAATACCTAGACATGGGGCACTGGTTCAGAATATTTGTTATCAGAGAACGATCACAACTTGGTATACCCCATCTGTTTGATGATGAAAAAAAAAAAAAAGAAAAAAAAAGAGACCAAATGTCTGAAATCGATGTCCAGATCATAGTCATATCATGTCCAAAGAGGTTACCCAGGAGTCCACTCGACAGATTAGATCACAAAAGAATGATCTCAAAGTTTCGTACGCCATTGTTCGCGTGTGAATTAAATGTGGTAAATGTATGGAAACAAAGAGCACTGGGGCTCAAAAACATTAACAACATGGAATTTTTATCAACTTTTACCATCATACGGTGGTATGGTGTCAGAGGCCCAAATAGAAAACTGGAATTATACTACCAGTAACTAACTCCGTTTTGATCAGAGGCTTCACTGGCGCTGTTATGGTGCTACGACAGCCATCGCTACACAGCCGATGCAATGAGGTCGGAGGTGCCAAGACCTGAGGTTCAGCGCAGACATCCTCCCGACGCTACAGCAGCAGGACCCGGCGGTAGCCGCACCATTGGTTCCTACGTATCGAGAGATTCTCCGTGAATGAGATCACCCACATTCGACACGCCCGTCATCCACCAGGTGAGTCCGATTCATTGGGAGCGGTCGCCGGTACTCTGGTGACCCGGAGATCAGCCACAGGCTGTAACATTTTTCGTAGACTATTCATGGAAATATTCGCCCCGCCAGACATGGGCGTCCGAGTTCCTGAAGCCGAGACAGGGACGACGACCGTACTGGAGTATCGAGCGATTTTGCCAGTCACGCCGGGATGATTACGTGGCCACCGGACGCCGCCAAAGTCGAGGTTCCGGCGACGGCCGAAGGTCCATCCGGTGCGAACGCGCATAACCGCAAAGATACGATCGCACGGTCGCAGACACCACCACGAGCGAGAGAATCACGATATCCGAGACGGTACAAATACAAGAGGAAGCGAGTCACTTCGAAAGTCTTCGGAAAGAAGCCGAAGGCTTCCGCCTGGCATGGTTTTCAGATATCGCACCACCCGGCCTACGCCTAGTGGTCTTTAACATGGATACCGCCAGACCGATGATATGTTTCTATCATGCATCGTACCGGCATATGAAACGTGATCGCTCGCAGAGGCAACTGATCTCAGAGCTTGATCCGACGCAGCCCCCAGCCATCAAGAGAGATTAGCGCGATGATATAATGGTTCCTCCACCCCAGCAGGTCGTGAGAACCAAGATCGCCCGGTAGGTTTGACAGCACCCCGTACCGCACGACGCTGTGAGGGGTCGTGGCATGGGGCCCGAGAGAGGTCAGACAGGCCGCAAGGTGCGAAGGTCAGGGTTCGTGGACGTGTCTACATCACACCACCCACCGTTTGCATCGGGCCAACATGGCGGTGGTATAGCCATTCTTTACACGGCGGGCGGTGGCAAGATGATCTTGCATCGTATTCATTCATCAGCCGTGACTCGGGCCAGATGAGTCTACGCAGCTCGGTGTATCGAGGAGCCGGCCAGGCGAGCTCTCCGGTGATCAAAGGCATTTGGTGATTGATCGTTGGTCACAGTTAGTCTCCTTGATCTCACCACCGCGGACCCTGGTAATACGGACATGTCGACCTACATTATCCTCGATACCCGATCATTGGATACCATGAATATCAACGATCGTGAGCGTAGGATAGATTACCCGCCGCCACGTGACTGCACTTCAGTCACTTTTGTGCATGCATGTCATTGCTTTGCCTCGCATTTACGGTCCGCTAAGGACAAGGTCAAGCAAGCCGTCCGAGACGAAAAGGCCAATTCGTAATGACCACCTCTATGTCCGAGTACGGCGGGATGTTTTTCCGTATGAGCTACCGGATTGCTCCAGAGGATGTGGTAGATCAGACGCCACACTCTCGCATCGCCATCTCTATGACTCGCAGATAGATTTGACCCTGGGCTGAGTTAAGGTGAACCCGGTCCGCCACAGATAGTCGGATAGTATTATTAACAAGCACTTCACCATGGGGGCGCCCAGCCCCGTTCATAAGAAGAAGGACAAGACCTTCTTATTTACCACTATCGGTTAGCCGAATGGTTACGATCAAGAATCTGCATCATTACCAGGATCGATGATCTTGCTTCGGACACCGAGTTTTACCAATTCCAACATGTAATCTCTCAGACCGGTTACCATCAATCCGAGGCAGAAAGACATCCTGGCACTCGCGCGCACTACGGGCAATTTCTGAGTTTACGTGATGCCCTTCGGATCATCGAACGCACAAGCAAAGATTCACGCGGCAGTATATACGGTGGTAGCAGTGGTGGCAAATGTGCGACCACGGATATTCCAAACTCTATTAATTCGCCGTCAGCCTGATGACATTCGATCTAATTCCCACTTATGTATAAGATAACACCGACGCTGATATAAGATCCATCAAATGACTAAAACTGGTAAGCGAAGTTCGCTTATCGAGCAGATTTTCGACACGTAGTGCTCCGCCTGTGGAGGTCACAATCTTGAGAGAAGGTCGAGATGAAATGGGAAGAGGTCAAGTCACCGGCATAATGAAGCCTGGATTATCAAGGGTCACCTGAGGTCACAGAGGATTTCTCCAGACTGGGCAAATGACCTAAGCACTGAACAACTAAAGGAGGTAAAGTTTGATCTGGACTGACCATATGTAGTGAGCATTCCAGATCGAGGAGGAGATCACTCACTCCCATCTTGATAGAAGCCCATTGTACAAGACACACAAAGGTATCAGAGATTTAACGAGGGCCTGACTGGGATGTGTTTCACGCAAATCTGAGGGCAGAGGCATGGTTCCCGCCGCTAAAGAACTCATGAAAGGTGACCAATTCTAATTAATGATACTTGAGTCAAGCATGGGGTCACCAAGATCTAAGCTCACTACTTATACCTGGGCGAGGAGTTCGAGGTGTACTGCACCCATAAAGTCTCACATATTTTCACGCACGGACCTCACATGAGGCAACGCATGGATGGAGTTCCTGAGATTATGACTTCACTTACCATCCCGGTAAGGCAAATGTGGGTTGGCGCACTCGGGCTTCAAGTCTGGTATATTGCCAGCAACTTTTGGGAGCAAGATGCTCGAGATCGTGGACATTCACTACGTGACAAATGAAAGCGCACTCGGGCGCCTGGGAGCTGAAGAGCTGGCACCACCGCCAGCAGGATCGAGTCCCGCGCAGCACAGATATTCATCATGATAAAGGCACACTTCGCACCATGACTATGCAGCTTAATCGTCACGGCGGAAATAAGCAGATGTGACGGTAGTGGTTCCCACGTGACCGATTTGAGAGAGTGAGATTCTCGTGAGTTTCACTCGCCTCGAGCCACAGACATCCAGTGGCACACAACAGATCTTCACGCCAAGATTATCGGAGGGGATGAAGAGACGTAGAGACTTCGCTCGAACGATGTCTCACACATACGCAGAGATTGGGCCGAGCACCGTGTTGCCACAGGCTACTTCACCACTGAGGTGGTCGAGCTGAAGGGAGCAATGGCCACAACGGATTTTACACCCACTACACCATATCTGCAGACACACGTACGGTGATAAGTGATCCACCTTCACGGAGCCTGCAGACATTTTCTAAATACATGTATGGACGACCTTCTTCATACCAGAGATCACGCCGATATTCGAGAGATAGCTCGTCATGATACCAAGATCCATAGTTCTGATGAGATCCAGGTTTGATTTACACTTTTGGAAGAGTTTCCAAAAGCGCTACGGGCAATACTCCAACACCATGAGCATAAATGGCTTTCACCCTCGTATCGCATATCACCGAGAGGACTATACTCGGGTGTTGGTATATGTCACAGCCAAGGCCCCGGATCATAGTCAAAGAGCACTCTGGGTTCTTGTAGAATTTCACTACAAATAATATTTATCGGGGCGAAAGATACAGATGCAGACCACGAGGCTTTGCATCGAGGCCAGCGCCGAACATCGATTCACGGGTCGAGGCAGAGAGAGCTCCATTAATCGGCCCGATTTCATTGTAGACACCTCCGAGAAGGTGACTGATATTTAACGCCTTCTCACTCGCATTTGAGCCTGCTAGTAAGAGCAGATGCACAGCGACGCCGACCCTTAGAGTTCCGGTGTCAGGATCACGCCGAAGCCGATGCCTAAGAGAGGAGTACGATTCCCAAGAAGCTTTTAGCCACCAGATGATCGGCCTTCGAGATAAAGGGTGGGCATCAGAGCGTGCACCACGGCACCGCCCAAAGATGTCGTGTGTTCATGCGAAGTATCCCACGCTCCATGTTCAAGGTACACCCCGATCCCGCCGCTAGTGGATCAAAAGATCGATCGACACGTATTGGGACCTCGAGGAGGACCAAAGACGCGATCGATAGCAGATCGTGTTTGAGACGCAAGCACTGCGCGAGGCTGTGAAAGTACCGGCAACACCGCAGTGGCGAAAATACGAGCGAGATACTTACGCGCCACCATCCTCTTTGCTTAGGATTTGAAGGCGGTGTTGATTTAATAATTAATGACGGCTATACTAATATAAGATATGTTGCATGCGTTATGAATCTGTTGATTTGAGGGAATTTAGACGAAATTCTTTTAAGAGGGTAATAATAAACCCGAAAATTTTAATTTTCAAATGGGTAAACGGTAATTTCCCCGTCAAAATCCAATTTTCAGTCTTTAATGACGAAACAGATTTCACTGCTGGGAACCGCCTTCCAATTAGGCTATTGTTTATTTGCCAATTTCAGATACTGGGAATTCCAATGATTTCGAAAGTAACGATAAACAGGAACGACAGCGGTAGCCGAGGCCTAATAATTCATGGATGCATGCAAATAGGCTAATGGTCTAAGGAAAGTAGTCTCAGGATGAGGGTAATGCTAGTGAATAGTACTGATGTGCCTGCATGAGGAATTTGCTGGGCAAATGTGCTGAGACAAGTGGAAAGGAAGGTGTCAAGAGGCTTAGAGGAAACATGTCGTAACAGAGAAAGACGGATCCGGTGGGGAGAAAAAGAGAGAGTGATAGAGAGAGAGACTCCACCTTCTCTCTAAATTTCCACACGACCGACTCGCCTCAAGCTGAGTAAGAGGAAGAGTTCAATCTAATGCATAAGGGGCTTCAGATAGAAACCGAGTCGGGGGAGCTTTCGATTAAGAACCCAAGAGGTGTCTTCTCCTACCTGGGTTCCTTTCTACCCTAAGGGTTGTGTGGTGTTGTGTATGCCCTACAGAATGTTTGGTTGTATTTTGTTCCATGAGTAGTCGCTTACATCGAGGTATACTACATAAAACTGAATTTCAGAACCATTTCTTGTAGGGAAAAGTGGAATGTGGTGGTAAGAGTCCTCTGATAAATCAAACACTAATGAAATTGATGTTGTGCTTTCACTCCTGATTCGACCTGCAGACTCTGCTTATAGTCCTTGATCGTTGTCACCCACCCAACCGGGTCGGGTCAGGGCCTCTCCAATTCTGGGCCAACTGGGCCGGACCTAAAATGGATTTTTGGGTCAGAAATAAAATGTGAATCTGGAAGTGAATCCTTCTGATAAGTCAGAATGCATCAATGAACTCGATGTTAGTTTTCAATTTCGATTTGCACTCGCACTCGTTATGGTCTTTTTACTCTGAGCGGTCAAATGGGCGAGGGGTCGTCCAAGAGGGGTCACAACTGTCGCGAACGTTGGTCGCCAATGAACAGTGGGTCGCTAAACAGCGAGGTGGGTCGTCGGCGAACAGCGCCGGTCATTAAACAAATGAGCGTCTACGAATAAAGCACGCCAAACAGGTCGCCAAAACAAGGTCGGTCAGCGCGGTCGGAATGTAGCGGGTCGCCCAATGCTGGTCGCCCAAAAGGGGTCGTCGTTCAAGGGTCACAAACAAAGGTCGCGAACGGTCGCTCCAGCGCAATGCGGGTCGCCAACAGTTGAGGGTCGCGAATGCGCGTATCGCCGTCAGCCGAGGGTCACACGAACAAGTATCGCCCAAGAGGGGTCACAATAACACGGGTCGCCCAAGAGGGGTCGCCCATGAACAATGGTCGCTAAAATGCTGAGGGGTCGCCCATGCAATGTTGGCTGGGCTAAACAGCTGGCGGGTTACACGAACAGCCATTGGCCCAAGAGGGCCGTCCATGAACAAGGTTCGTCAAAGCTTGATCACGCATGACCTCCAACTTCTAAGGTCATATCTCCTTCGCTTCTCAACTCCGATTCGGGGTGTTCTTGACTTCATGGAAAGCCCATTGAGTAAACTTCTCCATTGGGACCTCTTGGCGCAGGTGCCTGAGCGGCCGGAAGTTCGCCGTCCAGTCAAGTGAGGTAGGCCGCCCGGGTGAGACAAGGCGACAATACCGCGCGTGGACCCCCAACTCAAGGCCATAACTTTCTCATCCGAATTCCGATTGGGTGTTCTTGACCTATGGAAAGTCTATTTGAGCCAGATTTGGTGCCATATCTGGAGGACATTCGTCCAATCAGGCATGTTAGTCTCCACCAGTCTGAAGAAAAGGGGGCTTTAGTGGACATACAATTTGAAATCGATATGTTGATATGTGTCAGAGAGACTCATTTATAATACGCAGCGGTGGGAATAAATATGAGTTGATATGTCAGGACATTTTAACAAAGTATGCTTAATCTTAAATATGAGGTATGGATAATATGTACAACATGAAAAGGTAAGATTATGTTATAACTAGCATAATAGAAACATGTGTTCTAAGACATCAACACATGCTGTGGTGCAGTGCATGGTACTCTGACGCAGACCGGTTAGGTGTCACGGGTACGGTTATGGGTCAAAAATTGTATGAATGACGATGACTCGGGAATGGACAGAGTCTGAAATGAAACAAACGGTTTTGAAACTAATGGAAATAAATATAAGTGTGTTGGGCATAGCAGACGGGGGTAGAATTTCCAGTGAAAGATCCAAACAAGATTCACTTAGCAGAGAGACCTTTATGCAAGTTCAGAAAATGTTTGAACGGCGTATGAGGCCTCGCTGTTGAAAACCCGAAAATCCGTGGTCTACAATAAAGGGAAAGACACAATTTTACTAAGTCGTCTGCATCGAGGTGTTTCCAATGGGTTACAAATTCTTAAAAGAAAACAAAAGTTCTGTTTTGGAAAAAGGTCATTGGTGGAATAAAGGATTCATGGGCATCACTCACTTTTAGGTGCGAGGAGCCTGAGTAACCCTGATACGGGTACGGCGAAGATCTATGCAGATCTTACTCAATGTTTTTTCACAACAATGCAAAATTTTAGGGTGGGGAACCTCGAGAGATTACTACACTTCAGCTTTGCTCACCCCGTCGCTGGACCTCTTCAGTACACACTGGCAAGACTCCGTGTCTGGGATCGAGCCATGCCAAGGCCTGCCAGTGGGCTCTCAAGTGATTTGCAAACAATAAAAACAATATAGTTTCATATTTTGGGTATGGAAGTGAGAAGTACATTGAACTCTTGTATGAAAAAATGACCTCAAACTCATACACATGAGGATGAGTCACCTACTACATTGTGACTGCGACATGCAAGATGAGTAGAGAGATGACGGATGGTCAGATTGTGCTAAGTGTCAAAATCAGCAAACACAATGGAACATGAGGAATAATAATAAGGATGGTGCGCAATATGTTCATCTTCCAAATTGAGAAACTGCAGCAATGGGCAAAAAAGTGTGCAGTAATGGATTTGTGATTTTAGAGAGAGAGCCTTCTAGATTTTCTACCGTTTGGGACCACCGCCTGCATTTCCGGAGCAAGCAGCAAAGTTGCTTACGTGAGGGCTGCTGGCGATTCGTGAAGTTCGACAACTCCAAGAGGTAGGATCTTCCTACTGGTTTATTCTTCGCTAAGAGCCATTTTATAGCGGATAGATCATCGAGACCAAGGGTCGTGGATATTGATCGCAGTAGCTTGAACCGAGCGGAGAAGAGTCATCGAACAAGTAAACTGAGGGTTTCACCGTTCATGAATAAGTGACGGATTTTTTTGAGTGATTTTTATGACATGGTTGATTCAAACGGCCTGTTGCTACAGCAATAATGCATGTGGAGCTAATTTGTAAGTATTACAGAATTTCAGATAACATGATTTGGTAACTGATTTCGCTAATATATACATGTTAAAATATATTAGGTGATAAATCACGGATTCACATCATTTATTCCATACGAATTTTAAGATCCTAATATTGTGGAGGAGGTATGACATGAAATTGAAAGAAAACGAAATGTTTGTGAAAGGAATTTCAATGATTTTCCGCACCATTGAAATTGGTCCAACAGATCACTTCAGAGCAGTACTTGATCCTGCAGAAATATCCACCATCCAATTTAGGAAAATTCAAAATTATTTAATCAATTTTATGATGAGTTTGAACGTGCTTTTGTTTTGAAAATCTGATATTTTATCGCATTCAAAATTTAGTATAATGTGGAGGAGCTTATGACTCCTGACACGTGGATCGGGCATGTGGTGACATCTCGAGGTTCATGAAATTACTTGAATGTGATCAGTTTTCCATGGCATGTAACTGAAAGGAGTAAACCCATGTAGAAAACGACCAAGCAGCTTGCTCACCTCTGGCCAGACCACTGCAAATACTGAGTTTATGAGGACAAAGGCTCAGAGGTCGTGGCTAAGAAAGCCGTCAGGGCTTTCTGCATTGTCGCTTGTATAACATGTAATAAAAACTCTAAATTTTGATATATGTCTGCAAAGAGTAATTTATTAACTCTTGAACTATTGTATATAGTTGATGCATTTTGTGGGTATAATGCAGGCCTGGGCGGCCATTATTTCACGCGCACGTGGACCCCGTGTGGCCATTGTAAACTGTCGACAAAGAGACTTCGGCAGAGCCCCGCATAATGGCGCTCTACCCAATTTTATGAGTGGTGTCTGTTACCCGGACATCCACCATTCGTATCGATGGGTCATTAACCCGACCAGCCGGCGTCACAAATTGATATCGAGCTTAGGTAAACGACACTCTAGTGGAGCCTAGTTCGGCATCTGAGAAGAACCCGATACCTACGCCAGACGGGGAGTTTAGTGATAGTTTAATACCTGTGGACTCATGAACTGGTTAGATCATACAATTGCGCATTTTGTGAAGAATGGTGTGCATTTTGATGAATGTCAGGTATGATGTGTGGTTGTATGCTCATAAATAGCAAGGGAGAAATTAGCAAATAGGTCTTGAATTAAAAGAAAAATGCTGAGGAAAATTTTTTTTTTGTTACTTTATGCATGTAAAACGGAAAAATATACATTTAAAATACAAATATTTTCGGGTTCCCATCGAAAAATGAAAAAAAAAAAATATATATATATATATATATATATATATATATATATATATATATATATATAGAAACATATATATATATATATATATATATATATTTTCAATTTTATTTTATTTATTTATTTATTATTATTTTGTGGTCTTCAGAGTGAAATGAAAAAAATGAGTGAAAAAAAAGCAAGTGCAGTAACAGCCACGCTCTAATTTTCACAGATCATCCAGAGACAGGAATCTGCACTTAATGTATCAGGAGGTCAGGTCCCATGCAATGTGGTGTGCGACACTGGCCAGTCACAAGCAGGATACAATGACACCCGCCAAAAGAGGCCTACAACATCACCGACCGTCTGTGGAGGCGGCACACGCATGCCCCACTGTGTACCACACACAATCAATCTCGAACGTGACAGATAGGTGTCATCGCTGGTCAGATCTGCAGACAGCAATGATTGGGAACACCAGATATCTACAAGTGAAGGGGCGACATACAAAGTTACAGGTTCACGAAGATCGACGTAAGCAGGTGCGTGAGTCAATATGGTGGAAAACTGCACTCATCTCAATGACCCCACAGCAACTGTCTCTGACAACTGTCTCACTTTTTTTTTCTTTAAATTTCCCGCCTCCTAAATTAATGTTCACAGCACTACCATATAATAAAATAAAAAATGAAAAACAAAAAGATCAAACAAATAATGAAATAAACAAATGAAACACTTTTTCGTTGATATGATTGAAGATGATAATAATAACTGACATCTATGAATGCACTAACACTGTGCATGGAAATATTTTTTGAAAGAATATGGTCCTGTTATGTCAACTAGATACGCATCACAGACAGATTACTTAGATAATGGAACGTCTCAGATGGTCTGGTGGAGTCTCTGCATTAGAATGAGGATAGGATGATATGTCGGGTCAAAGTGGTTGAGATCCTCAGATCAACCACAGAACTCAGGTCGCGGACGTTGTCAGGTCTGATACAACCTGATGATCAACATGTTCAATATCACCAACACGCAGAGGTTACCTGCCCACTATAGATCAGTGATCACGCTTGTATCCAGACAAGCACTGATATTTTCCAGACAGCATACGAGTCCGTATGTCATGGATAACTACGGTCAAGCAATGCCAGTTTTCCATTCCTGTAGAGGGACGAGGTGATACCCACTCTGCATCTACCGAGTAGCTCATGCAGTATGGCATGCTTTTCCATGGCTACCTATCACCGCAGCAGGGTTGTAGACCGATCTATTAATTCCTAGCATTTACCCATCCTATGACTCAGATGGTCAAAACGCTGAGTCAGAAGAACCCAGAGTCCGCACTACAGGAGCTCGATTAAGGGTTCATTAGACCAGCACTTCACCATGGGGCGCCTCCGCTTCATTTGAAAGAAGAAGGACAAGACCTCCATCAGGTAATGGACTAATGGCTACTGAATAGGTTACGATCAATAACCGCAGACCAACGCCAAGGATCACGACTGCCACCACTGAGGAGACACAACACCCAAAATAGACTCACACCACACATCACTGAGGGCTCGGGGAGACAGATTTCAAGACAAATAGGCTAGATCAAAGAAGGGCACTCAGCTGCAGACGCCTCGACTGTTGAACGCTCAACAACATTCATGACCCACTGATGTGGTATTCCAACCTTATCACTGGCCAATGGCTGTGGACGTTACTTCCGGACCACCCACCTGGAGGGAGCATGAGGATCACTGAGAATTGCTTTACACATTGAGTCACCACATACGGCACAAGACAAGCAGTTTTCTCAGTCAATTTATGCGACACGACACGCAAATAAACATCAGCACATAACCCAAAGAAGGTCTTGAGGTCGTGATGAGTTAGGAGACCGAAATCGCCTTTCGAGATAATGAAGCCTCGAATTGGTCACCTAAGATTCATCGAGGATTTCTCCCAACACATGACCACACTAGATCAATTTTGGCAGGTCAAGTTTACCGATGATCGATGGTGAGTGCACCCAAGAGTCAAGAGGAGATTCTGACATCGCCTGACTGACAGTCCTTTATTAGGCATACAAAGAATGTTGTACGATGCCTTTGGCACTGAACGACGTTTGAGCGTCCTAGAGGTATTATGAACACGCCAACAAGAATCCGCGAGCAAAAATTACCCACACACGGTTACGGAGTTGCCACCAATACTTGAGATTTCGCCATATCATATAGATAATGGCTTATGGTACCACCAAAAGTCTGGGGAAGAGATTACGCAATGGATCTCAACATGAAAGTAAACACAGATGGATGAGTCTTTGAGATGAGATTTCACTGAATACCAACTGGCAATGCGGTGGCGATACCCACCAAGTCACGAGCATCGCCAGGCCTCAGAGCATGATACCTGGAGACCATAGACGTCACAGGTAACGACGTCAGCAACGTCGGGAGCTTTTGAGAGTTATCACGATTAGTAGAGATCGAACCCCGGCAGATCGGAAGATAGCGGTCCACCCAGGATCCAGCACGCTCGCACAGACGAGGGATTAATCGGCCCACAGATGTGGCCCTGGGGATAGAGGACTGCGTAGTGGTTCCTAGCTTCACCATCGATAGAGTGAGATTCTAAGATTTCACCGCTCGATTGGCTGTGGTAGATCCGTAAAATAAAGATGACGGACTCTTTCGGTCAATGGAATATTACCGGTTAAACAATATATTGACTAGACTCTGATCACTAGCGTCCTGATACACAGTTGGCGTCGAGCACCGGCTTCAAGATGCCATCAAACATCGAGGTGATTATGGAAGTAGTTACGCCAACATGGATTTCATGATCCACTGCCACTGACGCCAGAGACATGACGCGATGGCATAAAATGTGGAATCGACTACACTTAAGTCAAGATTGGTTTTCGAATTTACGAACAACTTCAACATCGAGATTCACCACTGATTGTAGATCTGAGATAGTCCGCCGGTATGAGTACCTCAGATCATGAATGAGAGAGATCTGAGGCACGCCGCACTCGAAGAGTTCAAACACGCACACCATCACTATGATACACTTTTCCAACCTGATTGCATTTGATCGTCACTGATGACAGATTACGCGTTGCAGGACATGATGTGGCACGCACCCGACCGCGCGGTGGAATGGGGGATAACCGTTTTCAGCGAATTCCAATCGCCAAATAACAGCGAGGCGAGTATACATGGCAACCATACGAAAAATTACTGGCGCGATCAACCGCTATGTTTGAACCGTATATGAGTTCCACCGAATCGTCCCATCCGACAGAGACACCTCCCGATGAGTTTGATACGACAGCGCCTTCCACGTCATCGCGGCGCTATGGCGACGCGCCAAACCGCCAACCCAGAGTTCAGGCCCGCGATCGCCGGCAGACACCAAGAGAGAGCGAAGTTGTGTTCGATTGAACGCGAGTCACCGGCTTTCATCACCTTCGGACATTTCAGGCAAAATCTGATTTACCAAAGCACGCCGACGCCAAAATCACATATTTCGCATTCATGTTCTGAGGTACACCTGCATCCACCGGCGTAGCGATCGGGGAGAGACCGAGAGTCGGCCACGTAACTCTTCAGAGACCGGCACTATGATAGTCGACCGTGCCTTGCGATCAAGACCGGAGGTTGTGCGAGGGTGCCATGGCAACACCGGCGGAGGTCAACGGAGCGCGAGGGACTACGGTCACCATCTTCTTCTACAGATGAATGGTCACGCTAGCATCCCAAGGACTAGCTTTCATATGCATGGTATAAGGTAATGCTGCATATGCATGTGTGAGTCACAGGATTGTTCATACTGTGACTAAATTATTTTTAAGGGAGGGAGAATGTAAGACCCGAGAAAATTCCAATTTTTTCAAAATGGTAAATGGTACTACCAAAACCAAAATTTTCTAGATCTCGATATTTAAACAATTTACACTGCTAGAATCGCCCTCATCAAATTCAGCTAACAATGTTTAATTTGGCCAATTCAGATAGTTTCAATTTTTATCGCTTTTCGAGGCACCGTGCTAAAAGTCGGAAAATGGGTCTGTGGTGACATGGATTGAAAAGAGTCATCACTGAGAGGGTCTGCACACATGTCAATAGAAAGTAGAGAGAGCACGGTTTATTGGCAGGTAGATTGTGCTGGTGTAAAAAATCAAGAAAAGGACATTAATGGAATTGATAACATAATGAAATATACATAAAAAAGGCAAGAGGCCCATCTTCTCCAAATGGAGAAAATCGGCAAATAGATATAAAAAAGGCTGATTCAGATTTTTAGA
This sequence comes from Tetrastigma voinierianum, assembly GCA_016808115.1. Lineage (NCBI taxonomy): Eukaryota > Viridiplantae > Streptophyta > Magnoliopsida > Vitales > Vitaceae > Tetrastigma > Tetrastigma voinierianum. Next base: position 439,034 of record JAEQBH010001133.1, read on the forward strand.
GAGAGAGCCTTCTCTAGATTTTCACGATTTTGACCGCCACTTACCGAGAATATAAGTTTCGCCACGCAAGGCCACGTGACAAAAGATCGAGCCTGGGTGAAGTTCTCGGCTAAATACCTGGTAAGAGGTAGGATCTCTTTCCTACTTCGGTTTATTCTTTCACAGAGCCATTTTATGGATAGACTCGCCCATACCAGGTCGGATTTGGCCTTCAAAAGCCAACCTATTGAAATCTGCACTGTTAGGCCGTGAAATGCTGCCAACCAAGGGCGATTGTTCATGAATAGTGACGTGATTTTTGATTACTTTATGATAAAGGCCGAAAGGATTCAAAATGAATTGCTCGTAGTTTGTTAATTAACTTATGTGAGCTAATTTGTAAAATATAATTTCCATAATACGATTTCATGGACTGATTTTATACACAATATTGGGGCATAAACGATCGACATCATGCATCTATATGCACTGGGCAATCTTGTAGAATATTAGGGAGGCATGACATGAAATTGAAAGAAAACGGTGTTTCATAGTTGAATTTAAGGGAAGATTTTCGGACACTCGCCGAGAGTCGTCCAAATATATCACTTCCTTACGAGGACCAGGACTGCTTGGAGAATCCAGAATTCAGCCTTGAGGTAGTCCAATGCATTTACCGGTTTCCGAGCAATACAGAACGCGTTTTTGTTTAAAATCGGATATTTTACCTTCCAGATTCGCTTAAATACGGAGGCGGAAGCCATGTATAATTTACATGGATCGGGCATGTGTGACATTCGAAAGTAGTTCCAGCGAAATTCACCGAATGTGATTGCTTCCAAGCATGTGTAACTTAGCTGAGCAAACCACAGGGAAATTATCTCTCATTGGCTTTGCCCACCCCGTCGAGAGGATCACCATCTGTGCACAGATAAGGAGGACGACGCCAATTGCAGGCCGATGCAAGAAAGTCGGTCAGGGCTTGCATCATGTTTGTATAACATGTACAAAACCCAAATTTCATATATGTTCGTAGTAAGATAATTGATGAACTTTGAACATTGGTATGACAGCTTTACTGTATCAGGTGATACGCAGGGGCCCAAGTGGCCATGATTTTGACGTCACAAGATCTGCAGGTCACTGAAACGTCGCGACAGTGGTCAGATCTTCCAGAGAGCCTCACATAAATGAGGCTCCCTGCCATTTTTTATGAGTGGTGTCTGCCACTCGATCCACGTATTATTCACGGTCATGGTCACAACTGACTCTGCTTTTCTGGACGTCACAATTTTCAGATAGTTTTATACCTATAAAAAAAATGAGATAACATATTTTTAACACAATATAAGATGATATATTTTCATATTGTAAAACAACATAATATGTATCAAAATCTTACTATTATACTTCTACATATGAGTAATAAAGTATTAATGACATAATTATTAAGGAATTTCCAAGATCATCCATAATACAAATATCAAACACAACACTTAAGATATTATATAATATAAGAAATGTCATCACATAATGAGTTTACACAATAAGTTCATAAAAATATAAATACATAAGTTCCATTCACTTCAAAATTAAGATGTGAAAAGTCAAATGTTATATGAAAACAGTTTCTTAAAGCCACACCACTACTATCCACATCATTCATAAAGACAAGCAATATGTATAATAAGAAATCATTTTTAAAGTAAAATAACAATAATTTAAAAATGTGAATAAGTTATTCTAACCAATTTGAAGAACAGCCTTTAATCTCTAAAGGAAGAGACAATTCCTCATACAAAAGATTTTTCTCATTCAAGATCTACTTTCCTAATCATTCTCATCATCATCTAAAATGCCATCGATACATGCATAGTCAATGGTGATCATAGCTTGTTTTCTTTGGGTTGTGAGAGAACCAAAAAGGAACATATGTACTATTCATAGCTGGTCTAAATAAATTCATAACGTACACCAGGCATATGTCAATTTTAATTTAACGGGAATGAACACACGCAAGATTGGCCAGTTCTGGCGTCAATATGTTCCTTTCGTATAAGTGTGGTTATGCGCTTCAACACGATGAAGTATAAGCTCGACCCACATTTGAATTAAGCAACCTTGCAAAATTGAAAAATTATATCCACATAGCCTCCCAACTAATCATCTGGTTTTATTAATATAAAAACACAAAAATCATCGTGCTTTAAAATTATAAATCCATTTTTAAATACAGCTAAAGTATAAATTTCAACTAAAATAAGTAATAGATGAAGGACTACTACTAGGATATAGTATTTCACATGAAGAATATGCAATCTCTCTTTCAAAACTTTTCAATCGATCACAGTATAACTTTAACTCATTCATTGCTATGTTTTTGCCTTTGATGATTTTTTGATCAACCATGACACCTCAAATGACTTCAGGCATGTCACAAAAGTTTTCTTAATCATATTGGAAACATTGATCTCAACCATTACGTCGATTGAATTGAATGTTTCATAAAAGTATTCATCCAACGCTGCTTTTATGATATTCGTAGATAAGGCTCAGATAGTCTCGTTGTTATCATTAAATCAGCTTTTGACACTAACGAGAGCCTTATATATGCCTTCACACAGATTCATCAAAGCCTCATCAATCAATAATACTAACAAGGCATATGAGTCACTGAGTCACAATCCATGGAAAATAATATCCCAAAATTGCGGGTCTAAGATGATAGAAACCAATAAAACCCTACTTTATTATCCTCTGATATCGTAGTTTACAAAGAGAATCCCACGTCACTGCAAGCTTGCAAAATCAAGGTCAGATCATGAAGGCCTTCAACGAAATGAAATGTAAGAAAGATCAAGACTAGGTCGAGAATCTTGATCCATCCTTATTTATTTTTATAAATCCAATGCACAACACATTGATACTAAAATTTCACCCTCATACATTTAAGCCAAAGAATATATCCAACTATAAATATCCTAAAAGATTAAATTCAGACAAATATGTTACACAGAACAATGGTCAGGATTATGAAACTAACCCTCCGCACCACATGGATGCATTATTAGTACCATCAATCGCCACTGTTAGGCCAACCCATGTAATGATCTCCATCAAATAAGAGAATGATTATTCAGATCTTCACAATATCTAAAGACGTGACTTCACAGAGTATCTCTGATAATAAAACCACAGCAGTTGATGAGTAATTTCTTCATTTATTATATAACAACCATCAATCAATGATCTCAATCAAATTTTCATTCAAAATCCCACACAGAACTGGCAATTTGATTCTTCTCGCATCCTTCACAAGATAACACAACATAATAGGGTCAGATTCTTCTTAAGTGCCAAGGGGGTAATCGTCAGATCATGAGATAATAAAATAAAACTTAATCCCACCATGGATCCACTAACATCAAACAAACCAAAACCAAAACTGTTCCAAGAACAAGATATACCGCATTCACCCTGAGGTGTTTAATCGATTAGAATCAACCATGTCCTGCCTGCCTATAAATGTATCCACATGAAGGATGAGACCTTATGAACTCCATGGATCGATTTACATCAAACTCCTAAGCAGCCAAGTTTTTGGTCCTGAATGAGGGATGAACAACCTTTCTTCTGGTTCTTCTTTAACAAGAGAGAAACCACCACCATCTCAATCATCGGATTAGTTCTCAAGATTCAACTGATTATGTTTAGACTTCTGCAACCAGCATGGATTATAGATAAAAACTAATTCCCATGAAAGTGACTAAACTACCCTTAATTTAAAGATGGAATATGCCACATAATCCCATGCATGATAAGATGTCTCCACGGCCTTTGGTCACATGTTTATCTCTATCTCACCTCTAAATAGTCATTAATGGATTCTTCAATCCTGAGTACCTTTAACCCCAATGCAAGTCCCCATTATTATAATCACATCCAGTCCATTTTATAAAGTTCCATCTTTTAAGTGTGCGACCATTAGGTTCCCCCGGTTAGTGTTGGCCACTTCTAATTAAACTATTGAATTAAGCAAGTCATGAGAGAGCACCATCAAACATCATGGACTCAATCACTTTGAGCCAATAGTTTGATCAAACCCTTTCGTTGTGAGAGGACAACAACAACACTATGCAATTCATCCTTTCACCAATCTATACCCCACCTTGCCTGCAGCTGGACAAAGGTAGAATCTACCAGACTGGCTACACCCACATCTGTAGCCCAAGTGATATCTGATCTTGTCCCCTGGGATTCACTACTCACTCAACGAGACCGAAGACACTCTTCACGACATTTCCATAATTACGTCCGCAGAGATTCCCCGAGTAAGATCCCACAGAGCTACACATGCCCCCCCTCCTATTGCAGAACTCACAATTAATCAGCTTCTTCGACCACCTTAAGATATACATGACTATCATCCAAAGAGCAACCTCCAAGAGGCAACATGGATCGAGGTCAAAGTACAAAATCAACATCCAAGATATCTATGAGCACCTTAAGTCTAAGAATACTGACTGGTCATGTGATGTTAACCACCACATTTAAATAGATAACCCATCCAATGTCCTCGATGTAGTTCCATAAACCCTAGCTACTTAGCAAGCATCCATGGCGTCAACTCTAATCAACTCATGATCATAGTTTATTGATCCACCGCCAATCCCAATCAAGCACTATGTTTACGCGCCTAGTCCGTTCCTGATCAACAATGTCTAGTCCTCGCTTGATCCTAAGACTATGGATAATTTACATACTAACATAATTGATAAGATAGGAATCTTATTATCAGGATCTCATCATGATTTCCTTCATGCTATGTTATGTATCATGGACTTCATTAATTTAATTAAAGATCTAAATCAATTCGACATACGGATATCCAATTAAAGAAGATGTCCTTCATATTAAACAATATAATTGCATTAACAAGTGCTAATGGCGACGCCTGCAGCACTTTCTCTCTAACAACCTTACTGCACTAAAAGGCAATTCATTTTTACACCTTCGTACATGGGCAAGAACATGAGATTCATATTTGTTTTAGGAAGATTAGTCGTGATTTAACAATGTTCTGATCATGGTATTTTCTATCTTTACATCATTCCTGCCAATGATCTTTGATCAAATGGTATCTCCTGAGTACGTGTTTGGGACTCTCGAGGAGACCGTACTCTGTTTGCAGCATGGGTCTATCATATTCACAATACAAAGGTATCTCGATGAATGCCAGTACCACACCTAGTTCAATAATGGAAACTTATCCAAACCGCTTTAGTCAGTCTGTGTTTCCTGAATGCACTTTGGTTCAATCAGAATTCGTAGTCGCTTCTCTAGGAATCCCTTCCAACTGACTCTACATCACCATCATCATGAACAGGCAACCCCGACGAGATTTGGAGTCATCTCCATCATCAAATCGAAGCCGGCACTCAGATACCCACCAATAAGATCCCATTCCACAATCAAGAATACATCCTTAGTCCTTCTCAAGTAATTTTTAAGGATATTCTTAATAGCCACCTAACGACCCTTTACCTAGGTTAGATCGTATCTCGCCTCGTGACACCCAAAGCATATGATACGTCTGCCCAGTACATAACATACGTACATGATCGATCCTATAGCTAAGCATGGGGTCAAACTGATAGGGTAATCCCGGTCAGATGCCATGGGAACGATTTTCTTGAACCGCTTCCATGCTAAACCTTTTTAAAAGATCTGGTTTTAGATGCACCATTAAAGACTACAAACTGCTAGATTCATCTCTATGTATCCAGATCCCAATATGTAGGCTGCTTCTTCCAAGGTCTTTCATGGAGAAATTCTGGATAAATCTTGTCTGATTGTAGAACTGAGACACGTCTCAGTAGAAGTCTCATTATCCATACAACACTGTAGAATATTAATCAGATCTCCACTTGTCTCTTATAAACACAAGGTTTGCCCAGATTTTTCGAGAAACTAAACTCTTTTTGATTTTCCCATCAAAAAGGAATATTCCAACTCCTAGATGCTTGCTTCAACCCATAAATGGATCTCTGAAGTATGCATGCTTTACTGCCATTTTTAGATATGAAGCTTCCTGAGCTGTGGTCATATGTTAATCTCCTTAGTAAAGTTTCCATTGAGGAAAGACGTCTTCACATCCATTTTTCATATCTTATAATCATAATGAGCAGTATTCTTATGGACTTAAGCATGGGTACTAGACTAAAAGTCTCGTCATAGTCAATTCCTTGTTTTTGACGATAACCCCAAATTACGTCGCCTCAAATATGCAGTGAACACATTATCAACAACATTTTCTCTTCAAGATCCACTATATTCCTACGGGTTTTATCTCAGATCAAACCAAAGTCCATGCTTGGTTTGTATACATGAATCCATCTCTAATTTCATGGCTATGAGCCATTTATCATACTATAAACTATATTCTAGAATCTTCGTAGTGTCGGTCTAATAGATTGCTGGCTGGCACACGCCCTTCCTATTCCGCCATAAGAAATCCATCTCTTTCGGGAATAGTACGATCCTGGCCGCCCTGCCAAGCACTTGTGTTTAGAAGAGTCGAGTTAATTCATCATCATAAATTATAGCTTCAGGTTCAATTAGATGAGAAGCTTATGTTAGAGCACTAACCCTCAATAAGTTCAACTCTGTCCACCGCTTTTCTCTCTAAGAGAAATTTTTTCTCTAAGAAGACAAATACGCTTTTTGAAACAAACAACCCTTTGTTTCAGCAAGCAGAATTGATATCCATGTTTTAGATACCATAATAAACATACACTTACTCTGGTGTGCTCATTTCAAGCTATCTCGATATCGGCTTCGTCTACACAAGGTGACATCCTCATACTTTCTGGGCCGTGAGAAGTATAGCTTCTTATTAAACACACTCTGCTGAGTAAATCCTCAACTGATCGATGGGAATCTGCTTAAGATATAAAAGAGTCTGGCGCATAACCCTGAAGGATTTAGTAGATCCCGCTTGCCCATCATGTAATTTCACCGTGGTCTAATGTTCGTTTTTTCTCTCACCACACCATCATGGTTGGCATGAAAGATGGAGCTACCTGACAAAATCCCACTGTCTGAGATAACGAAACTCTCGGGCTTAAGTACTCACCACCTCAATCTAACTTGGCGATTATATTCTCTCAAGTTGTTTTCATCTCATTTTAATAACCTTCATGCACCCGACATAAGATATAAGTAATTCATATCGTGAAGAAATACTCATAGCTATGAAGTAAACGAACCACTTCCGCGGCAAACATGCGAAACCGCACATCAAGATAAATTAGGTCTAATCGTCCAATGGTTGTTCACCATTTCCCTTAAAGGGTAATTGGGTCATCTCTTCGCTTAACAAGTATGATTCACATGTGGTCAAAATGATTCATAATCAAAACGCACTTTAAGTTTCCAAGAGCACGTAACTTAGTATTACACGCCACGAGGCGTCAAGACGCAATGCCATAAAACGATGATTTCAAATTATCTCTCCTTTTTCTTTTATTGTCATTGACATTCAAAAATTGGATTTGACATATCTAATATGTAAATCCCATTGCTCAAAGTACCACCAGCACAAAAAAAAACATCATTTAACATAATAAACCATTGTTACTTAATTAAAATGAAACAAGTTTTTGTTCAAATAGGAAACATAAATGATGCTCTTTCATCAAAAAGAACACATAAAAGCAACTGTCTCAATTTAAACAAAAGTCCACTAAGGAGGTTCAAACATCCGAATAGCAACAAAGAATCCCCCCGCACCATTACTAACTCAAGGCCTGACTCTCCCTTTCAGGAGCTTCCTACTCATCCCAAGGCTGCATATCATTACGATATGTGTGAGCCACAACCGGTATCCAATACCCAAAGGTTGCCATAAGAAATAGTATTAACTTCCACCCATATAAATACCAAGATATTGTGCATCATCTGAATGGCTTCCATGTGCCACAATGGAAACATGTACCCTTTGAGGACTCTTTATCGTTTATCCCATAAATATTGTCAAATTGTGGCAAAGATTTAAACTAGCTTAACTGTCTATATTTAATTCATTGTCCATACCAAACCCAAATTGGATCTAACCTCACTTGCATCAATCCATCTCTGCATAATATGCCAGAATGTCCCTCTTGCATCTTAGAGAAAAAAATCATTTTAGAGATCTCAAACCTTTCAAATCTCACCTACTCATGAAACAACTCCTTTTGATGGACAACTATGTCATATGTTGTCAAAGCCTCACGTTGTTTTTTTGGCCGTGGTGACATCAGCAAGATGATGGCATGCGATAAAACATAATCGCCATCCAAGTGCTTTTGATATGCTATCTGGTCTTCAACATATGCATTAAAAAATGAGGATTCTAGGAGGGGGACATCAAGGACATAAGTTATCCTTTCTGCCTTGAGAACAATTCTCAAGTTCCTTAGCCAGTCCATGAAGTTGGCCCCGATCAATTTATTGGCATCCAATATGGACTTAAGAATTATGTATTACAGTGATTCTAACAACCTAGTTGCTGTAAAGAGATTATGTCGATTGTACTTAAGAATGCATAATTTTAATGTTTATACTAATATTATATTCTACTACATTTTATTATGAATCCAACCTCACGATTAATATGAGAACCACATGGAGGTTCCTCCACCCGGCCATATCCAATATCATCGAGAATGACCTTGGGTTTGCCCAACAAGCTATCTTTGGTCAAAAGGTAGTATCTTATCCATACCAATTGCAATTGTATGCAATTAACGAATCCAATATCACCAAGAGTGACCTTGGGTTCACCTAACAAGCCATCTTGGATCAATAGTAGGTATCTTATACCAATTGCAATCCGATGCAACTATCAAATCCGTTATCAATTGCCGATTCAGGTAATATCATCATTATCAACTAATGATAATGTGCACATCTTATGTACACTTACCCAACCGTGGCTCTTGTCCTACATTAACCCAAGCCTTAAATGCCATAACAGTTCAGCAAAGGCTAGCTCGCAATCTGAAAACTACCTATGTTGATAATAATGTTCTGCAGAGGCTCGAGTTTACCCAACAACCCCATTTCCGTAAGAACTCAGATCACACTATATTAGTGGGAAGACGTTAGCCTGACACATTAATGGAGGGGCTTTAGATAACTCATTTCACACATGTTATCCATCTAATCATGAAATTATAAACAGAATATTCAACTATATGAATGATTGACATTCTAAAATCAATCTACGAGCCAAAATGGAATTGACTAGGTCAAACCCAGACATGGTGCATGATTATTACAACCCATGAAAATAAACTGGGCGATAATTGTAAAAGCCTCTTTCTAGATCTCCTCCTGCAAAGTCATTTTCCTTATATCTCCACCAACTAATCATAATCCTATGTAATCTAATTACATACATTCATATAAAGAACCTCAAGTTACATTCGAGGATTTAGATGAAAGAGGTTTGCAGGAAAATAGAGAAAGGTAGGGACACGTGACGCCTATTTAATCAAAAATAAATAATAATTTAATGAAATATGCCTAATCACCGGCAAAGTCCATAATCATCCAACATGCCAACACACCCTTAATCTGCATTTTCTAATCCAACCCATTGAAAGTTAATGATAATATACCCCACGCAATGAAAAGGTTTTCTCGAATGCAAATTATCCATACTTTTGTTCAACACTTGAACTATAACCCTTTCAACACTCAACCAAAACCATTCAAAGAACCCGAATCATGAACCCGATTTTCTTGAACTTCGAAATCACTAGTCCGATTCAATTTATTAATAATCTTATCAACTCCTTGAACCAAAGTTCCATTCAACTCCTCGAACCAACAAGTTTCCAAAAAAGTGTCTTTGTCCAAAGTTCTCAGATACCTCAACATGGTTGGAACTATGATTCTAGGAATTTTAAAGCCGAACGATTCAGTTTTAATCTTTCACTTCTTCAAACATACTGAAAGCAGGTGTTTGAAATTAGGTAAAACCATGTTATATGAAACAATCAAGCCACAAGCAAAGACCTTATGTCAGCTGGCTGTTCCTAGGTTCTTCACTATTGAAACTAGAAAATCCCACATTCGGGACTTTAATTTATCTGCTGTTTCTAATAATAACTATCCTCGATCAAGGTCATGATCTGATTACAGTTAAAGAACACCGATCAACACTTTTTCAAACCAAAATCTCATTTTTTGAACCTTTGGTATTATGCAAACCAAAAGCTCTCAACAAAGATCTAATTGATGAAACTATGTAAGCTCTGATACCACTATAGGGTTTCCTAAGTGCTAAGGGCACTGCCTGGCCAGAGGTGAGATAAATAAAAAACCAGACGCACCACTGACCATCATAGTCATCAAACAAACCACAGAACCAAAAAAACCAAGCACCGAGTCAAAAGATGATATACTCATAGATCATCTCAGAGGTGTTTCGTGGTTTTAATCGAAATGAACCACGCCCTTTCGTTCATCTCTACTGTATCCAAACACAAAGATATAATCTGAGAACCTCCAAGGAGCCGACCAGATCAAACCTCCTGGATAAGCTGCTGGTCCGTCGAGGGATGAAGAACAAACTCTTTTCTTCTTTCTCACCCTTTCTGTAACAAATGAAAACCCACTCTCAACCTTTCGGGATTGTGGTTTCTTATGATCAACCATTGTGGTTGTATTTCTCCATAACCACATATTTATGGGCAAAGAGAAACCACTTGATGAAAGGGACCAAAATGCCCTCACCAAAGATGGAATAAGATACATGCATCTCCATGATGCGATGCTCCCTCATGTGCCTGCAAGTCCAAGAGAAAGCTATCTAGTCTACTTCACTAGTCTTTTAGTCTCTGATAATCTTTGGAGCGGCTTAAACTTAATGTGAAGTCCCTCATTATCGATCACATCCAAGTCCATTTTATATCAAGTCTCCATCTTCTAAGTGTGTGCACCACTGTGTTCCCACAAATGCCACTGACCAATCATTGAATTGCCAAACATGAAAGGCGCCCGAACACATCATGACTCCCACCTCATAGCAGTCGTGAGTCCGACTACAAAACCCTTCCAGAAAATTGTCGTGCAATTTGTTATTTCACCAATCTATACCTACTCTGCTCAGAGCATGGACAGTGTAACGACTAGATCAAGCTACGCCTACATCTAGCCTAAGTGATATTTTTAATCTTGTCCGCATTCCATTACTCCATCTTCAAGAGCACCCACACACCCTTCACATATTTCACCTAGCGTAGATTCTATATTAAGATCTCACAAGAGGCCAAAGGTATACCCTCCTTCTCTATCGGGAGTGGTGGAACTTTCGATCACACCAATACCCCAACACCTCAAGCTATACATAACTAACATCCAACGAGCGACCTCAAAGAGGCAACATGGATCGAGGTCAAAGCACAAATCAGAACCAAGGTGACCTCAGACCCAGTCAAGGACATTGCAACACTGCTATGATGAGATAATCATCTGCATTTAAATGTGATAATCCATAAGGATCGTCTAAGGTACCTCACGCATTTAGCTACCTAGCAAGATCCACATGATAACTTTCAATCAACTCCATGATCGCGCTTATAAGATCCACCACGTATCTAATCAAGGAGTATGACATGCTTTAGTATGTCCGATCACGTCCGGGCCAAGTGATCCTGTAAGATTGTGGATAATTTAGATAATAACATAATCAGTATTATGATAGGAATCTTATTATCATGATCACCAGCGATTTCCTTCATGCTAAGTTATGTATCATGGACACTGTCTTCGATTAAAGATCTAAATCAATTAATGCATCGAATATCCAATTAACAAGATACTTCACAATATGTAGTTCAGACAACAAGTACGGCGAATGTTTTATAACACTTCTAATGTGATCCAATATCGAGGATCAATTTTAGCTACAACATCTAACATTGGTTTGAAGTAAAAGGAATTCACAGCATTAGTAGGGATGTGTGCATCATAAAAAATAAAAAATAAAAAATCTCCCAATAGCCATAACTGCTCTCCAAATAGCTTCTTTCCCAACCAATGCACTCTTAATAGCGTCGAGCCTCTAGTGTTCTCGTGCAAAATACTTATCCATATTTTTTTTCTTTTTCACCATTTATGGTCTTATAGGATTTTTGGTAATTTGCTGAACCTTCTTCACCTTGTCAGCTTCATCCTCTTAAAATTGCAAATATTATCGAGACCATACTTTTCAAATTATAACCCGCTTTCGATGTTTTCTCGATTTTTACAAACTTCTTGTAAGAAATTCGATTCATTTAACATCTGAGTAACTATAATCATAATGGTCCAATATCCTATTCACTCTAACAAGGTGTTGTTTCATCTCTATGAATTTCCAATTTTTAGTGGAACTTTTTTTTCATTATATACATGAGAGTTTTCTCCCTTCCATTCAACAAATTTTCTCGGGAAACATGCTCCCATGTCAGTGGTCTGCCTTTGGCTAAAATGTGAATTTTATGTTGAATATTGACCAAATGCTGAGTCAAGATGATTCCACTCAGATCACCTTTAAAAGTAAAATAATATCATTAATGCACAAATTGTATTTCAACAACATAGAAAATTCATTTATGAAGAACTTAAAATAAAGCATGAATGGTATGATCTTATCTATAAATATGAATAACTAATATTCCTAAGCTTAAGTCCCCATGGAATATCACCCAATAAAACTATGAATATGAGAAGCTAAAATGCCAAATTTTAGAAAGAATGGAAAGGAAGAACAAACAAAGTAATACTTGAACTCAAACAACTATTTAGCATTTATATAGCCATTTACCTTGTTTCAAATGCATCATGAGAAGAACTACTACTTTGATCCTCTCATGGAATCGCTTACTTTAATTTTAACCCTTCATGTAGTTTTCTCTCAGAAACCTTTAAAAATAATACTTCTTCGAAATGGTAATAGTAATTTCGCTAAAATTCAGAATTTTCTAAATCTCAGATGATGAAACTAACTCACCATAATCATCTCGCAAATTTAATATCACGTCATCACTGACCTGGTGATAGCCTGAATTTCATCGCTGAGGTAATCTAAAAGTACTCGCACATCAGAAAGGGCTTAAGAGGTGCCAATGGCTTTGGGAATAATGAGCCAAACACGAAGCCCAAATGGGACCCATGAGAGACATGTGGCAACATGAGTGGATGAAAATCCATGGTAGATGGATAAGAGGATAAGGGAAACCTACAGTCCACAGAGCGACAAGTGTCAATGAGAGGACAAGTCCCCTTGACCCCATCTTGACCACTATTTTCTCCCAACCGGTTAGGACAAGAGAAAGAGAAAGTGTGAGAGAGAAACCAACAAAGAGAGAAAGAATCTAGAGTGAGAAGCTCTCACTTCTAGGTTTTCCTGGCCACCCATCCGTTTGAACTACGGCATAAGAGGCAGTTTCGATCCCACCCAAGAGCTAATGGTGTGGGTACTAATATTGTGGAGTTTTGACAACCCGAGGTAGCCTACTTGGCTTAGTTCTTACCAAGAACCACACAATGGTCAGTGTTCGGGTCAAAAGCAATAGAAGCTCATCTCCTGAGTGGGACCAAAGGCTATAAATTTCGACTATTTCTGATACCCGTGCCTGGTCACATCACCTCTGGGAACCCATCATGCGTTTGATGATTTGGATGTGTGATAAAGTGAACTGGCCGATTTTCATCCATGTGGGTTTACTTCAAAGTTATTACCACACATGAATAACATGTTATGGAAAGCACTTTCATGTTAATATATGTTTAATAGACAATACAACAGATGGAAACCTAATAATGCATTTCATATGCAATCGTAAGTACTTAGAATAATATGCGAGTGCATGATATGTAATACGGAGGGCTGTCCAATGAACTTATCGAAAGCGTCCGTTATATTGGAAATCGGCCCAAACAATTCATACATGCCTGAGAGGCCCATGAATTATTTCTTAGAGTTATCCAAACAAATTCAATTTCTGAGATCGGCTCCAACGATGAGAGCATCAAGGGTTGCCCACAACAAAACAAATATTTTTGTTTAAACGCCACTGCATACATGTGGGAGGGGGTCTATGAGGACCCACATGGGATCAAAATGTGACACTGAGCAGGAATCATGAATTCACCTGAACGTGTATTTTCCATTGTGGCAAAGAATTGTGTCGAGTAAACCATGTAGGAAAACATCACCATCAAGCATTGCTCACCCCAATGTGGATCCCTTTAGGTATGTGGAGTATTCGCATTTAATGCCGCCAGAGGCCTGGATTTATGAAGCCGCGCATCGTGGCCTTGATTCATGCTTCATATATATTGGGAACGAACTAGTTTTATATGTGAATGATAATATAAAATTTAACTTTAAATATTTGTGAAGAGAAGTGGTTATGTTTTGGTGAGTATGGATAAAGCGGGTCCGACGTAATATTTTTACTCACGTTTGAGTCCTGCAATGACTCATTTTGTAGCATTGAGACACCTAATGGCTACATCAGACTACGGCCGACTTAATATCAACTGACCCTGCTCAAGGCCATTTAATCAATATTTTCATTATCCCAATGCCACTAAAAATCACGTCTCTACAGGACCTTAGTTTTCAAATGAATGACTCCATTTTTGAAAGAACAAATGGAGAATGAAGAGATTCATCAATTAATATGATCCTATTAGCACACTCCACCTCTGCAGTCGGCATTTTATTTAAATGACCAAAGTCTGGAAGAATGATTGGGCATCCCATTAAGGAAGTAGCATTGTATGAATCAACTCCATTAAATGATCTTCCATTATTTTCTGTTCACTTCATAGAACTGTAGACATTTGCTTTAAAGAAAAATTTTTTAGAATGGTTACTTTTGTGAATGAAATCATTGGAATCACTTGGTTAAAGTTGATTGAAAACCTATAAAATATAAATAAAATGGATTTAACTTTGAATCATTCTCATTTTCTTTCCAAATCTTTTCTGTATTTTCTTAGATGTTACCCTATCTTCCCAGTTTTCACTAGAACCAAATGCAGGTTTTTCTGAGAAAAGGTGATCTCCTAAACAAAGCATGTCAATATCTCGTTCTTAATGATCATCATACATGCATATATGGAGCAAGTTTGTGTCCTGGTTGAGTAATCGCCACCCTATTTCATAAAACAGTTTGATCAATCAAGTAAAAACACAAGCTAACTGTGCGTTAGCATTTAAAACTACCAGCATAATGAAAAATGGCCCAAATCAAGTTTCATCCTTTTTTCCATCTCATAACAACATATGGAGCATTGAATAAAAATTGAATTGATAAATAGAAAGGGCTATAGTCCGAGACTTTGAGCAATATATAATGACACATACAATACAAACCTTAGGTACCACCAGAGTTGAGAGATAATCTGCTGCTGAGCTGAGGAGACCACTGTCTGAGTTGGAGGAGAAGACTGAAATCTACAACCGCTGTCGAAGTATATGAAAATAGAGGAAATCGAAGCCTTAACCTTGAGTGTTGAGAGAGAGAACTAGAGAGTGGAGATCGAAAGAAAGAGAACAAAGAACTAGAGATTGAAGAATGGAGATTGAAAAAGAGAACCAGAGATTAAAGTGCAAATTGTATCATATTCTAAATTTGCTAACTTGGCTGTTAAAATTTTTCTAGAAACATCATTATTTACCTTTTTCTCAGAGGTAAATTATTTAAAAAACCACTTACCAAATCAAACCTTTAAGTTCTTAAAGTTTAAAAGGTTTTTAAAAGAGTTTAGGTTTGAAATTTTAACTTAAGAAAATAATCGGGCGCACCTTTTCGGGAGAGCCACTGGAAATCTGATTGAGAAGTCGTTTAGATTTGAGTCACCCCTGGACAGATTTAAAAAGGGTTCCTCATCCATATGAGGAAGCTAGGTCCAATGAGGGACTTAGTTCAAACATGGTCCAGTCGTCCAGCGTTAAGACACGCACCCTATAGCAACAGTGTGTCATTTCTAATTTACAGTTCTATATATCATTTTAATTTCCATGAATAATTTTGTGACTTGATGGTAAAATCCTAGGGTTGAAATATAAAACTATTTTAAATTTGGTCTTAATTACCTATTATTCAGAAACACTAAATCTTAACTAAGATTCTGTATAAAGTATGACCTAAGATCACATCTTTGATCATGATATGTGATATCAAGCAAAACCATTTAATATAAACTGTGTATCCTTAACCTAATCGCATTTTAAGTACAATCAAACCATTTAATATTTAATCTATACTTGTTCCATTGCAGTGGTGGGTAGATCAAGTGCCTCAAAAACTGCATCATCCATCCTTATGTAATCTACCACTTCACCAGATTATGATATTTTGAAAACTTATACCGAATTTTTCCTAAAAAGGCAAAACGATAAATTGTTCGCCAATACAGGTTGCAAAACCTAGAATTTTTCTAGATCCTGACAAAACTTATCTCACCACTGATTCATCTCAGAAAATCTAGTTACCCTGACAATTTCATTAATTCATAGATAACTGGATTTTCACACTTTTAAGGCATCGAGATGCCTAACTTAAAACTGATTTAAGAAAATCTCGAAATGGAAAATAAATTAAGTAAATTTCATTTAAAATAAGGATAAGTGCTACCGATGCGGGCCAAGCATTTTAAGTCGAGGATAAGGTTAGAAGAATTAGATTGAAGAGAAGAACCCATTTTCTAGTTTAAAACTGGAGAGAGAAAGTGAGACGATGCAATGTTCTTTTCACCATCCACTGGTTCTCAGATCGAAATTCGCCCGCTAAGTGAACCAAAGTTCACTGATTTCACGAGGGCTACGCTGCAGAATACTAAATGCGTGGATTTTCACTGACATCCAAAGGAGGATATCTACAACTAATTTTCGGAGGTGTTCTTTAGGATCTCCTTCGATTCTACTAAGTTCAAGAGGTAGGATTTCCACTGATTTATCTCACTCTTTTAATTAAAATCTCCGGAAACGCCTGGACTGAGCACCGCCTACAGCCCACGTCGTCAATGAAAAACCTGTGGTTTTATGGCTCCTTAGGGGTCGTTTGATTGGAAAATCTGGTTTACGGCCCTCAGGGCTATTCGATTGATTTGTCAATTTCGCCGACCAGGCTCGTTTCCGGTTTGGCTGCAGGGTCTTCCAAAGATGTGAAAATGATATGTGGGTGGTCGAGGTGGAAATTTCGGGCTAAAATTCTTCCAGACCCAAACAGCTACCATACACGTCACTTATCTAAATCAAAGATCTAGCTGAGATGGAACCCTAAGAACAAGAGCTACAAATTTCTAGAAGAAACGAGGTTAAGTCCAACTCTAAAAAACCCAAAATGAGTTTCACTAAGATTGATTTATATCCCATGGGAGTAATCTATGTCATGCTTTTAATTCATATATCGATTACACCATCCAAATGATAAGAATCAAAACTCAATAACTAGACAATCTAGTGAGATAATCTCATCAAGAAAGTAAAATACATTATGTCTCATATGGTTCCTAGAAATTCGCTCTAATCGAGAATGTAAACAACACTCGCCCCCTGAAACTATTCAAAGATACCAGAATGTTTCAGTCATATCTCCTAATTTAAAGGTCCAAATGACCTAATCACAGACGGAAACTTCTAAGACATAGGTGAACATTTTGTTGTAAGATCACGGCCTAAAACCTCGCTGGTCATCAGAGTCGGTAATGACTCGTTGGGGAATGCGCCCGTATTGGGGTGAACGCTGCTAGTCTTTAAGCCCTAACAAGTGGCACAACATGCAATGGCACATTACACTGCATCATGCAAGAGAACATCGATTTCATAGTACTGTGTGCATGGTTAGGAATCTAATACCACAACTGTGGTTTCGCTTGGCCTTAGATCGTTGGACTAAGTCCAACAAAGGTACAATTGTATTATAGAACGGAAACTCTAGGCTGGTAATAGCAAGAAGGGCTAGACACTTCGGGTGACCCGAACCCGGTTTACTACAATCCACTCGTGAAAGTCTAAAAAATGTAGACGATGTGCAGGTAGAAATGGCTATGTGACTCTAATCACCATCAAATGACACAATGATTTTATAAAATGAATGGATCATTCGAGAAATTAAATCCAAAGCTTAGTTTATAAACAAACGAATTTTGTTTGAAATGATCATCGGATAATTCATCAATTAACGCATTTCTCATCCCAGCCGCAAAGAGCGGGCAAAGTCGTTTGTGGCTTCGGTAATCACAGTTTTGTAAATTTTAAGTAAATTCATTTTGATATGTAATGAACGTATTAATTGGCGAAATTGAACTCATATGTAATTTTTACGGGTGGAAGAACGGTAATTTACCCAAAATGGACATTTTCGTGCGACTAATGCCGGCACGGGGCTCGACGGGCCCGTTGTCGTGATAATGTACAGCTGAATTAGATGAAACTTCCATGGAAGCAGACTTATCCATTTTTGCAAATCATGATCCCAACGAACTGGACATACCAAAAGATCGGTCACATGATATCCACGCGGTGTTTTCGCAACACGTGATCAAATGGTGACTCCCACTGGGCCTCATACTGTCCTGGCATAGGCAAGACACCATTTGATGGGCATGGGGTCGAACCTTTCGTAGCGATTCATTGTGCATTTCATGTTTGCTCTAATATGCTACATGATCAAGCAGGTTATGTGTCAGGTGAAATAGATATAAGGCATATATGGAAAAAGAACACTAGATTAAATATAACCTAGTGTCTTAAAGAAAGAATCGAGATCGCCAAGATGTCAGAGGTTCATTAGTGTCATACACATCATTGTTGACGAGAGTGGGATCCTAAAGTTCGAGATACCTCCAATGCCACTGTTAGAGGGGCGCCACCGATTCTAGTTGAGGCAATCCCAAGAATAATGTGATTTGGGTCAGTCGCAAGAAACTGGAGGCATCATACTGGGAAGAACCAGATCTCTTCATGCGGCAAGATTTCAATGTCCGCTTTTGATATGAAAAAGCTCAAGTTCCTAGAACTAAAACAAGGAACGATGATAGCTGCCTGAACATCGTGGCTAGCACCACCAAATTAAGCTACCGAGGATTACGTGTGGGCCAAACATACCATGAAAAGCTGAGATGGCTCAATCGGTCCATCCAGGTCAAATTAGAGACTCTCCCAAGATATGGTCTTGATGGCAAAGATAGCTCTGGCCATTAAGAGGGAGGTGGAATATACCACACTATCCGGAGGCGGTGGCCAAGAGGCGAAAAGATTCGGGGCTGTGAGGTCAAAACCCTGAAAGTTATCGCATGTGAGTTCTCCCTTAGAACTGAAGATCTGGATAAGATATGTCGAAGTCAGGAGTTGTAGAGACCTCGTGATTCACCACCGGGACCTGTACGCGGACATATCGTGAGTTTAATGTCATCCTTAGATTTGGATCGGTCGACGCACACATCGAGTCACAAATACTATGATCGTAAGAGGTTATCGCCAGCAACACCCATGATACTGTGGTTATGTTTCATGGATGGTTAGACGATGCTTTACCCTGCCATGTAATGAACAGATGGGCAACGTGCAGTTAATGGGTCAAGTAGCAAGCCTTACTCCTGTGAGGACGAGGTCGACAGAGTCGGGGTCTACCTCGTGGTTTCGCGAAGTATGAGAATGTTTTTCCGTAAGAAATATCGATTACCTCCTCATGTGGATGTATACTACTATTGAGTCGCGACCGTACATCGCGAGCCATGATCTTCGCGAATGGCACTCGCTGAAGCGGTTTTAACCAGTCCAATCACGAATTTTGACGAGTTTTATTAATCCGGCACTTCACCCAGGTGGCATCATATTTTCCAAGAAGAAGAAAAGACCCTTCCTGGCTATGCAGTACTATAAGAGAGTTGAATAGGTTACTATCAAGAATAAGACTTTTCGATGTCACGACTTATTTGATCACCGAGAGTCCGCGGTTTATTCTGGGACAGACTCTACACCATACTATCGCTTGAGGGTCGTGGAGGCGCATATCCCTAAGATCAGAGCCAGTACTTCAGTCATGTTAATGCCTTGATTGGTCGAACGCCCAACAGATTCATGGATTTGGCATAAGGTATTCCAACCCTATCTAGATCAGGGTCATTACGGCCCTTTCAACACATCTGACCTAATTTTGAAACCCAGGAGGGTCATTCGAGGATCAGGCCTGTGCCTTAAGAGACCACTGGTCAGATGCCAAATCAAACAAAGGTGAATTTTTGGGCTTTGCCGAGAGAAATTCCTGTGCATGGTTTCGTCTTCGAAAGTGCATAACTGGTGTCGAGGTATTATGAACTGAGAGACCAAATCGCTCGAGATACGTAGTTTCTGTAAGGCCAGAGGTTATTGAGGCTAAGGACTTCTCTCGCCAGTCGTGACCGGTACAACAGATCGAGTCAAATAGGTCAAGTTTCGAGTCAATGACTTGCGGCAGAGGGCATTCGTGGAATTAAAAAATTTACTTCAACTCCCGCCTGATGGGGCCTAAAGGACGTAGGGGTACATAAGGTATTATGATGCCTCAAGGATGACTTCGGATGTGTTTTGATGCAATCCCGAGGGTAGTGGCTTACTGCCTTGAGCAGAACCACATCGTAGTTACTCCTACACATGACATGGAGTTGACGGCCATTATCTTTTCTTTAAAGGCTTAGTGCCACTATCTATACGGTGAGTAGTTTGAGGTGTTTTCGGACCATAAGAATCTAAAGTACATTTTTACACAGTGGGATCTCAACATGAGGCAACGTAGGTGGATGGAGTATCTAGAATACTATGACTTCACTTTGAATTACCATCCCATAAAAGCAAATGTGGTGGCTATTTGCACCCGCCTAGAAGTCATGGGCAAGTCGGGCTAGTGTGTACTTCCGGGAGTGGCAAATGCCTTGCGCCAAGGACAACTTTTATATAATTACAAGGTCGCCCAGATCCAAAGTTTGAGGCACGCCTTCCACTGAGCAAGGATCGAGTCCCGCGATTCGACACAAGATATTGTGCACGGAACCGTGTTCGCTGAATACAGTGGCGGCAAAGACCGCACGTACGGTACTCGTATAGACGTCAGAATTCTCGTGACAAACAAATATGAGAAAGCGATCCCCTCAAGGAGTCGCCTCGCTTTGCACGCATCCAGGTGGCACAAAGATGCGTCGACCGCCGCCAAGACACGAGCGATGAAGAAAACAAGTCGAGGATTTGCCCATCGGCGTCTCACGCGGTCGCTAGCGGGTCGAGCAACGAGTTTAGGATTACCCAACTGGTGTCGGTGAGAGAAATGTGAGCACATCACGCGATCGGTGGACCATCGCCACGGCACTACCGCGAGACGCTGTTTTCGCGATAGTGGGACCTGGTCGACTAAGTCGTACACTTTTCGTCAGAAGTGATGACTTTCACTCCTGGAGGAATTCTACAAGTCAGATACATACTGAGACTGTCAGACGAGTGTCAAGATCCACAGATCATCAGACTGTGTTTACATCTCATTCGGAGTCGAAGAGTCATGGGGACACAAATGGTGATGAGCACCACTTTCATCCCCGTGACGGAGGACCATCCAGATTTTAGAGGACATGCTACATGTGTCTCTCGATCTCAAGGGTAGTTTGGAAGAGCATTTAATCTTTAAGTGGAGTCAAGGCTTAAGCAACAATAGCCAGTCACTGTTTGGTGCATACAGATGGCACCTGCAGTACCTATATGGGAGGCCTCAGCGACCCCAAGTTTCGATCTGGGAGGTGGAGAGAGAACTACTAAGGGTCCGGGGCTTTTAAGGTAGACACCCCAAGAAGCGGATTTGATAAGGAAGTTTCTTCACTGGGCCGTAACTAAAGATGAGTTTGCGCCACGACTCCGCTGCAACCTCTGGGCAATACAGATAGAGATCACGCCTTCAAGGTATCAAGAGAGGAGGGTCGATTCAGTTATGAAAGCTGCACGCTGGTATATAATGGCCCTTTCGAGGTACTCGAGTGGTGGCACGACGATATTACCGTCGGGCGCGGCTTCAAACTATCGGTTGTTCATAAGATTCCATCTCTCCATGCTCCAAAAAGTACACTTCAGATCCACCGCGTAAAGGGATCGTCGAGTTTTTCGCTGGTTTTTTAGCGGGAACCTTCGAGAAGGGACCGACGTCGCGATAATATTGATCAATTTTTCCGGAGGCAAGACTTGTGTTAGTAGTGTTGGCGGTAACATCGAGGAGTGGAGGAGGCAACATGGGAACGTGAAGACACTGTGCGTGCCAATTATCCTTTCCTGTTTGAGGATGAAGGTATGCTTTAGCCATTCGGGCATTAAAATGATGGTTTGATGGTAATGGATTGGGAATGGATAGAATTTCGAATCAAATCTTTGGAAGGGGGAAGAATGTGTAAAACCTAAAAATTTGAATTTCAGTGGGTAAAAAGATAAATTGTCATTATAGTACAAGTTGCAAACCCGGAATTTTTCTAGATCTCGGATGAAAAAATGGACCTCACCATTAGATTCATCTCGCAAAATCTAAGGCTATATCATCAAATTTCGCTGAATCTAGATATTGATTTTTTTCTCAATGCATTTTTAGTTATCTGAGGTTCGTCAATTTCAAAACAAGATTTTAAAAAAAAAATCTTGAAAATAGAAAAATTTAAGTAAAGTCTATTTTAAACAACGAACTTGAACCGATGAAATAAATTGTTTTGAGCATAAACGGATCTTGATAAGTCATGAATGGCGCAACGTGGCTAAGCATTTTAAGTTCGTGATAAGGTTAGAAGAATCAAATTTTTTTGTGGTGTGAATCACATTTTTCAAGCTGAAACTGTGTGGAGAGAGAAAAGGGAGAGGAGAGAGCTTCCAAGTGCTTTTTTCGACGATCCACGGAGTTCCGTCGGTCGGAATTCGTCAGGCTAAGAACCAAAGTTCATCTATACTGTATGAGAATGCCAGTGGTACCAATAAAAGTGATCAACCAAGATCCAAGATAGATTTAAAACCAAATTTTTCTGGGATTTCAAGAAGTGTTCCCTTAGACCTCCTTCGATTCATCACGCCCAAGATATAAGAGTGATTCTTCACTTTTGTTCTAATTGTGGGATTAAAAAAATCCTGGGGGGCTTGACTCGATAATCCTAGCTTATACCTCCAGGGGTTTGTCAGTTGAAAATCAAAGTTTTATGGCACCTTAAAATAAGCTAACGCTCAGTTGAAAAATCAGGGTTTTATGGCCTCAGGGCCATTTGGATTGAAATTTAGTTTGGCGGCCCTTAGGGTCGTTGATCTACTATTGCACTGCAGCGATTGTGGGTTTAATTTGTCAGGTCTTCCAAAGATGTGAAAATGATATGCGAGGGTTAAGGAATTTACCAAAATTTCTAGACCAAGAAACTTGTTTTCGGCTACAACATGGCCTACACTCGTTAACGATGATTCGAGTCGGAGTATTTAACCCTAAAGCAATATAAATGTCTAAAGAATTGGTTTAATCGTTTCCCCAAAACCCCATAAATGAGTTTTATAAGAAGATACTAAATTTTGTGCCTCCATGGAGTGGTTCACGTCATTGACTACACTGCTATACCGATCCAAATGATGTGAATCAAAATCCTACTGGGAAACAGACACCCAAGAGAGTAAATAGATTCATAAAGAAATGGTCACATTATAAAAACCCAGAAAAATTCAATTTTTCAAAAGTAAAACAACAATTTTTACAAGATAGGTGAAAATTATAAAAATTGAAATGATATGAAATGACTTCACCATGAAATTCCCGCCTCACAAATCGGTCACAATCTAATTTTGTCAACCCGAGATGATTGAAATTTCGCGTTTTTCGAGGCATCAGGTCGAGTGATACGGGGTGGTGCCACATGGCATGACCAAAGACTACCACATGGCAATTCACGAGAAGGACATGGCATACAGAATGCCGGTGTGAGATGCCACTGAATATGTGTCCAGCGACATAATGGACCATGGAAAATGTGTGGACACATGGCAAGATGATTAGTAGAGCGGCAGAAAGCCTCTCACTTGAAGGATATCAAAATAATCAGACGTGGGAAGAGGAAAGAAAGAAGAAGGAAATAAAATGAGGAAAAAAAAAAAAGGTGAGGAGGGAAACCATGTCGCAGAAAGAAAAAAGGGCTTCATTCTATGCTTCGATGATCAAGTCATTATCCGAGAATTAAAGTTGGTATACTCGACGGAGCCATAAGTAGTTACAAAACAAAAGAGGTAGTGGTTTTCTCCTACACCGGTTCCTCTTTAATCTATAAATAAATGGCCATGGTTCAAACCCCAACCATCTGTTTTCTTACTGGACTATTATTCGGATGCCTTTGAAGCCAGTTTCCAGGCTGCCTGTTGACTAAATTTATAGTGCTTAATGACATTCTTCAAGTTTTTAAAAATACAACAAATAAACCAAATGTAAATTTACGTGATCGAAGTTCAGATTATTTCCAAGCTTCAGTATGGCCAGGAATGCTGTCAAAGTGGACTATTTTGCAGGTGTTATTGTTGAAAATTTTATAACATGCTGAATATGTTGTAAATATTATTGATATATTGGTGTTATATATATATTAAAGAATAATGTAAATTATATGCTTTCGATATAATTATCCACGGTACATGGCATAAAGGAGTTATAAATTGTTCCATGTAGTGTTCATTATACATGTAATACGAAAGATAACATGCAGCAGCATTTTGTATTGTATATATGCACTCATCACATGACACAGGTGTATACTATGATCGATGAAAATAAGAGTACATGGTATCACACTGTTTTGTACTATTGTATCAGAAACACTTAAAGAACTCAATGTCAGAAAGAAAGTATGAATGAAAATACAAGTTGTATAATAAATAGGGATAGATAATTTCGAGAAAACCCTATTTCAAGTTAGACATATGAATATCTAAGAACGAAAAGTCATAAATATCAAAAGTGTCACGGAGACCCCAAAATTGGAGCACCACAAAAACACACAGACTGGTAAAAAACAAGTGAATATCTGAGTTTGTCCAATGGAAATGATTTATAAACAAAAGCTTTTTTTTTAAAAATGGCTGATGGAACATAATGACAGCCACAATCTGCCATGCATGCGTAGGAGCTCCGTGAGGACTCGGGGTACGGACAAAGACACATTCTCATCCATCCATGGCATGCGATGAGTCTAAAACTCATTTGATTTTTAACCATTTTCCGAAGCCGCCATATGCCATCATGATCTGACATGTAAAACCCGGTATCGTTCAATTAACGCCTTTCCAAAAATACAAAGAAGGAAAACTCAAAACTGGAAGAATTCAGCCTCCTGAACAAAAGTGAGTGTCTAACTAAAAAGAAAGCCATAAGGAGCTCTTTGTTCAAGATTTCGTGTCACAACATCAACGCATCAGTTAATGAGGTTGCAATATGAAAACGTGGGTCGAGACGTAAAGAAATCATCTCAAAGCAGAGCTGGTCGCAACGCCAACCAGGTCACGCGCGCTGATCCGCTGATAAAGCAATGTGAATCTCAAGAAAATTTAAAGTTGCAACCAGCTTTAAATGAAGGACTCGAATGAGGTTGCGACATCATCTCGAGGTTAAACATGAATCAACAGAATGCCAACAAAGAGATTTGAAGTTGCAAATTACAAGAGGCGGAAAACGAAATGAAGTCGCGCTGACGATCACGCAGTCGCGATGAAACCCGTCACGCGAACCCATCGAGAAATCGGGTCGCAAATCCATTTTGTTATTCAAGTGGACCCTAAGAGATCATAACACCACCGAGGTCGCGACCTAAAGAAACAACAACATTACAAAGTCATGTCGGGACCTAATATCACAGGTCACAAAAAACCCGCCAACTAAGTCTCTACTAAGAAAAGTGGACATGACCACTTAATCGCCAAGAACCTAAAAGGAGGTCACGACTGGTCACATTATGAGCATCAACATCCAAAATGCAATATGCTTAAAGCAACCGAGACAACTCTCACAACCGTAAAGGAGCAACTGAAAGGTCGCTGACATCATCGAGAGGTCTAATCTGTTCAAAGGCAGCAACAAAAACAAAGTCGCACCAATTATCGAGAGGTCGCGGCGGCACTCAGAATCGTTATACACCAAAAAGAATGAACTCGAAAAAGTGTCACCACCTCGAGGAAAGGCAAGAGAAACATAATGTGGTCACAACCCAAATCGAGGTCGCTACATGTAGTAACAAAGAAAGGAAGTCCCCACCGTAATCCAGCGCGGTGACAACTAAAGGAGGTTAAAACTAAACGTTTCTGACCTAGAGTCGCGAAGAAGGAACTACAACAGGCTTAACAGATCGGCGTCGCACATCAATTTCGAGAACACGAGCCGTGAGGTCGCGAATACAACCCAGGTCGCTGACTAATTAATCAACGGTTGCAAGAAACTTCGTCGCAAATGAAGAAACTTCGTCGCGAATCGACCAGTTCAAATGAAGGGAATCCGTGTCCCGAAGAACAACCCGAGGTCGCGACTTGAGACAATGATTTGGTTTTCTTTTTCGAGACCAACTGTTTTTTTCGATCTTACCAATTTTTAATAGTTATAGAAATACGCTTCGAGAATAGTGGGCAATTTTTCGCCTTCGCCGCCCGGTGCGGAGGAAGCAACCAGGTTTGGAGAGACTCTTTTATTTACTTTTCACTCTTCTGGATCTCGAAACGCGAACCGTAAGTAAAATGAGAAGTCGGATTTTTATTTATGTTATTTTATTTTAAAATTACCGTCTCAAATTTATGAAATTCAACAAATTGAATCATTTTTCTACCACTATATTACATGGGATGCACGTGATCTGCGTCTATTTCTTTAATCAGAATGCAAAGAATCGAACGCAAATTATTGATTCGATATACGCTAGTTACGCCTAATTCGCAAAAATACGTGAGAAAATTATTCGGGTCGTAGATTTACTTATTCGTGTCATGAATTGATATTCAAATGGTATTACCAATACCACTGAGGAATTGTGGTTTACCATTTGATACCTCGCGTGATACGTAGTCAGATTCGAGAGCCTTACTCGGGCATAAGCAGACTACCATTGATCCACAGCCTCCCAAGTTCATTATGATAAACTCGCCTCCGCTCATAATTGAAGTCGAAGGGAGATGAATAATATAAATAATCGAGAGTTCAATTATCTAAAGGGAATTCTAACCCCATAAAGAACAGATCTAATCAGAAAGGACTTAATCATCAGACCCATAATGAGCTACCACTATGAGAAATTTTTGCAAAAAAAATTGAGAATGAGCAAAGATCAATACCAAATGGTGAAGTATTGCGAAAGAAAACAGACTCTGCAGAGAATTAGGAAATAGTCAACATCCGTTTCGAGAAGCAAGGGCTTCAAACTAATAATATGGAGAAATCCACTGCAACATTTAGCATCTTACGCGATCCAATATACATAAAACAGAGCAATGAATTTTCAGAATCAACGCCATTGTAATTTTGATAGCTACTTCACAATGAAACCGATTCACCAAGATTTCGCGATTGTTTATTTTTGCATTATTTACTTTTGTTTTTTTTTTTGCTTTCAAACTAACGCGAATAATAGTTTATATCTTACTTTTCAGATAAAACTTCAACATGCAGTTTTTTAGTCCAAAGAAGAATAGAAATTTTATTTTGTAATACTTAATTCTCATTATAGACCTCAAGGGAATGATAATTCGACTTACATTCATATTTTACTACTCGATGTGACTCCGTAGTAATTTGCAAAGTAGACAATATTTAATCGGCTATTTTTAAATCCCGAACTTTAAGAAGAAAGAATTATTTATCAAGAAAATTGATCCAGCGTGATACGGCTGGTGAAGTAAGGCCTTTGGGAATCATGTGTGTGGAATTCAGGGGCTTTTTAATCAGAAAAAAAGAAGATGTAAACATTCAATAGAATGTGTATGCTTTACTTAATGTGAAACAAATGCATGTGCACTTAAAGGAGCAAATTTCAGGAACGATATTCTCTATCGGGCACGTCATTCCGTCATGGACCACATTTCCAAGTATGTGCAATCGGAGGTCAAACACCAACAGAGGCCTCACTGTGAAGAAAGCCTGATCGCGGGCTTGGCAGTTGTTTTAACATGTATCTATATGTCCCTATATGAGTGCAACAAACTCTGCCACTATCATATAGTCAGATATCGGGAGATGGACAACCAACTCTCAGGTCACATACTCGCTGAGAGACTCGACGGGTCATGATATTATATTGTGTCAGAGACTGGTGAGCTCCAATAAAGGGAGACTCTAGCCTTGTTTTTGAAAACATGATCTCACAATGGACACATCGTGTCTCAGTTTACCCAAAATCTGCGTGAATTCCACTGTCAATGCTCTAACAAATCCCAGCTGGGGCTCACGTTTGGCATCAAAGCTTGAAAATGACACCTGTGAGTCATGCAGCATCCACAAGTGGTTCAACAGTTTGTCTCATCTGGGACATCAAGAGTCCAAAGGCACAATACCCACATCTGTTAAATGGTTGATTGTTTAATGGGTAATGAGATACGGGCTCTAACATGCCTAATGCTCAAAGCAAATCAGTGGAACATACTTAAGAGATGGCAGGTAAAGATAAACACTGCACATAATATAACCTGGGCGGTTCGTAAAAATAAAACAAACATGATGTACCCTGAAATCAACATTATTGTTCGCATTATTAATCACTAACTGTAAATAAGAAAAAATCTTATTTTTCTATTTGACATGTGTAGATGGAAAGTCGAGGAAGGGGATCGAGTAGTCCTTCGCGCACCAGCCAAGAACCATCAACTTATCAAGAAACCTTATAAAGTGCCACAGTCATACTACCATCGCATTTAGATTAGTGCAACCTGGGTCAGCAGGTTCAGTAACTCCTATTAAGGCGATCATCCCTCTAACATTCATAGGACGAGGATCCGATGGCGGCTGTCCATTGTCTGGTTTGCAGAAAGTCGAAGCCGCGATCACCTCACGTTGGTATCGGAATCCAACGTTAAGATTCGCCAGGTGAACCCGTGCGCGGTGATCGTTGGCACTCTGGGATTTGAATGACATTGAAATATGCATCGCTCTCTTCTGGTAGATCAGAGCCCTTCACAACAATTCTTCCTGACCGGAAGGGCACGCGCTCGAGCCTGAAATGGTGACGTATCACGACGTGAATCAGAAGAGTGCCAAGCCCATGGAAGCACGCCACGATGATTACGTGGCTACGGGTCACGCTGGCGTGAGGAAATTGAGATCGTCCGTTAGTCCATCCGCGCAAGATCGCGGATTTCACAGATATGTAGACTCACGTCGCACGCTGGCGCCCGAGAGACGATATCAGAGTAACAGAGATGCTGGAAAGTGTGAAAGAGTATAAGAGTCAACACTCTTCAGCACTGGGAAGGTTTCGAGGACTTCACCGGCGTAGTTTCGCGCGTACCTACCATCGCACGCGCGCCGTGGCGGTGCCTACTAACACAGGTTTGGTTAACAGCATCATTGTCAAAATGACACTGAGATTTGATCGGCCTGCAGCGCGTAGATGCCGGCAGATCAGACAATCTACAAATCTTTAACACTGTCGACGCCCACACGTTGTTCTTCTTCCCCATTATGGAAGGAACGAACTCAAGATTGGCCGCACAGCCATTACGCTAACCTCTTCTATAGCAATGCACGCCGCCGTTGAAGAACGTAACAGGTTTTATACAATCGCAAACGGACTTCGATATCCAAAGAGTCATCGCATCACTGATAATCGAAATGCGGATCCAAAGAATTGGCGTTGCAGATATTTGCTGTCTCGCCATGGGCAAGATCACCCTCGCGCATCGTGATTCATTCACAACGGTTTCGTGACTGTGAGATGCACTGGCCAGAGGTCAAGACCTTAAAAACCGCATTATATGAGTTCGCGGTTCATGCGGGAGATCATCACGCCTGACTTTACTGGAGACCCCAAATTCTTCCATCGCGACCTGGCGCCGCGTTGTCAGCCGTCATCCTTGGGATGGGGATCGCCACCATCGAGTCGCCACGATCGCGGATAGTGAGCGTTACCGCCGCGAACGACGATTCGTTACGCTCGGCGTACGCGGCACGACGTTTACCCGGGGATCGCAAGCGACCCCGGCAAGACGCATTTGACGGTCACAGCGTTTCACCCCGGCGACCAAAGACGACGGACATTCGCGCCGGCTGGCGGCGTGACGTCTTTCCAACGTGCCACCGACGCCCCGCAGAGATGCACTTCGGTTGAGCACCACGCCGTCATTTCGGCGACTCGCATGAGATGGCGCCAATATTGCAGCGAACTCAAGGTCCGGGGATACGTTGTTGCTGACAAGGGTTTTTGTGATCGGTAGCACTTCACCTGGGGCGCCGTTCGGGCTCGTTAAGACGCTATCCTCAACGGCATCAATATCGGATATCAATTGTGGTTACGATCAAGAATCTGCACTCCCTTACCGAGGATTGATGATTTATCTGACTAGCTTGAGAAGGGCACAAGCTCTCGAAGATGACTTCATTACATTATCGCTTGATTATGAGCTGATATCTTTCAAGATGCATTTAGACGCGCAGACAGCCCACAAGGATGCTAAGACTGAATGTCAAAGATCTATGTGATCTCATGCATAGGTTCCAACCCTACTATTAACATCGTAGTCTTGTGGGTTTGATACTTTGATCTACCTTTGGGCCAGGAGGAACAGGATCACCGAGGATCGTTTCTCGTGCCCCAGAGAACATTGCCACGCCGTTCGGGTGAAGTGCGAGTTTCGCTTCACTGAGGTGAGATTGGAATATTTATAAACAGTCGTGATCACGGACCAGCGTCTGGTCAATTATGAGTCGGGAGAGGGGCCGGTCAGATTCAGATGCAGCTGGACCGGTATTACAAGAGACGACAGACTCTCCATTGAGCTGCACTGGCGACGATCGCCCGGAAGGAGGAAAAAGTCAACGCGAACACCATGAGAAGGCATTCCGTGAACTGAGGCTTACTTCAACTCCTATTCGATACCGAAGGGATGAAAGAATGCTGGCGTTTTGTGCATGGACTGGACAAACATAACTGAGAAGCCTTCGCTTCACGCCCAATAATCAAGAACCACGAAAGCGACCATCCACGCACATGATACGGAGTTAGCTAATCAGCCTCGCCTTGAATATCGTGCGGCACCACCATCTATACCTATGAGTAGTTCGAGGCATTTCGCACTACAAAATTAAAGTATATCTTTACGCTAAATGTCCTCAACATGAGTGCGCAACAGAGCCGATGGAGCCTAAAGGATTATGATTTCACATCGCACTACCATCTTGGCAAGGCTAATGCAAGGTAATGCACTCGCAAGAAATCAAGAGCACCGCTATCGAAGCGGATGCGTGATGCTCGAGACTATGTGATAGTTCGAAGCCATAAGCACGGCGACCAGCCAGAGTACTTGTGAGTCTAGTGGCTAGGCCATCCCACATTAAGTCGAAGTAATCGTCCTGTAAGGTGACGGTAGATATCATTCCATCGTGGATCGAAAGTACACAAAAGGAGTGATTTAAGGTTTGCGATCACACATATGGTAGTCTTCGTGAGGTGGACAGTTGCAGCTCTCACTATATATTCGAGATAGAAGATCCTCAAGGAGTTCCATTCGCTTGATTACGCGATCTGTGTATACAAAGACAGATCGCGATCTTCGTCACAATATTACCTGAAATGGACGAAGAGACACGCCGGGATCATCAACATGTCTCACGTGGTCACCTAGTAGCGCTAAGCACCAAAGGCCATCAAGGCTACTTCACCACGGAGGTAGCAAAGTGGGCGGAACTAAGATCAAAAATACCCTATTTATAATAACAATTTTTGTATTATATATTCCGCAGAATTAAGCTTCAAATTAAGCCCAGAAAATGATGTTGTTAAAATGTGAAATGTAAAGAATAGGTGAGCAGCGGTCAAACATTATATGCTAAATGAGAAATTGCTCAACCCAAAATAAACCCAAGTAAAAATTCGGAATTTGTAAATGAGTAACTTGGTAATAAATATAAACTCAATGTCGAGCAATCAATGATAAAACATTTCCAGTCAAATGCCAAAATGAGAAATGGATATATTGAGTAAGCCAAACAAGGTTAAGAAAATATATGATATTAGACCAAATGTGAGCCTTAACCATTCGAGCAAACGCTTTGAGAGCTGGAAGAGAAAGTTAGGTTTTGGTGAAATGGTCGTGAGCGGTGATTCTTCCGCTTTCAAGATCTGTGAAGTAGTTGTTGCGCAGTTGGCGCAAAGAGTTCCAGCGATCGGCAAAGCATCTGCTTCCAGTCGAGTTTGATGTTTGGCTGAAAACCTAATCCATCCATTAAGTTTTGGTCATATTGTCAAGATAAAATAATTTTCTGAAGGATTCCACGATTGATTTCAGTTTCGACCGCTCGCAACCAAAAGATGCGCGAAAAATCGGCAAATCCGCCCCTTCGGCCAGAGCCGGCGGCACCCTCACCATGATGGCGTCGCAAGAGCGGCGGTTGCTTCGCCATGAGGCCGAAGGGCCGTGAAGCACTTTCTGGCACCCGCTGCGGCACAGCCCCGCATGTCGAGGCGGCTTCGCCACAAGACATTGTTCACAGCTGGTCAAATTTCTGGATTTTTGTCTCGAAAGCAGATTCATACCGATAGTTTAAGAACCTCATAAATGAATAATTGGGCCCAAATAAGGATGATAAACTGAATGAAAAACACACCGTACCTCACCACTCAAGAAGTCTGCCTTCTGGCCGACACTTAAAGAACAACCCAAGACCGCTAATGAAAAATAAACCATCATTTATCAAAATTATATTAATTATCCACTCAAGAGGGCATAATTATTATCGATTAGTGAATTCGTGAGGATCAACAACCTAAGACCGAGATCAAAGCGTAATGGAACGAGAGCCGGCAATCATCGGTCGTTCGATCAACTTTATCGCTGTTTTAAAAGATAACAAATAAATCAAATGATTATATGGAATGGCATTCGGTGTCGATATTATGAGCGCATATGACTAAAACGGATAATCGAATGATTGACGGCCAATTGTATGCAAATATTAATCTAATTGTAAACTTAATCGTCAATTCTAAACATCTTAAATCGAACGATAATCAACGAAATTTCGCCGGATGCCCCACCGCATCCATGCGAAGGCACCCCAAACATCACGTCCACTGGCTGTGATGCGCACCAACCCGCGATCCTGCGACGCGATGGCACAGCGCCAAATGTTCCCACTCGCGTGACGATGCACCAACCCGCATTCACTACGACGGTATGATATTTAAATACCATACGTCAAAAACTGACCGGCATCCATGAAGTGAGACCACTTAACAGAAACAAAGACATTACTGAATATAACAGATTTGGATTCACCACTGAATCCGCCATAATGTGAATTGTATAGACAAAGTAAATAATACCAAACTTGATGAGTAAACAGATTTGTAAACTAAGCACACCAAGAGTACCAAGTTTGAACTCATGAATTGAATCAGTGATGATTCTGTCATACGAAAATGCATACATTTATGCACTTCACGACGAAGCGAGCCACGCTTAAATGAATGGCTAATATATTGAACAGTGGCAATGATTTATGATAAATGTACGTCGTTAAATTAAATGAATAATCAGATAGAACCACTAAGCATGAAAATGCCATTGCAGGCTTTTATCTATGCTCAGTTTTTGTGTAAGAAAGGAGGCTGCAAAGAAGTGACGCAAAGGCATGAAAGTATATAATTTCACATATGCATATCATATCTTTTTGAAATACGTATATTTTAAGTATGTAGAAGTAAACTTAAATCATTTGTGGTTTTCAGAGTATCATTTCAGAAGGCGAGTATGCACGCTGTAAACAAATTGTTTAAGAGTAATGTTTAAGGCCTATCATTTGAAAATGCTTCTATGTAAATGAGAATTTAAAATGAAATGGGTATAATAAAATGTTTTGATAAAGAGGTAGAAACACCCGAGTAAACCGGTTCGCTCGATCGCCATTCGCCTGACCGATTCGATCGCATTTTTAGGCGCACTGAATAAACGCAAAAATAAAAGAATTAACGAAGGCCCCCGAAGTTTTGGCTCGATTCGCCAACCGCTCGACGGCGGAGGTCCCTACACTTTACTGGTATCGTAGCCCAGTTTAGCGCGCTTCGAAAAAGGGCCCCAACCATTTTGTAAAATGATCAAAATGGTATTGGCGATGGCATTGTATTTGCACAGGTGGAGTTGATGCGACTTCTAACGCTGGACTCGCTTAGTCTGTACGAAAAGTAAGGATAACAAAACGATGGTCGGGCGTATGCGGAATGTCTCGACAATTTCATGAGAAGCGTGGGTAGGTGGGCAAGCATCTACGTCACCAAGAATGAACTGAAATGCTAATATGAGGTACTATGGGTATCCTCTCTCTAATAGTGGCTCAAAGCTGCAAAAGAGTCCGCACCCGCTGGTAACGCTTCATGATTAATATCAGAGGAATCACAATGAACATAAACTTTCTCGGAAAAAGCAGATATTTCAAATGGCAGGCAGAAAATCGCTTGAGAGAACCGGTAGCGAATGCTTGCAAAAGTACGCACATCTAAGAGAAGAATGTGCGACCACCCTATGATGAGGCTTAATGCGCGGGTCAGCCGTGATCAGAATCGTACTCACCGTAGAGATATATCGTTCCTCTCGATGAGTTCAAGAAGCATTACGTGGGTCAGACGTATTTAAAATGAAGAGGCATGAGTTTACAATCAAACAAAGGCAATTAAGGTAACTAAATATATGAGAGAGTTCACATTACCAAGTATGCTTCGAGATGTTAGTGCCAAGACGAAGTGCCAAGCTCAGAAGACTTAATTTTACTCCACCATTCGAGCCTATGTCATGATTTTTCCATGATGATTTCTCCAAAATCATGACATGTGCTCTAAATGTGGAACGAGTAAAGAAAGAGGAAAAATAACAGAAAGATGTAAGACGTGAAAGAAAATCCCACAATAAGTGCTCATCGCTAAGCAGAGTGGGTGAGATCAGACCATACCAGTCACCATACAGCTACCGGTAAGAATACTATTCTACCGACACCATCAATTGCAAGTGCACAACGAGGTGCTTCTAGAGGACAAGATGTTCCTCGTTCTTCCTCGCAGGGAGAAGACACAAGGAGAGTATCGAGATCGACGCGCTTTCGGTCAGGATCCATGGAGCACAAGATACGAATTAGATAAGGGTACGCCCTTCATAGCACCCGCATGTGCAATGATTTATCCCGCATAAAAGTTAAAAGTGTTGCATCACCGAGTGT